>JAKSZT010054121.1:3108648-3214046 GCA_026826555.1 Tolypeutes matacus
TATTCTCTTGCTCACATATGGTGATTCTTGCAATGCAAGAAATTATAACAATGAGGTGGAGCCAGTGGCCACTTGACAGTTTTTGGGTAGGGAGGGGATGAGCAGTTGAAATACAGGGGCTTCTTTGGGAGTTGGAGGTTGTCCTGAGTACTGTTGTGGCAATGGATGCAGGCCATTTTAAATCAGCACACACCACTCAGAACTGAGTGGGAGAGAGTGTGGTCTACAGTGTGAACTGTGGTCTATGGTTGGTGGGAAGGCTCCAGGATGTGTAAGTTCATTGAGGTTGGTGGGCCACACTGTGGGAGATGTTTGTGTGGGATGTGGTGGGAGGTGTGGGAGGTGGGCAACATGGGAATCCCAGTGGGTTCCGTGTAATATTTTAGGTAATCTAAGCACCTCTTAAATTATATGTATATATATATATATATATAACATTTTTGTAAGCAAATACACATATATGCATATATATTTATATATCATTTTGCAAATGTTTGTATGTATTGTGAGAATTTTGATTTTTACCCATAATAAAAAAAATAAGTAAATAAACGGACACTCACTCAAGAAGACACACAGAAGAGGAGAGAACTTGGTCATTTCAGTCCTGCCATGTGAGAGAAAGAAGGCTCAAAAGTTAAAGGCCCAGGAAGAGATCCAAGCCATTTGCCTGATAGTTTGCAGCTGACCAGCTGAGCAGCTGAGGAAGCCTGGAAAGAAACGATCCCTATGCCAGACTAATATAGGAAGCCCTGAGAGACGAGCCCTATGCCAGCCTACAGCTGAGATTGGAAGAAGCTGGGGCCACAGAGCCTTAAGAAGAAGAAAGGAGAGACCAGGCAGAGATTACCCGCCGTCTTGCTTCAACACGTGACAACTGATTTTGGTGAGGAAGCAACCTTCAGTTGGACTCTGTAGGGCCTTGTAACTGTAAGCTTTTATCCCAAATAAATACCCTTTATAAAAGCCAACAGATTTCTAGTACTTTGCATCAGCTCCCCTTTGGCTGACTAATACACTAGCCTTTTAGTTTGTCAACCCACCTGAAATCATTCACTTTTAAGAATTGCTTTTAATTTTTAAAATTCCTCAGATCACAAAACTTTGGAAGGTCTTTTGTATTTCCTGAACTTTGTCCTAATAGGCTTTCAAATTTATTTAAAATAGAGCTAAAGGTATTAAATGGTCAAATAACAGTAAGAAAGAAGTTTACTTAAATATCTTTTACTCACTTGGGTAAAGTACAAGTATTCAAGTAATCTAAAGTCTTGAGTGCATACAATCTCATGGAAGTTGCAAATACAGAATACAGGGCTTCTACCTCCAGTTTTCTTTCTTTAAATGACAAAATCAGGAAGCATAAAAGGGAATGGGTTGAGAATCAGGAAATCTGATTTCAAGCTCGAATTTACCAGCTAGATGACCTCTGGGAAATTGATTAACCTGCTTGTATATCAGTTGTATATCACCTTTTCAAAACAATATTTAGTAGCAATGACATTTGCCCTGCCTAGCTTACAGGGCTGTAGTGAGAAGCAAATGAGCCAATGTGAGTGAAAGTGCTTTCTAACATGTAAAGCCCCATACCAATAAAAGGCGCTATTGAGGTATCTGCCAAATAGGAATATATTCAGCTACATTTCAGCCTTGTTACTTCCATTGGTACAAATTGTTTCTCCCTAAATTAATTTGGCTGTCATTGGCAACTTGTGAAAGAAAAAAATAATCAAAGTCAAGAAAATATGCTCGCAGTGGTTCTTCTGTATTTTAATAAGTGAAACTAGTACCTATTATGGCCTGTAAGTTGTAACACTTGAAGGAGCCATGTTGGCTGCTTATGTTAATGGTTACATGCTGGAAGATGTTGAAGATGAATCCCTGTATGGAATTTGTCTAATCATCCATTTCCTACCTGCCAATCTGTTCCAACCACAAATTGGTCAGGCAAGAAGCACAAAACCCCAGGCATTAAAAAACAAATGGCCACACATACTTAACTAGCAATGTACCTGAATCCTTCGTTTTGGATGAAAATATGTTGCCTATGATGGAATCACATTGTAAATATTTGCTTAACCTTTTCAAATAGATTTACCTTTCTATATGGAGCTGTATAAAATACGTATAGATAAAAACGGTCATTCAATTCAATCAGATCAAGCAAATACTTCCAATAATATTATCCCTATAATTTAACTTAGAAAAACTACTCTATTTTCTTACTGCTAAGAAGGAAGAAAGTTACTGAGGTGAGGCAGCTTAAGATGGGCTGTGGGAAAATTATAAAAAGGTTAGGCAGGAAATCTTCATCTCTAGAAATTCATTTCGTGCAAAAATCCATATTCCTTAATAAATTAAAAGGAAACTTAAGTGTGTGTAGTGCTTTCAACCAAGGCACTATTGACATTTGGGGAAGGACAATTCAATATGAGGGACTATCTCTCAGAGGCAGGTCCCTGCCCTCTAATGTGACAAATAGCCTTTAGGAGGTAGAAATAGTCTACCATTGAAAACCACTGAAAGGAAAATTCTACATATTTAGGTTGGAAGGAAATCTAGACTTTCATCAGTGAGGGGAGCTTAAAATCACAGAGAGTGTAGCAGTTTGGTATTGTTTATGAATTCCAAAAATAGATACTGGTTTGTGTTTGTAAACTTGTCTGTTCCTCTGGACATATTAGATTGTATTAAATTCAGAGGTTTCACTTTTACTTGATTAAATTATGATTAGGGTTTTGATTTGGCCACATTAGTAGGACAGAGAAAACAACACGGCAGAGAAGAGAGTTTGAGTTTTTATGCTGGAGCTCCGAGAGGTAAATACACAGGAGAAGAACACAGAAGAATAGAGATGGCTCCGTAGACATAGCAGGGGCTCCAGGAAGAGAATAAGCCTGATAACCTACAGCTGCAGTTGAGCCCGGAGAGACTCAAGCCCTGGGAGAGAGACAAGACTTATCCCAGCCTACAGCTGAGATTGGAAGAATCTGGGACCACGGAGCCTTAAAAGGAAGAGGAAGGCTGAACCCTAGCAGACATTGACCACCATCCTGCTCAACACGTGGCAAATGACTTTGGGTGAGGAAGTACCTCTTATGGTACGTTAAGTTGGACTCTTTAGGGCCTGGTAGCTGTAAGCTTCTAACCCAAATAAATACCCTTTATAAAACCCAGCGATTTCTGATACTTTGCATCAGCACCCCTTTAGCTGACTAATACAGAAAAAATAATGAAAAATGGTAGACAAAGGAAATTTTGAAGAGAAGTTTAATCAGCAGTAGCAAATGAAGTAATTTTAGTAGCATTTAATTATATTTATGGATGAGTAGCTTCTGTTGAAACCAACTTCTAAATAATTCTTTTAACTACTTTATCACTTTCGATTACTTATGATGAAATGCAATATACTTTAAAAAGGAATCGTTAATTTACTTATACATTGAAACTTTCCTATCATTGTCTTTGATTTTCTCAGTAGAATTTTTCTACATTCCTCCAAGAATTCCTGCTTTGCTGTCACAGCTCCTAATACAGCATCAGCCAACCTTGTTCTCACATGGCATTAACTTCAAGATCCTTGTTGGACTCTTCTGCAGGTATTTATTGACTGGCTAATAAATGTCATGCACTATCCTTAAAATATACAGTCACAAACCAATGGCTACAATTTTGAAATAAAATCTTTACCATGGCCTATAAGTCCTATGTGATTTGGTCCCTGGCTGCCTCTAAGACTTCATTTCCTCCTTTTACTGTTTACTTTCCCTTAGCTACACTGACCTCCTTGCAATTCCTGAAATGTGTTCTGCCTATTCCCACTTCAAGGATGTTGCACTGGGGTTTCCATCCACCTGCATGTGTTTACCCCTAGATCTTCACATGGCTCTCTTCTTGTTTGAGATTTCCACTCATCTCCTCAGAGAGTTCTTTTTTTAAAACTATTAACTATATTCCATGGTTTAACTTAAGGTTTGTGTTGTGCAGTTCCATGGATTTTTTAAAAATTTTTATTCTATTAACATATATACAACCTAAAATTTCCCCTTTCAACCACAGTCAAATGTATATACTTCAGAGCTATTAATTATGTTCAAAATTGTGCTACCATCACTGCCATCCATTACCAAAACTTTTCTATTGCCCCAAATAAAAACCTCAGGGAGGTCTTGATAACCAAACTATATAAACTTGTTTTCCCCCACCCTGTGACTCTCTTTAACCCTAGCCTCCTTTATTTTTCTTCAGATAGTTTCCTGTCATCTGCCATTATATATGTATTAGTTTTTTGATTTTATCTTTCTGTCCCACTGGAATGCAAGCTCTATAAGGACAGGGACTTAGCTTTATTCACTGCTGCATTCTTAGCATTTACAATAGCATTGTTCCATAAGCATTATTCAATAACTCCCTTATCAACAACATATAGAGATGGGTAAGAGTAAACTGCCTGAATTTGAATCCCAGTGCTGCCCATTACTATTGGGTGATCTTGGTCAGGTTGTTTAACCTTTCAGTGCCTCAGTTTCTTCAGCAACCTACAGGGTTGTTGTTCCACCTCCTTCTTCTGTATTAAGATATACCAGCGTCATAAACAACTTCAGGGAATATTTATTCAAAATTTCCATCCAAGGCAACAGTTCTTCTCTCTTCCTGCCCTGTGTCCTCTCTTAGTTCTTAATTTTTATCTTTTTTTAAAAACTCACCATCTCAGAATGCTGAGGAGGAAGAGTCTTCTTCAGAGCTCTTAGCCATCTTGTATATGTCACTTTTATGACCCCTTCATGGAAGATTTCAGAGTGGTCTTAATTTCATCACAAATCTGATATTAAACACCTCTCTTCAGCTGAACTGGTTTTCTCCAATATACGCGAAAAATGTGATAATTGTCATTTGAGTATTTGACTAATCTCAGTCTCAACAAATATCTCTGCTGAATATTTCTTATCTTCTCATAGGAAGTGAAAGGTATTAAGCGTATAGGGGGAGGGGGTCTGGAGGAAGCAGGGACATGCTGTGGGGCTGGCCTTGGGGCTCTGCTGGGATAGGATCCACTAGGCTGACATGGGACCTGCGGCCGCCCTACAAAGTACTCAGTGTTCCTGAAAGCCCCCCTTTCACAGCAGTCAAAATTTGCAGCAGAAGGAATGGAATAGGAATAAATCCTACACAGGCTGCTGGAAATGTTTTTCTAAAGCATGATTCAGAACTGTGAATTATCCCTAGAGTTCGTGTTGGAAATTGTTAATGTCTGCTACTTGGAACACAAGAGTATCTATCGGAATAAATATTGTATATTTTTTTTGTAAAAAAATAAAAAGAGGATGGGTGATATTGTAGAAAGAGCCCATGTCCTTATGAAACTTGCAATGTAACTAAGAATATAAAAATTAATGTTCATCAACCAGGGAATCTTACTTTACTGAGTTCTTTAAACATCTGGTAGGTTTTTGGTATCCCCTCAAAAAAATAGATTTACAGCTGCATGTGTTTTAATAAATATTTTAGTAAAGTTACGAAATTAAAAACCTAGATTTTCTCAAGCATTTAAGTTCAATTGCAAATCTTGTTAAACTGCTTACAGATCTAGAATTTTTAACCTAAAACTGTCTTGGCCATATAGAAGATAACTACATTCTTTTTGACTGTCCACGTCAGATTGAGTTGAACATTCACCTGCCTGTGATGAAACAGCTGGTTCAGCAGCTGGAGCAGTGGGAGTTCCGAGTCTGTGGCATTTTTTCTGGTTGATTCTCAGTTTATGGTAGAGTCATTCAAGTTTTTCTCTGACACCTTGGCAGCCCTGAGCGCAATGGTCTCTCTAGAAATTTCGCAAGTTAACATCATGACGAAAATGGATCTTCTGAGTAAGAAAGCTAAAAAGAGACTGAAAAGTTTCTAGATCTAGATGTGTATACATTGTTAGAAGATTCTACAAGTGGCTTAAGAAGCACAAAATTTAAAAAATTGTCTAATGCAATATGTGGACTGATTGATGACTAGAGCATGATTTGTTTTTTACCTTACAATCCAGCAGACAAAGAAAGCATGAACGTTGTGTTACAGCATATTGATTTTGCCATTCAGTATGGAGAAGATTTGGAATTTAAAGAACCAAAGGAACATGAAGATGAGTCATTTTCTATCTTTGATGAATATTTTCAAGAATGCCAGAATGAATGAGATTTTGCTAAAATGTAACTATATATATGTGAAGAGCTTGTGACTGAAACTGCAGAACATTCTTCTCTTAGAAGGATGCAATAGTAGAAACCTGTGTGTTTTAATGAAAAAAAATAATACTTGGTGTATTAGTCAGCCAAAGGGGTGCTGATGCAAAGTACCAGAACTCTTTCAGCTTTTATAAAGGGTATTTATTTGGGGTAGAAGCTTACTGTCACAAGACCCTAAAGAGTCCAACTCAAGGTACCATAAGAGGTACTTTCTCATCCAAAGTCATTGGCCACATGTTGAAGCAAGATGGCAGGCGATGCCTGCGAGGGTTCAGCCTTCCTTCTTTCCTCTTAAGGCTCCATGGTCCCAGCTTCTTCTATATCAGCTGTAGGCTGGCATAAGTCTCTCTCCCTGGGGCTGGTTTCTTTCTGGGCTTAGCTGCTCTGGTCTCTTCACAAGGTCAGCTGTAGACTATCAGGCTCATCTCTTGTCCTCTGGGGCCTCTGCCATGTCTAATGAGCTGTTTCTCTTCCTCTGTGTCCTTCTTCTTTATGTTTCTACTTCCGTATGAGAGTCTGTTTTATCAGCCCACCAAGGGGGCAGGCACTCAACACTGAGTCTAACACTCTAACACTTTAATGACGTGGTTGAATTAAAGCCCTAATCGTAACATAATTTAATCAGACATCTCAGCTGAATCTAATACAACCAAAGGGTTATCACACCCAGAGGAACAGAGCAGTTTACAAACATAATCTATATCTCTTTTTGGAATTCAAATAAACAAACTGCCATACTTGGCTTTTCACTAGCAGCATGCATGAATCAAGTTCTGAGTTATTCTGAAACTGCTGCTGTTAGAAGTGGAATCATTTGGTACTATTTTAACAGTATCAATTTAGAATTTAAAAGTCAAAATTCAAAGGAATACACATAGATTTGTATATAATATAAATTAGCACCCAAGCTACTGTTAAGACCAATCTAACTTTATTTTACTGTGTTTGATTTTTGTTGTTTTTGAGGGGTTTTCTGGGGAGTGGGAATTATTGTAACAAAATATACATATATATATATATGACCAACAAAAAATCTGGAAGGATATAGATAAGACTATTGCTTTATCTGTATTTTCCTACATTGAAAATGTATTATTTCTAAATTTAAAAATTAAAAGTAACTGTTTTAAGATATATTTTTTAAAAGCCTCCAGTCTAAACCCTACGAAATCTTCCTGTACACTTAAGCAACTCCTGTGAATCTAATATAGCAGAAACATTAATTTAGTAAATCAGGACCATTTACACATTCAAATACTGTTATAAACCAATCTGATCCCCTTATACCTTTCAAGTCAAAGTCACAAGTCTAATATTAATTAACCATTTCAAATAAAAATTGATTCACATGTCAGTCTTCAATACATCAGATTCTTTTAAATGTGTTTTTTTTTTTTTTTTTAAGGATTTATTTATTTATTTACTTTTATCCATTTTTACACCCCTTCCCCCTCCCCCCCGTTTTTTGCTGTTTCTGTGTCCATTCGCTGGGCAACTCTGTGTCCATTTTCTGCCCTCTCTTCTCATCCTTCTCCTCCTGTCCTCACTGGGATTCAATCCTTGGAATCTCTGATGTAGGAGAGAGGCATCCTGCCCGCGCAACCTTAGTTGCTGGTTTTTCGGTGCGTCTCATCTTGCCTCTCCCTTGTGTCACTCTCCTATTATGTCATCATCTTGCTGTGTGGCTCGCGGGAACCGGCGGTGCGCCCGCGCACAGGGCCCGGCGGCCCACGCACCTTCTATATATTTTTTAAATTTTTACCAGGAGGTCCCGGAGATCGAACCCAGGTCCCTCCATATGGGAGATGGACGCCAACCAGTAATAGCCCCCTGCTATATCTCTTAAGGCTGACCAGAGATACCTAGAGTTACAGTCTTTTCCCATACAGGATGGACATATAATAAATCAGGCTTAGTTTATCACCAGCATTCTAAAAACCAGACCTAGGGAGGAAAACGAGGTCTGGGGACACATGCATGGTTTCTAATATAGCGAATGTTTAGCCCACCCTGATTATCACAGAATAAATGTGTTTTGATTTAATTATTTTTCTGCTTTTGTAGCTGCAAATATCTAACTTAGGGGTCTATGACTTGGCACCATAATTTCAATTCGTGGTCAGGAAAGTCAAGGCCAGGATGCAGGAGCCCCTTCTTATAGTATTGAGTTCCTTTCCCACCTGATTTAATTCAGCTAGCTAATCTCTTTACGACTTGATTGGATACCATATGTTTTAATAATTTTCCAGGTTGATTCTCATCAGCCACCACCACTCTTTAATTGTTTTTTTTATAAGAATATAGAGTTTATAAGAGTTGTAATATAACATCTAATAGTTACTCTGCACCAGATACACTGCCTGCACAAAAATAAACTTTTTCATCTTACTTTGTGGATTTCTATGAGTAAATATATGCTGGTATTAAGGAGATTTTTTTTTTTTTGGCTCATTTTCATGTTTCATTTCAGAATCACATAATTGTCTACTAGCAACCCAGGATTTTAAGTTTAAGTGAGCACCTTTTTAGGCTGAATGAGAAAAGTTGATTAAAAGAAAATCAGATCTGAAACCAATTGGTGTTTCCGGAGATTTCATTTATAACTCTTTCCAAGGTTGAAAAAGCTGTTTTTAAAGTATATTACAAATGCAACCTGTTACACATGAAAATATGAACTGATGACCAGTTTTGAGGGATGGAAACATATATCCAAATCAAATTTCATCTTTTCTTTTGAACTGCCTCAATTTCTTCTTGTATTACTGGCATTTCAACTAAACCCAAAGCTAGAGAATAGAACATGAGGACAGGAAAAGCAGTTGAATAAACTTTAAAGCACTCTTCATATTATCCTTTAAAATCTTTACTTCTATGAAAAAAAAAAAAAGTCTCCAACGTGACGTTATTTGAAGGAAATTTTCAAGTGCAGGCATTTGCAAAGCTGGCTGAGGAAACTATAAGCAATGAAATAGCTGAAGGAATAATGTCAGAACAAGCCTGAGGTTTGGATGTGAAGGCCTTGCTTCCTAATTGTTATTATGCTTACAAGGACACTCTGTAAAAAGAAAAATGAACGCCTTGTTCAACACCTGCTGTAAAAAGATGCTGGGAGTCTGTGGCTTGCTTAAATCATTTTTTTCTTGAAACAAATTGTCGAACAAGCCCTAGGCCATTTAATTTCCAAATACCAGTAATTAAAATGAGTAACATCGTCAGAATTTGGCAGGGCCACAGCTTTCTTTTCCCTTTTCATTTTCACATAAATTCCAGTGAAGGTCAGATTTGTTGAAGGGAGAAGAGGGGGAGAAACCTGCCGGCCGTGTGCTCATGGGAGGTTAAAATATGACTTGTTCACAGTGTCCCTCATAGTTCAGAACTTAATGGTCCTTGACGGGGAAAACCTAGAAGTTAATTTTACTCTGTGTCCCAAAAGCAGTCATTGTCAATGTAATCTTTCTTCTGGGCTGAAGGGTATCGTCAACAAATGATCTGACTTTCAATAGCAATTGACCAGCAATATCTCGGACCCAAGGAGTCATGGATGTGGCTCCTTATTGATCCGTCTCCTACTTGTCGTGGTAAAAATAGGAGAATCTTTTGCTTTACTTCTTGCAAAATCAATTTTTATATACTTCTCCCTAAGAATTTGTTCTTAATAGTTTTTATATTATTTTTTTCTTTACGGTTGAAGAATATCCAACTCATAAACCTAAAACTCTTTCAAAAATATAGACTCCATTTGTATCAAGAAAGAAATAAACTTCTTAAAGATATGGCTAGCTCTTCATTTGGGAGAAGTAGGGTGGGGAATAGTATGCAAAGAATATACACTTTGGTCTCAGTCTTTGTTTCTCATCTCAGCTCTGCTATTTCCTAGCTGGGCAAACTGAGTTGAGTCACTCACTTCCCTTATTCTCACTTTCCTAAACTGTGTAATGGAAAGATTAAAACTTGCCTTCATGAAAATTCAATGAAATGAAGCATGCAAGGCAGATTAAACTTTCGGTGGAATTACCTGAGTCTAATCTTCCAGAGGATTGATTCATCATGGATATGCAAAAAGGCTTTATCTTTTCCAGTCTACCCCCCACCCTAAAGAGAGCAGTTATGTCTGGTCTCCTTGACGTTTGGCTTCACATTACCCAGGTGAGAACAGCAGGCAGTGGCCCAAATGGAGAAGATGGCTGCGAAAGTCTATGGAGGCTAGACAGTAAATGCCAAGGCTGTGAACATCAGCAAGGGCTTTGAGTGACAGAGCCCACTGGGAAGGTCACTATAGTAAAAGGGCTGAACTCTAGGATTGAGGGTCTCTAATATTGGAATTTGTGGGAATGGAGGACAAAGTTACTGGTATTCTACTATAGACATATTGTGATTCAAGCAATGGAAGAAATTACAACATTGATGTGGAGCCAGTGGCCACCGGATGCTTTCGGGGCAGGGAGAGGGAAAAGCAGTTGTAATACAGGGGCTTTTTCGGGACTTGGGAATTATCTTGAGTGACATTGCAATGACAGATATAGGCCATTTTATACCATCATATAACATGCAGAACTGTGTGGGAGAGAGTGTGGTCTACAATGCGAACTATGGTCCATCTTAATAGCAAAGCCCCAGGATGCGTTTATCGATTGCAATGAATGTGCCACACTAATGAAGGATGTTTATGTGGGAGGGTGTAGGAGGGTGTGGGAGGTGTGGGAGGTGGAGCATATGGGAATCTCTATATTTTTGGGGTAACATTTATGTAATCTAAGTATCTTTTTTAAAAAATTAAAAATTAAAAAAAAATAAAGACAATGGAGCTGGGAAAAAAACTTTCAAAGGCAGGAGTAAAAACACATGGAGATTATGCATTTGTACGTAGCGTGGAGTACAACCCAACGTGCTATTGCAGGAAACTGAACGGCAAGACTGATATCTGCATGGTTCTCTCTAATTGAGCACGAAGCCAAAAAATACACGATTCAAAAGAAATTTAAAAAGATATAGAGATTAAACCCAGCACTTTGTGCTCTTGATAGGACTACTAGATGAATCTATACGTGGGTAGATGGTTTTGTGGTTTTTTGGTAAGATTTATTTATTTATTTACTTTTTATCCATTTTAAACCACCACCATCCCCGTTTTTGCTGTTTTTTTGTGTGTGTCCATTCGCTGGGCAATCCTCGGTGTCTGTTTCCTGCCCTCTCCTCTCATCCTTCTCCTCCTGTCTTCACTGGGATTTGATCCTGGGAACCTCTGATGTGGGAGAGAGGCATTCTGCCACCTGTGCCACCTCAGTTCCTGGTTTTTTGGCACGTCTTGTCTTGGCTCTCCCCTGCGTCTCTCTCCTGTTACGTCATCATCTTGCTGCATGGTTCGGCGGGGCCTGGGGACTCACCTGCTCGTGGGGCCTGATGGCGCACCCGCGTACCTTCTATATTTTTCTTTATTTTCCCAGGAGGTCCCAGGAATCAAACTCAGGTCTCTCCATATGGGAAATGGCCACCCAACCATTTGAGCCACATCCGCCCCCAACATAGTTTTTCTATTTGATGAATTCTGATCATAGATCTCAGAACACGACCTAAGAGTTGGTTCTTGTCATATTACTTCCAATCCAATCCATAGAAGATGAAATATTATAAACAGAGCACAGAGACATTGGAGAGAATCAGGTAAATAATAAGGTTGCTGTAAATGTTTCATTGCTTAGATCATCTTCCCAGACCTCACCAGCCTGTGGAAATGCAATTGCCTTGACAATAATCACAGATTTTCTAGCCCTGACCCACTTTTCCAGCTTGTTTAGGAATCCCAAGAGAGTATCTGATGTGCTCAAGAGTAAGTTCATTCCCAGGTTATCACAAGGCTCTACTAGGAACATCCTATTCTGGGAAGAAGGAGAGACTAGATCTTTCCCCTCTGGATTATACACTGTGAAGTTGGGTTCTGAAACAGGGTTGCTCCTGATCTATATGTTACTGAATTTTAATGAAATCATTTTCTCAGTTTTTACTTAACAGTGTTCTTTCATTTTAGCACTTATGTAAGCATCCAAGTGGCTAGAGAAGATGAATTCAAGCAAAATGCAGAATGCTTCTCTCCTCTTTGAGGATACAATAAGCTTATAGCATATTGTCAGCATCCTGTCCATATCTCTGAAACTTTATGTATATCGCTCCCAATGTATATATGCAGACTTCCAACTTCTTTGGAAGAAATCTATGTCCCTCCAACTAAGGGTCAGGCCAGAGCAAGGAAGTGCCAAAGAATGAACACCTCCTGGGAGGTCCTTAACCACTGATTCTCAAGCTAGGTCTGTAACTCCCCAGCTCCCTCACCTCTCAAGGTGATAATTCTAGGTGCGTGTTATGCATTGTTTCCCAGCAGAATTCCAGGTGCCCACTGTGGGAGATGGCCTAATGGGTTGCCTGCCTTCCCAGTCCAGTCTCACGGCCCCATTGCCCTACCAGTGTTACCGGCACTTCCCAACTAAATTAGAGTTTGAATCCTTGCCTCAGAGACTGAATCTGGGAGAACACAAACTACAACGCGCACCTTTAAATGAGCTCTCTCCACTACATTTCTAACAGGTCTTGCAAATAGTCTTCTCTAGTCATGCATATGGCCATCAGAAGCCTTAGAGTATGTCTGGGCCAAAACAGTGAATACAACTTGAGTTCTTTCCAAGGATACTTCCATGCCCTCATCTGGCATGGCAGCAACCCCACCTTTTCACTAGTCCTGACTGAATTCTCCCTTGACTCACGATGGAACTCATCCTCCCATACTCATATTTCAGCCCTAATTGTTTTAAAACAGAAAGAGCAAAGAGATTTTTATTTTGCAATTAAGATTCAGTTATCATGAAGCCTCTATAGCCCTTTAAAGCCAAAGATCATTGGGAAATAAAAAATAATACCACATCTAAAGCACCAATAATAGAAATAGTATTATACATTACCTAAGATTACTATTTTCACTACTATTTTCTCTTTTAAATATTGACTCTGAGACCATATGAGGAAACCATTCCAATCCTTGCTTGTTTTGTGGGCATGAGAAAGGTGCAGGAGTGAGAGGAGAAGTTTGATTTTGACATGAAAATTTGAAAATCAAAATTAAGAGTATAAAGTGAGTTTTTGAAATAAAAATATTTCATGAGAACATTACTGTTTCCATATCTTAACCCTGGTAACATTTATGTGATGTAATTATTTGAAATGTTTGTCCTATTTTTTAAAATCTTTCACTTACCTACTATTGCCTCTTGTTTTCTCAAAAACAAAAATCAAAGTGAATATAACATAATCCAGGTACAAAATCTCCATATCATTTTCTCATTTGCCTCTAAATAGAAGTTATTATCACAAATAAAATGGTAAAATAAAAATGCTTCCTTGGGAGTGGATGTGGCTCAGGCAGTTGAGTGCCTGCCTCCCACATTTGAGGTCCCAGGTTTGGTTCCCAGTGCCTCCTAAAGAAGACAAACAAACAACTAGCAGACAACAAGCAGACATCAAGAAAAACAAAACAAAACAAAACAAAACAAGCAGATAATGAGCAAAAAAACCATCAACGAGCAAACAGATGAGGGAGCCATCTGGGGAGGGGTGGGATGCTTCCCATATAAATTCTCTTGGCCTAGAAATAGAATAGTAAAAGTACCTTTTCAAGGTATGGTAGGTAGACTCCTGATGCCCCCCCAAGATTCTTGCCCCCTGGTACACACACATTTCAATCCTTGAGTGGGGGCAGAACCTGTGAATATAATGGGATATCACTCCCATAGTAAGGTTCCTAATCATCTGACTTTGAGTTAATCAAAAGTGAGGTTATTCTGGATGGGCCTGTCCTAATCAAGTGAGTTCTTAAAAGACAGATTTAGCCCTTCCTGAAGTCAAAGAGATTCAAAATATGAAAGAGAGTCTTCTGCTAGTCTTGAAAGAGCAAGCAGTCACTTTACAAACTGTCTATGGAGGGGACACATGGCAAAGACTTGAGAGTGGCCTCCAGGAGCTGAAAGCAATCTCTGGCTGACAACAAGCAATAATATGGGGGCTCTCTGTCATATAGCCTCATGTAAAAGTTTTTCCAACAATTTGAGGGAGATTGGAAATGTACTTTTCCCTAGTCAAGCCTCCATATGAGGACACAGTTGGCCAAGACCTTGATTTCAGCCTTGTGAGACCCTAAGCAGAAGACCCCACCTAAAATGTGCAAATTTCTGACCCATGAAAATGATGAGATAATAAATTTGTGTTGTTTAAGCTGCTAAGTTTGTGATCATGTGTTAAGCAATGACAGATAACTAATACAGAAAGCTTCCCTGGAAACTGATTATCATGGTCAGCCTACTAGATTAAAGGCCTATAACCCCCTGCATAAAAATTTTGCACCTCAAAGACACCATCAGAAAGTTTAAAAAAAGCCTACAGAATGAGAGAAAAATATTTGCAGATCATATATCTAATAAGGACCTTATATCCAGAATGTTTAAAGACCTCTTATAACTCAATAGTAAAAAGACAATTAACCTAATTTTAAAATGGGCAAAGGATTTGAATAAACATTTCTCCAAAGAAGATATACAAATGGACAATAAGTACATGAAAAGATGCTTGATATGATTAGTCACCAGGGAAATGCAAATCAAGACCACAATGAGATACCACTTCATACCCACTAGGATGGATATAATAATAATAAAAGAAAGGACAAGAATAGGTATTGGTGAGGATGTGAGAAATCAAAACCCTCATACACTGCTGGTGGGAATGTAAAATGGTGCAATCACTGTGGAAAACTCTGGCAGTTCCTCAAAAGGTTAAACATAGAGTTACTATATGATCAAGTAATTCCACTCCCAGGTATCTACCCAAGACAAATGAAAATATATGTCCACACAAAAACTTGTACATGAGTGTTCTTAGCAGCATCATTCATAATAGCCAGAAAGTGGAACAACTGATGAATAGATAAAATGTTGTATATCCATATAATAGGATATTATTTGGCAATTAAAAAAAGGAATGAAGTACCCATACATACTACAATGTGAATGAACCTTGAAAATACCATGCTAAGAGAATGAAGCCAGTCACAATAGACCATATATTGTATTCCATTTAAAGTTCAGAGTAGGCAAATCCATAGGGACAGAAAGTAGATTTGTTTTTGCCTGGGGCAGAGGATGGGAATGGATAGTGACTGCTAAGGGCACAGGGATTCTTTTTAGGGAAATAGAAATATCCTAAAATTAGGTTGTGATGATGGTTGCACAACTCTAAATATGCTAAAAGCCATTTTGCACACTTAAATGGGCAAATTTTATGGCATAAAAATTATATTTCAATAAAGCTATTTTTTCAGAAAAACCTATCTTATCTTCTCCCTAGTTTTGCTGAGGCCATGCTAAGAAAGCAAGTGTTCTGTGCTAATGAGACCAAAAGAAAAAAAAAAATAACAAAAACAGTCAGTGACCAGATTTGAAATACTTCAGGATGAAGTTGAAGAGGCAGCATGGTATTAGGAGAAGAAGCACTTAATCAAACAGAGTTTTCTTATCCTTGCTTGCTCCCTAACTAGCTTGGTGGTGTGTCTGAACCTTCCATTGCCTGGAAAAAGTAGGGATTGTTCTAAATAAATTCCTTAATTACTAACAACTCCTAATATTCTATTCAGCCTGATCATTTGCACAAAGATAATCACAAAAATGGCATTCAAAGTATACAATTCTACCAAGGTATCACTGAAAAGTGTCCTCATCTTGATGACTTTAAATCAAAGGATTTATCCAAGTTCAAAAGTGAAGTCAACATGAGAGTGACAAAGTTGGACTCAGTTATGACTTCCCTACCCATGGCTCATCTGTTCCTTCTATATGAACCTATACTTGGTGCTGGAGTTTGTAGGTATACGCCCAAGAGACTTGAATCTTTGGTCTGTTCATGTGCCAGCTGGGCCCTGAGCCTCAGCAGAGTTGCTACACCTACTCTCCAGTTCATTGGACTCACCCAGGACAACCAATAAGGAGGTGTGGATTGACAACCACCATACCAAGGAAATGAGAGAGCCTACAACTGCAAGCAAGAAAGTCCTATCCATCATCTGTATGGGATCGAAGTCCCCTCTCAATTAGAGGTGGAGTGGACCTCACCATCCCAGAATCCTCAGGATTGAGGAATGAACTATGGACTAGAGTGGACTTACTGGTATTCTACAATAGACTTATTGTGATTCTAGCAATGGAAAAAATTACAACACTGATGTGGAGGCAGTGGCCACTGGAGGCTCTGCAGGCAGGGGGAGGGAAAGACAGGTATAATGCGGGGGCTTTTTTGGGGCTTGGGAATTGTGCTGAATGGCATTACAATGACAGATATATGCCATTAGTTATCTTCCCATAGCCTGCAGAGTTGAGAGAGAGTATAAACTACAATGTGAACTATGGTCCATGCTCAGTGGCAATGCCCCAGGATGCGTTTATCAATTGCAATGAATGTGCCACACTAATGAAGGACGTTGCTTGTGTGGGAAGGTGTGGGACATGTGGGGAGCAGGGCATATGGGAATTCCTATATATTTTGTGTAACATTTGTGTAATCTAAGTATCTTTTTAAAAATTTTAAAAATATTTTTTAAAAGTGAAGCCAAGATTAATATTGGAATAATGAAAATACTCTAATGGTGATTTAATTGATGAATGCACAACTATGTGATTATACCAAATACCATTGATTGTACACGTTACATAGATTGTATGCTTTATTACTATGGACCAATAAAACTGATTTAAAAAAAAATTTTAAGGTGAAGCCAAGAATGACCTTCTTGTCATTTCATGTCACCTCTTCTGTTTTATTTATTCTCTATTTAATGCTAATTTAAGGCAAAGATTTTTTGTGCAAACTTCATAATAATAGTTTGTAGCTACCATTTATATTTGAAGCACAATTATTTGCCTTCAGTTTCCTGATATTAATTTTGTTCTTATTTTTTCACCAAATTATTTTCAAAACCTTTTAATTTCACTTCTCTGAAAGCTCTGAGGTACGGAAAGGAAAAAAAAACTGAACAGTTCTAATACAAAGAAAAAAAATTACTTCGGTTTCACTTAGAACATGTAAATGGCTTTTGACTTTCCTTGGTCACTAAATATTCACAAGGCCTTACTCTATTAGTTACTAAGGTAACCCAAAGCTGGCAGCATGTTGACATACCTTTCAAGGCCAAGAGGTTTTACAGTATTTCATAGATAATGTCACATTAACCTCAAACTTGCCCTTTTCACAAAAGAACAATAATGGTTTGAATGAATTTGTTGCAATTTTATTATGTTTTTTTAAAAAGTACTTTTTTTTTGCTACACTTTCCTTCAGCTCAGCTACTGAGTTACTAAGTTTAAATCCAGTTTTAAAATAACATAATAGTAGTAGTCAGATGTTTTTATCGATCCCTGCAATCAACCATTCATTTGGTCTTTGTGTGTGTTACTAACATTCTGAGTCAGAATCCAAGTAGTCATCCAAATGGTTCTCAAAAGAGAGGACATCCTTTAATCTACCCTTACAGCCCCATAAATACCCAGTGAAAATCAAGGCAAAGAGGATGTAAGGTAGATGGATAAAGGATTTAAAAATATATATGGTCATTTTGTCTTTTGTCATTAATTGCAGTGAATAAACTCAGATGAGAGAAACAAGATTCTCTGTATTCATGTTAAGAATGAATCAAAAGTGTATTTCTCCCACAGCACATCAGTATAGTGTGAAGGTAGGTGTGCTATCGATCGCTAACTTTTCGAAGTCACACACTGTGCTGAAAGTTCATTCGTCTTTTCCAACTCCTATAAATAACCCAAAATAATAGTAAATGTGGATAAATGTATATTTGAATAAATATATTTAACATTAACAAAAATCAAATGTGCTGACAACAGATTATTTCTCTGTTTAGTAATTATACACCTTAAGAAAAATTTGAGATAATGCACATATAATAAATCTGATCCAAGAAAATGACTGACTCTAAAATCATGATAGTCCTCAACTATTTGCAAAACCTCCCCACAAATGAAGCAACAATATTTGAGGGTGATGAATTCCTCCCTCTTCTGAAGTTAAGTTCTTATATATTCCACGGCCCTTTTGAGATCTTAAATTAATTTTTCTACTTTTGGTTTCATGTATCATCACAGATACCCTTAAACCTGGCCTTATTCACTTAGATGCTATAAAAAATAATTATTATTTTTAGATACTGCTACTAGGTCAAGGTCAGATTGAATTGATTAAAAGGAGAAATAAAACAAGTCAAAATAAAATATTTTCTCTAAAATGATAACACTCTATTCAATTTAGCAAATATTTACTACATCCCTGTAATAGTTAAGATGCAAAACTAAGTGCTGTGATTAATTCAATGGTTTGTTTTACTTACTTGTGTAACTCTTCATTTAAGTTTGTTTTGTTAAAGCTAATTTTTATTACTCCCCTGTGGCAATCTAACCTGTTTCTGGAGAATGGGGAAATTATCCACCATATGCATATTTTTGTAGTCAATTATCAACATCCAATTATATTCTAGCTAACTTGAAAGTATTGGAAAACAAATGACACATTTTCCTTATTGCAGAAGACCTTGCCGTTGAAAATTCAAAATTATTAAATACCCCATTTCTTTATTCATGATTACAAGAATACCAATTTGCATGGCATTTTATGAAAACTAATAAACAGTCAGATTAGAAGTTGGGGGGTTTTACTTCAAGTCATAATACTTCTAGAGAAATATTTCGTGCATTGAAATTCATTGTGGAGAAGATACAGTTTGAAAACCTAAGAAAAAGAGTTAAGACCAGAAAATTAGGTGCATTTTGCACAGTTGTCTATTCAGATTTGTCTAGGTAAAAATAACTCCCTTGGTCTTTTCCCCTGGATTTAATTGTTTTCTCTGTTTATTTATAGTTTGTTTTGCCTCACTATGTTAATGAACTTCTGAAAGAGCACACTCAAGTGACATGGAGCCTTATTTCATCAACCATCCCTTTGCTTTTTTAAAACCAAGTTCAAATTCAATTACAATCATGTACACTGCTCACAAATAAGCTGCCTTAAATAGACGGAAACATTGAGCTTAACACAGGAAGACATAAAAACTCGCGAAAGCAGAGGTTACTTGAAAGGATTCTAAAACTTAAGAGGAAAAGATAAAGTCTTATGATAAAACTGAGATTATATTTTCAGACATTCAAATTTGTCTTTTCCTTATTGGGCTTAGTTGGAGAGTTGATACACTGAATGTTTTGTTTTCTCTGTCTCTGAGTTGTATGAGCAGCTTTTCTGACCATTGTTGAATTAAACTTCGCTTAAAGTATTTAAATATCATTGCTTTACTCAAGATGAATAACCACTGTGCAAATATATTAGAAGTTACATGATAAACCTTTAACCTCAACTCACCCTGAGAAAATCTAGTGATATATAGCCAATTATAATATCAAATAAATAGGCAACGGAATCACAATCTTTTTTTTTATCATCTACTAAATGTCAAGCCCTGTCCTAGATGTTCCTGAGTACAACAGTTATTAGGTATTTATACTTATTAGACATTTAGAAGAAATGTGGCCTTATTTTGTAACCAAGCCAATCAAGAAGGCTATATTGGTGAAATAATCATGTCCAATCTTTTCTTCTAAACTGTCAACAACGTAAGTTCAGGGACTGGTTCTTATTCATGTTTTTATTCTCCACCTTTCGTATTCTGAAGACTTCAGAATATCAACAGAGGAAGGAAACACGATCATATATTTTTCTTCTTGATAATGTAGTCTAAATCCTGGGTTGAAAGGCACTGATTAAGACTTATCTAACTGTTCCTCTTGTCCCTACTGGTCCACATGATCAGCTAAGTAACTAGAACAAACTCAACGGTTTTCTCTCTCCAAAAAAGGCATCTCACTTGTGCAGTGAGCTCTCATGATTTTCCAGCCCTTTGTAGCTTTTGTTTGCTTTAAATGAAGACCCGTACATCTGCATTGTTTCTTTTAAAACCATTTTCATAAAAACATTCTGAATATATAAAAGCACATCTGACTTGGTTTCTACACTTGGAATCCAGTCAAATTTAATATTAATGATAGTGATCAGGATTCTTCCTTCAAAGTATGAAAAATTGCACTCTTTAATTGGCCAGTGGCTCAGTAAAGATGAAAATTTCAGTTTTTGATTACTAAAGACTTTTATTAGGGACACCATATACTTTTATCCATAAAGTAATTCAAAACCTTTGAAAGAGATAACAAGGAGAGGGAGAGAGAAAAATGGTGATTTGTCTAGTTCTGATCAATTATAAAGATTATATGGGGGGAAATATGATTACCTAAGGACCTGTGGAATAAACAAAACTGTTTAGCTGGCATGCTCAATTTAGAGCTCCAGAAAAATTATTATCCTTGACCCTATTCTTGAATTTCTGGTCCCTAAAAGGGTCTAGTTGACCTTTTATCTCACAATCTGTTTGTTAATTTAAGTATTTTTATATCCACACTCTAGCAAAATCCTTTATTACAAATTTCCCTTATTTATGCCATCCTTGAAGTTTCCCTCCAAATTTTCTGGGTTTTACTGAAAATGTCTGCAAGTCATTATTTTAATATTATTGCTAAAATACAGTTTATAAGAGAAACTGGTTCACTTCCATTGTTGTCACTGTTAAAAAGATAACTGATTAATTATAAAATATTAGAAGTAACTACCATTATTGCATGGCTACTCTGTGCTGGGTATGGTATTAGGCATTTGATACATGTTCCTTAATAATATAGAAAAATGTTTTCTTTCAAAATAACTATATAGACATTGCTACTGCAATAGGTAGTCTGGTTAAGACCATGGGAATCCTTCAACACTTGAGATTAAGAAGGGTTAAACACCTCTGTACTTCATTCCGTTTGTTTCTCCAAAGGTAGACCAGAGCATACACTGGAAAAAAAGCCTCCCGTGTGCCACCACCAGTGGCTTTAAGCCTGCGTTTTCTTTCCTCTTTATTGTGGTTCTATGATGGTGTTCGGTGGAAGGTTCCATACGTGAAGACTGTAAAATAGAAAATTGGTGAGGAGTTACAGTAAAATAAACCCCTGCCCCAGGGAAGGGACAGATGGAGCCTCTATGGATGTCATCCTTCCTTACACAGTCCACTAATAACAGAGGCCGTGCTCGCACACCACCTATGTGCCTACTATAGCATTCCGAGGTGCATGTGATGCCTACTGGCATCACTTCCTGCTTGGTGGGGACCTTGGTGTTGTAGTGATGGCCTGAGCTGTACTACTACAAAGTCACCAAGTAACCTCAGGGTGTTTGCTCCCTTTCTCGGGACCACGGTTTCTTCATGTTTAAAACAAGATGGTTGGGCTAGAGCCTGTCTAGGCTTCTTCCCATACTAAACAATCCATGACTGGAACCCAGAGAAATCATTTTACCAACTACGTCATCATGCTACCTCTGAGCTCTTTTCAATCCAAAAACGTACAGCACACTACTGACTTGTAAATGCAGGCAGGTATAAGAAAGCAAAAGGTGGGCCTGCATTCTGCAACTGCATCTTATATCCGAGAAGAGGGCTCTGTGGACCGAAACATTCTCCTCCTCCAGAAGTTGATCAACAAACATTCTCAGACACTGGAGCACATCAACAAAAACCAGCCAACCTCATCCCATAAAGGCACAGCGTCTTTCAGCCCTCAGCACCTCTTACAATGTCTCCCTTCTTCAAATCAGAAAAAAGGATACATGCAGATATTTGTAGTCTTGATGCTGATGAGATTCTGTCATTTTCATTACAATGTTTTCCTCCCTTGCTTTAGCATGTGACTACTTTTGTCAAAACTCCACAGTCCTGACTAGCAAGAAACACTGAAAAAATAGTTTTCTGTTTACTGTCTCCTATTTGTGAAATAAAATTTGAAAGCAGTGGGACAGTATCCATTATTTAATAACTGTCTCCTCATCCCTGGATTAAGTGCTTTTTCTAAAGGATCAATGGAACCTGAACAGTAAATACAGTGAATGAAGCAATAGCAGGTCACTGACTGCAGGGACTTGTCCCTTTAACCTCTTGAAAACACAGACACACACATCAGGTGATGTGGCTAGGATTTATAAGTGAAGTCATTGGTTTAATCCCCAAAGACCACTATTTAGGAAACATTTAGCTTTCAAAGAGCTGGTAGATAAAAGCCATTTAACAATAATGTTCTTTTTTTTTCTAATAAAATGATACATAATCATTGTAAGAAAACTGGAAAATATTTAAAAGTACATGGAATTCAAAACTAGCTTATTATACCATTAAGCAGAGAAAATTATGAACATTTTAGTGAATTCCTTTCTTTGTTCTAAATTTCCTTTATCATTTATTGATTCACTGATTCAATAATTCAACAACTTGTTAATGTGGGAAAGTATGGGATGGGGAGGGAGTGGGGCATATGGGAATGCCCTATATTTTTTATGTAACATTTATAATCTAAAGCTTCTTTACAAATAAAAAAAATAAAAAATAATTCAACAACTATTTATCATAATTTTCAACCTTACCTACATGTTGGAATCACCTGGGAAATTTGAACATTACTTATGCCTGGAACCCCCCACCCAGAGATTCTGATGCAATTGGCTGGGGTAAGACCTGGGCATAAAGAATTTTTAAAGGTCCTTCCGAGGTGATTCTAAAGTGTAGCCAAGGTAGAAAAGCACTGATTTATCAGGATTCTATGATGTTCCAGGCACTGCTTGGCATGCAAAAAGATGTAGAGTCCTTTAAGGACCTTACATTCTTGTGGAGTGGCAGACAAAGGAACCAACAACTTCAATAACCTTAAATAAATATTATAATGGAAAGTTCTACAATGACCTGTGGAAGCATCGGAAAAGTCACCCTTAAATCTATCTGGAGGAGTCATGACACACAACTCAGGAGGGTTAGGCAGCCAAATAAATAAAGTGAGAATTCCAGGTTCTGAGGCACAGGAGAGCATAGAGTACTTAGGAAACTCCAAGTGGCTCCACTGAGAGTGACAAGGGAAGTGACTGGAGATAATGCTGGACACGTAGGCAGTGGCAGGTCCTAAAGGACCTTGTAGGCATTGGAAATGATGGGCAGTCCTTGAAAAGTTTGGTGCAGAGTGACATGATCATCTCTGTAATTCATTTCCCTCTGGCATCAGCATGGAGGATTTAAAGGCATAGGTGAGACTAGATGCAGCAAGACTAGAATGAAATTTATAATAAAACTCCAAGAAAGCAAATGTGACTCTTTCTAACTCCAAAGGCTCCACGAGATTTGTCACTAATCTTATTTTTTTTTTTTTTTTTTTATTATGGGTAAAAATCAAAATTCTCACAATACATACAAACATTTGTAAAATGATATATAAATATATATGCATATATGTGTATTTGCTTACAAAAATGTTATTTTTATATATATATATATACATATATTTTAAGAGGTGCTTAGATTACCTAAAATATTATACGGAACCCACTCGGATTCCCATGTTGCCCACCTCCCACACCTCCCACCACATCCAACACAAACATCTCCCATAGTGTGGCCCACCAACCTCAATGAACTTACACCTCCTGGAGCCTTGCCACCAACCATAGACCACAGTTCACACTGTAGACCACACTCTCTCCCACTCAGTTCTGAGTGGTGTGTGCTGATTTAAAATGGCCTACATCCATTGCCACAACAGTACTCAGGACAACCTCCAACTCCCAAAGAAACCCCTGTATTTCAACTGCTCATCCCCTCCCTACCCAAAAAACTGTCAAGTGGCCACTGGCTCCACCTCATTGTTATAATTTCTTGCATTGCAAGAATCACCATATGTGAGCAAGAGAATACCATCAAGTCCACTCTAGTCCATAGTTCTTCCCCCAATCCAGAGGCGACTGGGATGGTGATGTCCACTCCAACTCCAAGTGATAGAGGGCTTATATCCCATGGATATGGTGGGTGGGATGATCCTGCCTGCAGATGCAGGCCCTCTCCATTCCCTGGGATGGCCATTTCCCATCGTTGTCTCCTCACCAGGTGACTTGGATGAGTCCATTGAGCTGTAGGGTAGGAGTTGCAGCTCCACTTAGATTTCATGTACACCTGGCACATAGGTAGGTGGGAGGCTCCAGTCGCTGGAAGTATACCTAAGAAACTCCAGCATCACATGTAGGTTTCAATAGAAGGGACTGGTGAACCATGTGCAGGGAGGACTTATTTGAGTCTAATTCTGTCACTCTCAGGAGCACAGATTACAAAATAGAACCCACTGATAAGGCATCAGTCTCTGGGGCTATCCCCCCTTATATAAGACCAGGGTGTCTCCGGAGCTCTCAGGAACCCCACTGAGTGGGGTGATAGGCACTTAGATGTTCTATGAGCTCCTACTGAGGTGTGCGTAAGGGTTACCTCTGGGATGACCTCCCGACTCTCTTTGAAGTCTCTTAGCCACTTGAA
This sequence comes from Tolypeutes matacus, assembly GCA_026826555.1. NCBI lineage: Eukaryota > Metazoa > Chordata > Mammalia > Cingulata > Chlamyphoridae > Tolypeutes > Tolypeutes matacus. Next base: position 3,133,393 of record JAKSZT010054121.1, read on the forward strand.
CTCATTTGTCTTTACCGTTTCCCCCTTTTATTCAAGGTCTTTTTCCAGTTGTGTTGCCAGTTGGCACTTGGGAAAAGTTTTCAATTAGCAATAATCGTGCCTCGGATAAACCTCATTGGCTACGATACTGCCACTGCAAAAAGCTGTCACTAATCTTACTAAGCACAATATCTTGGATTTGGATACTAAGCAATCATTATAGAGTTTTGTTTTGTATAAAGCAAGATTCTTATAAAAAGTCTAGTATTTTCTTGTTCCAGACTACAACACTTCTTAAACAAGTTTCATCATCCAGGGTCTAAGTAAGAAATATAATTTACCCCCACATTATTCAAAATCAAGATACTTTAATAAAGGGTTAAGGGAGGAATTTAGGCATGATGCTGTACTCAGAGACTAACAAGAGTAAAAAGCCATTACCACCTCTAGGGCTTGAAGGGGCAAAGGAAAGGAACAGAGCCCAAGATAGTTAGAATCACGGAGAAGATGCTATCAACAGAAGTATGGAAAGATGCAGCTACTGCCAGAAACATAGTCTGGAATAGGCATAAAACAAGGAAGAAAAACCCTGACCTTTCTCTCTTTCTTTTCCCAAACTCTGATCTCCTGTTGCTGACTCCCACTGGCTAAGCCAAATCTGAAACAAACCAGTAAGGGGGCCCAAGAGATTCAGTCACAGTGGTCAGACTCCTGGGGCGGAGAGCAGGGCAGAGAAGGACAGAGAATGGATCTGAGGGACAACAGAGTGTAACCAGCCCACAGATGAACATGAGAGAGTAGCCAAAATATCTTAGACAAAATATCTATCCTCATTTTCAACAGAGACCTGAAAAAAAACGATAGACTGTATAACTGATCCATTGGAAATCAAATAGGACTTTCTGGTCCCATCATATTGTAAAGGCCTGAAGAACCTTGTCCTATTCTTTCTGTAAAATAATCTAGCAAACTGCCTTATATATTATAGATGCTCAGTAAATGCATAATAAATACTGAAAGGTACTTCTACATTAAATCTGCAGGTGACAATTAAAAATTCGATTTCTCAGTCAAATTAGCTGTTGACTTGAGACATACTATGTTTTTGCACTACATATGGATTCTCAATTTTCAAATCATTTAAGTGCTATGAAATATGTTTAACACTCAAATGATACTGAAGTCATTCCATCTTTCTTTGATAATTTGGAAAAGCTTTCAGGATGTTTCAGAGCCTCAAGGTCGCTACTGAGAATATCAGTTTTCAATGATCTGTGTGGAAGAACCTATTAATAGGAATTTCCAGTTGATAGAATACCAGAAAAACTAGACATTGCTGTATTTTATTACAGTTACTTTTCATGGAAGTAACTGGAATTTGGCCTATTGACCTTTACATTTAAAAGGCTCTAATCGCATTACATGAAGTTAGTTCTTGGTATTCAAAATTCCTTGCCTCATCTGGCTCCCCATGGTTCATTCTGCAAAGAGTGAAAAAGTCTTTAAATTCTCCCAAGATGACTGAAGTTGACCCCCAGGTTTGAATAAAAAAGACATCTCTTAGGTCCATAGTGACAATTTCAGTCCTTCTAAAGATCTATTTCACTGCCAAGGGCTGAAAAAGAGCTTTGTAACATTCAGCTGTCCAGCAGGTTTAACGCTTGCCCTGAATAAAAGCTTTTTTTCTTTTTTTAAGATTTAGGCTAAATGTTCCCACAACTCATGAGTATGCTGTAAGACTATAAAATTTCTCATACGGTTGCACTAAAGACTAGGTGTGTTTGAATTAAAAAGAAATAATTATACTTTTTTAATAATTGAAGAGATTACTTATAGTCTTCATTTCCACACACATCTAAGCTTGATAAAAAGTTCTACAAAATTTTGCCAGCTGGGCCCTGAGCCTCAGCGGAGTTGCAACACCTATTCTCCAGTTCGTTGGTCTCACCCAGGACAACTAACAAGGAGGTGAGGATGGAGAACCAACATACCAAGGAACCGAGAGAGCCTACAACTGGAAGCAAGAGAGTCCCATCCATCAGCCATATGGGATCAAAACCCCCTCTCAGTTAGAAGTGGAGTGGGTATCACCATCCCAGAGTTCTTGGGACTGGGGAATAAAATATGGACTAGAGTATACTTATTGGTATTCTACTATAGACTTATTGTGATTCTAGCAATGAAAGAAATTATATCATTGATGTGGAGACAGAGGCCACTGGAGGTGCTGAAGTCAGGGAGAGGGAAAAAGAGCTGTAATATGGGGGCATTTTCAGGACTTGGAATTATCCTGAATGACATTGCAATGACAGATATAGGCCATTATATATCTTGCCATAACCTACAGAATTGAGTGGGAGAGAGTGTAAACTACAATGTAAACTATAATCCATCCTTAGTGGCAATGCTCCAAAATGTGTTCATCAAATTGCAATGAATGTACCACACTAATGAAAAAAATTGTTAATTGTGGGGAAAAGTGGGAGGTGTGGGGAGTGGGGCATATGGGAATCCCTTATATTTTTTATGTAAATTTTTATGTAATCTAAGTGTCTTTTAGAAAAAATAAAAAATGTATTTTAAAAAATGAGAAAAATAAGTTCTACAAAATTTGGTTTCACAAAAATAGTTTCAGCTGTACACAATTTTCACTTGCTTCTTTCAACACAAAGAATTTTTATATACTCCCTAACATCAGTTTTCATTATTTTATTTCCTATGTTTTATATGCTAAAAACAATCCTTTGGATTATAGGTCTGGTTACAGTTCACTTTTCATGATCTATGCTGTATAGATCATGTAGATTCTTTTTCTTCGGGTTATACCTTTGCATAAAAGGATTTACATGCATACACACACACACTCACACACTCATACACATATGCTTGCTTTATATATGTTCCTCCCACTACTTGGTTGAGAAGGCCAGAGAAAGGAAGTCCCTGGCTCTAATTTTGTCTCCACAATGTTGCTAGCAGGATTTGGTGCATGCTAATGGGACAAATAGATTCTCTCTCTAGAACCTTAGTCCATCTGGGAACCAGGGCTATTCCTTATGGTCATGTGAAAGAAATTCCATCAGATGGCCTCAGCAGATAAAGGAATGTAAATTTTGCTGAAGAGAGAAATTTTTTAGTGAAGCTAAGAGTAACTATGGCTTTATCAATTGTCAGCAGACATGCCCACAAATTCCCACTTTCCACTCTGTCCCAACCTTCAAGCCAGCACTTAAATCATCAACTAATTTAGTCAATAGTCTGTTGACCACTTAAAGGGAGTCTCATTATAAGATGCATGTTAATAACCTTGGGAAAAATCAAGACCAGATAGATGTTACAAGGATTTTCTTTTTTTTAACAACAAAAGAAAGAAAATTTTTTAAAATGTCATTTATTGGATAGGTGAGTTTAGATAGACAAATTTGGAAACTACTTCTACTTATATGTTGTCAATTACATTTTTATATTTGCCAACTCTATCCTATAAATTATTGGAAAGACTTATATTGACATGACTAGAATTGTCAACTCAACAAGAATAAGGCTGAGAGAAGAGGTGACCCAATTTTAAAAAGCTCTGAAGATAGTAGTTCCCTGGAGACTGAAAAACAGACTGGACACCCATGGCTCTTATCCAGTCAAGCGTGCAGGGTTTGCCCCGGTAAATTATCCCTGATATATTGGATAGCTTCTTGTAGACTTCCTAACCTAATTGCTGGAAAAACAACAGAGATTGACACCATTCATAAAATCAAAAAGGGGATAAACACTCTTAAAAAGGTGAGGGCAGCCAGCATGCAGGATGGGTTAAGTGTGGAGTTAGAGGAGTTTTCTGGAAGGAGCTACCACTAAGTATAAACTTGATGTGTGACTAGATGTGCCTGGCAAAGAGACTGGGGAAAGTGTTCCAAGCAGAGCAAACAACAACAAAAAAGACTCAGGGGCATAATATAACATGGCTTTTGCAAGGAATTATAGGAAGTTGATAGGAATTCAGGAAGCTTTAAGTGAGAAGTGGTGGGAAATGAGTCTAGAGAGAAACTCTCGGCAAGGACAGGATTAAGCAGATGCATATCATGCTAAGAAGTTGTGCTTTGCTAAGTCACTAAGCACAGAAGTTTGAAGGCTATAGGACAAAAAGCAGGGCTGTTTTTCAGAGTCTGTTACTCTAGTCCAGGCAAAAGCGTCTGCTTCAAAATTGTCAGCATAAATCTGTCTCAGAATACTTCCCCAACACTTGTAGTGAGCTATCTCAAAAATGAGGATAAACATATTATACGGGAATTTAATCCGTGGTCTAACTAACCCGAAGTAAAATTTTGTCCCCACAATTCAATAAATGTACAGATGAATTCCATCATAATTTGAAATAGTTGGTGGAAGGAATAAAGAGTGTGAGTGATCTCAAACCCACTGTTATATAACCAAACACTTTGGTTATACAATTTGTCCTTGAAAGACTACTCTCAGACTAAAGGCTATCTTCTCCTTGGTAGCTATTTTGAATAAGAAACTAACAGGTTTAAACAAAGGCTAACTTTGCTAGTTATGAATAGACGTATCATATAATCTTGTGAGGTTATGTATACTTCTGTTGTGATCATAGCTGTGTCAACCACACCGAGCAGCACTACCTTGATGGTACATGATAAGTTCTCTGTATCTATTTTGAAACAGAATTCTGTAAATGGCTTCTTCCCAACCAAAAGCTATTTTACTTTATAAACAACTGAAATAGTTGGGCTTAACAATAGCTTCATACTATTAGTGTGAGAAACGGAATCCTAGACTGCAAGGCAAAACAGAGAATAATGAGAGTATGTTTGGAATAATACATGGGTATTTGAAATTTGCCTGACATGACTTGTCAACCTCTACTCTAAGAAATGTTATTTCACAACATTAATTTAATGAATATTTATTCTATACAAATTGCCTAATAGTGTTCATTACTTCGTACTTCTGCTGATATCATGTGGGGGGGGGTAGAATAATGTCCCCCCAAAGAGGTCCACACCCTACTTCCCAGAACCTATGAATATGTTATGCTATGTGGCAAGAGGAGGGGGATTAAGGGGGATTAAATCTTAAGGTGGAATTACGGTTTCTAATCAACTGCCTTTAAAATAAGATTATTTTGGGTTACCCGGGTAGACCAAATGTGATCATGAGGGTCCTTTATATGTGAAAGTGGGAGGCAGAAGAGTCAGAACCACAGAAATGGCACTGTGAGAAAGACTCTACTGACCATTGCTGGCTTTTAAGATGGAGGAATGGGGCTGGAGCCAAGGAATGTGGGCAGCCTCTAGACCCTGGAAAAGGCAAGAAACCAGATTCTCCCCTAGAGCCTGCAGAAGGCAATACTGTCCTTCTTTTAGCCCAATGAGACACATTTTGAACTTCTGACCTCCAGAACGGTAAAAGAATAAATCTGTGTTGTTTTAAGCCACTAAGTTTGTGGTAATTTGTTATAGCAGCCATAGAAAACCAATACATCATTATGTGGCAAATGCCATTTAGGATTTTAGCAAGGACTAGACATCGATGCACAAAGATGTACCTAAAACACTTAGCTTCTACTCAACCAACTCTTTTATTCATACTGCAGCAACTGCTTTTTATTTTATAAAAAAACAATTGGGAGGAGCTGGTATAGCTCAGTGATTGTGTGCCTGCTATGCATGTATGAGGTCCCGGGTTCAGTCCCCAGTAGATTCTTAAAAGAGAGAGAGAGAGAGACAGACAGACAGACAGACAACTAGGTATCAGGGAAACTTGGGGAGATATAAACAAATATGTTTTTTAAAAATTCTTCATTAGCTGATTAGATAAGTTTTCATATAATGTTGTTTTACTTAAAGCCCTCCGCTAAATAGGATCACCCTTCATCCCTTGGAGAATTTATTTGGACCAATTTAGTGAGTAATACTGTGAGTTGGGAATTAATACAAAATGAGTTAGTGTTGATTTGAGGCCTGAGTTCCTTTGACCTTGACCAGGTTGAATGCTCCTCCTACCACTTCTTCTGTACCTTTTTTCATTCTATTTCTTCTGCTGACTGCTCTCTGCATTCACTTCAAAAGAACAGCACATACAGAGTTTCAGTCCCCATCTCCGAGCTGCGGAAAGGGACCTGGCCCTAAGGTCAGCACATGGAGGCACTGATTAGAATTGACCATAGACAGCAGTTGCTACAGTTCCACCGCTGGGAAGGCCTTGACAGCTCCATGACCTCAGTTCCCCTCCAGAGACCCTCCCCCTCCCGCTCCCTCTTGTGCTGCCGCCTGAACAAAACATCACATCAGCACTGTTTACTGCAGGAACCTAGCCAAGGAAGTCATAACAGGACAATAGACATACAATCCGATAACCTTGTTAGCTCAAATAGAAGCTCCTAACAAGTAAGAGAGGTTACTGAAGTGGAATAAAACTATTGCAGTATTTGGGTTTATTGAAGTGGCTTTTCAGCTTTTTCCCCCTTTTGGAAAAAAAAAAGTAGCATTTCTTGTTCCTTTATTTAAGATTAAAACCAGGCACAAGGACACTAAACAAAACAACATGTACAAGGCTAAGGTTAACTTTTAAAAGAATACAAATGGAGAGGGATGTACAAAGTTCATAATTATCTTCTAATGTAAAATAGCATAAAAACTACTTGCTTTGTGTTGCCAGATCTCTGCAAAAGTGTAGTAAGTGTGGAATAATCTTCATTATCCAGAAAAAGTTAAGGATGTGAATTAATTTGTGTAAATGATAACCAGTAATGAACTCATTTCAGATAACAGGCCAAGGGTGATCAAGGTCTTTCTATTTTCTGTTTTATTTACTTCACGTTACAGGATACTATTTCAACATACAGAGATTTTGCCAGGTTTGATTCCAGCTTTTTATTGCTTCCCTCATTCCCACCTCATGCTTCAGGGAACATTTCGATCTTTAAAACTATAATTTTAATCCTACCATTATCTCCCTATTTCTGCAAAATAAGACATTAACATATACTCCAGAACTGCATAAAATGCAGTGTCTCACAAAGAATTTTATATACCTTTCTCCCACCTTCAGTTCCTGAATTCTTGCCATTTCCATGAGCCTGAAAGAATTAGCAAAAACCTTGAAGTCAGGAGGCTTGGCATTGCTCAGGCTCTGTGACCTGGCTCATTTCCCTTGTGCCTCAGTTTCTTCATCTGCAGAAAATGACAAAATAATAAATCAATTCACCAAGTGTGTATTTGAATGCTTTTGAAAAAGCCATTTTTATACTTTGTGTCATTTTAAAGTTGGAAACATGAAACTTCATGGTTTGGCATGGCTCCTAATTTATCTTGTGTGTGTGTGTGTGTGTGTGTGTGTTTTAGGGCTCCATTTTCTCTAAAGAGTAATGAACAATGGCTAAGTCCGTACCTACTTAGCACTTTCAATCTGGTTAGATTTTACTGTGAACATTTTGTTCAACTATGTTTCCCTATTGTGCTCAATGGAAGTCAGAATAACAATTCCATTTGCAAGTATGTGGGAATGCAAACTTTATCTGGAAAAGATGCTTTTATAACAGCTGGAAAATTGCAGTGATAAACGTGAACCATTTTCCATTTCCTATTACTCCTTATTTGTGAGGGATGATAAAATGGCAATTCTCCAATTACTTATAGAAAATTTGAAAATAACAAAAAGCTCTGCATTTCTTTCTCTCCATTGTGCATATGACTTGAGACTGAAAAAATCTTAGAAATGAAACTTGGAGAAGAGAAATATCATTATTTGTATATATAGGGTACATATGTATGTAGTTCCCATTCACTAAAGTGACAATCAGAAAAGAGAAAGTAAAAGCAGAATAAAAAGAAATAAATTTTCTATATATTTAGGAATCATCCACATAAATATGTAACATTGCAGAGATTGTCTAACAAATCTGTAAAATGATTGGATCTTGACAACAAAATGTTAAACATAGGTTTTCTCTTTCCTAGCTTTGAATGTTTTCCATTTAAAAAAATATTCTTTTACATACAGTCCAAGGCAAGCTCATATCTGGACACCTATAAACATGTGATTTTAAAGGAGTTATTGCTCCAAATATCTCCACCACTGATCTCTTCCAGTACTTGAAATTTCTAGCACTTATATACCTATTACTAGGTCATTGAAAGATTGTTGGGCAGTAAATGGTATTTGAAGTACATAAGTCATTATTATTCAGTAACAACTCTAATATGAATTAGTTAAAAAGGGATGATATTTCTTAGATGATTGATATTCATGGAGTCTTAGACTTTTTGGACATGGTAACTGAAACTCAGCTGATTCTAATCTTATTTTGTACGTCCAAATCAAGTGAAAGCTTGGTTACTTTGACAAGCATGCTTCTGGGGATTAGGCCTAATCAACCTATAATCACCAAAACATCTTTAGTAATATTTTTTTTTTAGTAATATTTTAATGGAAGAAGTATTATTAGCACCAAATTTCTAAGTTTTTTCACTGCCTCCATGTTTTTATGGAATTCAAAATAACAAATGAGGGAGCGAATGTGGCTCAAGCAGTTGAGCTCCTGCTTTCCACACGGGAGGTCCTGGGTTCGGTTCCCAGTGTCCTAAAAACAAAAACAAAACAACAATCAAACAAATGAAAAAAACAACTCAGGGGAGCCAATGTGATTCAGTGGTTGAGTGCCGGCTCTCCACATCCAAGTTCCCGGGTTCAGTCCCCGGCCCCATTAGCTCAAAAAAAAAGGTCAAAATACTTTAGCATCCAAAGGTAAATATTACAACTATGAAACAAGTAGATATATTATAAGACTAGCCATTTTCTGAAGTATGGTAGGGCAATTAACATATCCATGAAGTATACTTCCATCCAAAGGCCAACTTTAAAGAGTTCTAGTGAAGTATATACTCAAATGATATAGTGTCGCATCTAGTGCTTTGATATGAAAATACTGGTTCAGTTTAGCTCACTGATATGAAATGTGAAACTTGTGAAATTCAAGCACACTTTGGGAGTTCTATTTTTTTCCACCAAGGATTCTAACAGGCATAGCCTGGCATGTAAACAATTAACTTGAGTCTTTGAAGTGTAAAGAAAAGACAGTTTATTAGCTTATTAATTGTTAATCCCTTAGAACATAGACTATAATTTGATTTTTAGTCCTACTGGGAATATACTAGATAGAAATATACTTGAGAATAAGGTGAGAGTATCAGGATCACCACTAGCTAAATGGAGATTTGTTCAATTGAATCCCATGTATATACATTCGGCCTTCCATCTCTAAAATTCTAGCAATTTGGAAAAGCCACCTGAAAGGAATTTCAAGAAAGCACCTAGTTCATGTTTCTCCTGTACTTCCTAACATACCTAGCACAATACTGAGTACGTGATTAGTAGGTAAAGTACGCAGTTGAATGAGAAGGGATCAAGAGAAGTTAGTGTTTGCGTTCCCTTCGGATATTTTCTAGGGCATTCAATTATTTCTATTTCTCCCCAAAGCTGATTCATTTTTCAGTGGCTAGGAGTCCCACATTCCATTTTTTGCACCCAAACACTAAAATATTGTTGAAATGCCTTAAGATCAAATGAATGTTTCTAGCCTTGGTAGTCATTACTTTGGATTGGATTTGGACTTAGTTCTTTTTTAACCAAAGAAGGAAATCTTTTGTTGATTTTACCCAAGTGATCATTTGAAACAGCACCTCCTGCTTTTAAAGAAAAATTATCTTGTAATGCAAGAAAACAACCAGAAAATACAGAAATAGTGGACATCTTATATGGTTTTAAAATATCATATCCACTACTTCTATAACTAGTGTAATCTAAATTGTGCTGAGTTTTTATTAGAGAAGGTATGTGACCTGGAGCAGTAGGCTCTAACTCCTTCAGTTCAGATGCTAAGGAGAGAAGTTATATGTTAGTGACTACTCCTCAGAAAACAAACTTACCCTTCTGACTAATGGAGTACTGAAACTCCAAACTGAAATACCTCATTAAAACATTCTTTACATTTGCAGCTGTTTTCCCTTGCCCTTGGTTGTTCTGTTCCAATACTAATTTAAAAATCCTGTATGTGTGTGTGCCTGTATGTGTGTGTCTATAGTACCCTTGGGAAGTTTATAATCTTTCAGACAGATATTTTTGGTGCAAATTATGAATTAAAGAAATAACAAAAATGCCACTCTATCTTGATTGAATTTCAAATGCAATCTTCATTCAGTTAAAAAAATAATGAACCAGAATTATTTAGAATCTCAGTTATGACCTTGCAAATAAGGTAGCTTTGGAAATGGTATTAACTCTTTTAGGTTCTTATTTTACTTCTAAATAGCTCTATTTATAACTAAACAAATTGATGTCAACAAACTCTGGTAATTAAACAAGTGGTCCTAGCATCAAAAAAACAAAATTAAAACCAAACCCAAGGCAGGGACTATCTCAGGGCTTTGTCATAATAGCATTAACCATAGGAAAATCATACACTTTTGCGTGAGGCCTTGCCATGTTCAGGATTTTAGGTTCCCAATATGAACATGAAGGAAATGGACTCAACAATGCCCAAGCCTCTTTGAATACTCTGTAAAAGCTAGAGTGAGAGAGTTGAATAAAAGACATAAGATTGCACAGAATCATAGAATTTCAAAGTAGGATGGAATCTTAACAGATATTTTATCTGATTTCTTAGTACAAGTTTCCTCAACAATCAAAGCTTTCAAACATTTTTGCTTGTGGCCCAGGACAAAAAAACAAAAAAACACATTCAATTCATTATGATCCAGTACCAAACAAACTGGATCATAACTGAACATAATTGAAGCAGAATTTCTATAAAACAGTACTTTCTCTTACTATGTGCAATAAGCTCAGATATTTTACCTTAGATTCTATTTTATTTCTATTTTTAATCTTTAAAACAAGCCCTTAAATTGGTTTCATGACCCACTAATGGATTGAGACTTGCCTTACATCTTTGCTACTCAAAGTATGGTCCATAGACTAGCAACATCAGCCTCACTTGGGAGTTTCTTAGAAATGCAAAATCTCTGGACCCAACCAAGACCTACTGAATCAAAATGTGCATTTTAACAAGATCCCCAGGTGATTCCCAGAACTTTAAAGCTTGAGAAGTATCGCTCTACATTATCCTCCAAGAGTGGGCAATTAGTAAGCCTTTCCTTGAGCCCTTTCACTGGTGAGAAGTTTTCTCCCTCTCAAGTCAACCCATTTTATTTTCAAACAATTGTGGGTTTTTTTTTTTCTTTTATTGTAATAACATGTCTACAACTCAAAAGTTCCCATTTTAACCAATTTCAAGTGTACAAGTTATTAATATTAACAATATTCACAATATTGTGCTACCCATCACTAACATCCATTACCCAAATTTTTTCCCCACCTCAGACAGAAACTCTGCACATATTAAGCAATAACTCCCTCTTCCCCATCCAACCTCCAGTCCCTGGTAACCTATAATCTATTATCTGTCTCTGTGAAATTTGCTTCTTCTATATACTTCATATAAATGAAATCATACAATATTTATATTTTTGTGTCTGGTTTATTTCACTCAACATGATGTCTTCCAGGTTCATTCATGTTGTCATATGTATCAGAACTTCATTCCTTTTTACAGCTGAATAATATTCCATTATTATTCCACGTTTTGTTTATCCATTCATCGGTTGAGGGACACTTGGGTTGCTTCCACCTTTTGGGTTGTGAAAAATGTTGCTAAAAACATTGGTGTACAAATATTTATCTGAGTCCTTTCAATTCTTTTGGGTATATACCAAGAAGTGGAATCGCTGGGTTATATGGTAGTTCTATTCTTTGTTATATTAAGTGGAAATTGGTATGTAAAGTATCAAGTTAGAGACCAGCACAGAAAGAGCATTCTACAAATGATAAATCTTTTCCCTGTTCTACATAAGTTCCACCCACTGGCTTTAGTATATTTTCTGGTGAACTAATCTTAAAAATTAATTTAAGCCTCTTTGCACATAGCAGTCTTTCAGCTAAAAATATAGGAATCTTTGTGACTCTTCACCCTCTCTCTCACCCTACTCCTAAACAATCAGCAATTCTGTTGAATTTACCTTCCAACTATTTCTCCAATTGAATGTTTCTCAAATTAGCATCCATGGATTCTAGGACAGGGCGAATGGTCAATAAACATAGGGAAGAAAATTCAAATTTCATTGCAGTCATTTAGTGAGCACAAATCATATTCTGGAATAAATGACAGTTTTGGGTCCATTTTGTTAATAAGAGCCATTGTTTTGACCTCTGGAAGTACTACTCAAAGGGGTGCTACCACTTAGGATACCCTGCTATCACACATTTCTTGCCAGACTATTGCCCACCGCTCTGACTTCTGGAAAATCTGGGATATTCTACACACATTCAAAATGCAATGAATGTTTCCTTTTTTCTCACGCTTTTGCTTCTACTCACCTGGAGCTGGATCACTGTCCCCACAGTTCCCTTCAGATTGTGCCACCCACTGTGTTAGCTATTGAGTTGGAGATAGGCTACTCAATTATCCAGCTGTGATGTAAAAAGTAATTGAGAATCATCCCTGGGCCGATGCATTTTCTCCTTTGAGACACCACTGTTTGAAGTTGGGTTACATACAAGCGTGAATATAAACATATTTCCCATATCTTTTTGACATTCAGAATGGCTTATATTCTTAAGAACAAGAAGAGGACTTGATATTCAAGAGGATGTCACTAGTCTGATAAGATAAAGTCACAGGAATAGTTTCCCACTCTTTGGGAAATATCTGGGAGGTATGTTGAAGGGTGAGGGAGTTGTCAGGACAGTTCTCTGATTTAATTCCCTGGAGATGTAGTTTTCTTCTCAAAATCAGTTCTTGGCATTGCTTATTACTTTGCTGCCATTGGGTCAAGGAAAAACACTTTAAGCTTCAAAACTTTAGACCGCATGGGGCTGTCTCATGAGCTGAATGTAAGAAGAAAGAAAATTTCCCAATTTCTTTTCCTTTGTGTCAATTCTTGATGGGGATCCAGTATGATGGCCAGGGCAGCCCTCTGCATTACTGGGAGAAGGGGTGAAACTTCTGCTATCTGAGCAGAACATAAAGCTTTCTGCTTCCCAATGAGAACTATTTTGCTTTGTGTCATGCCCAACAACTGAGGGGGGTTGCACCAAGGAAAACAGGGTACAACTAACCTCTCTATCACTGCCATGGTAACCTATAAGGATGCCTAAAGTTAATAAATGTTATTGGGAATAAAGGTGGATAATATATATTGAGATATAATCCACATACCATAAATTCACCCACTTAATATACGATTCAGTGGTTTTTTTTTTAGCATATTCACTGAGCTGTGCATCCATCACCTCAATTTTAGAACATATTCATCACCCCAAAAAGAAGCTCCTTACCCATTAGCACTCACTTACCACTCTCCCATCACTTTAGCCCAAGGCAAACACTAATCTACTTTCTGTCTCTATAGGTTTCCCTATTCTGGACATTTCATATAAATGGAATCATACAATATGTGCTCTTGTGTTTTTTATTTATTTCATTTAGCATAATGTTTTCAAGATTCATCTATGTTGTAGCATGTGTCAGTGCTTAATTCCTTTTTATAGCTGAATAACATTCCATTTTATGGATAGGTCACATTTGTATATCCATTCTTCAGTTTATGGACATTTTGATTGTTTCCACTGTTTTGCTACTATGAATACTGCTGCTAGGGATGTTTATGTATGAGTTTTTTGTGTGGACATATATATGTTTCCATTTCTTTTGGGTATATACCTAGGAGTGGAATTGTTGGATCATATAGTAACTCTATGTTTAACCTTTGAGGAACTGCCAGACCGTTTTCCAAAGTAGCCCCACTAGCAGTGTGTAAGGGTTCTGATTTCTCGACATCCTTGCCAACACTTGTTATTATCTGACTTTTGAATATAGCAAATAATAGCTCATTGTGAGTATGAGATGATATCTCATTATGCTTTGGATTTACATTTCCAAGGATAAGCACTCTTAAGATAATGCCAAATCACTCCCATGTAAAAATGGAATATTTAAATTCAATTACTTCCTGAATTGACCATGTCTGGAGAGGCTGCTAAATTTTAAAAGAACAGGCTGACACATCCCCAGTCTTTATGGTAAGAAATTTTATTGCACAAGAGCATCTCTGGGTTTGGGATTCAGGAGTCATCTTTTTAAACAATTCAATCCCCAGAGCCAGTCCAAACTCTAGCCTTAATGATTCTGTTTTTACCAAAGACAGAGTTTAAGAATTAAGGAGGAAATTAATCGTGTATTCATCTGACAATTTGTAAAAGTTGCTTTTCTTCTCTGAGGCTCAGTTTTCTTATTTATAAAATGAGGTTAATAATAATACCTAACTCACACTGTGAGTTTAGCAGTGCCTGGCTAAAAATAAATGTTAGCCACTGTTATTTTACAGGGTAAGAAGTCAGCATCTTCTCTATTGTGGGAGTTGAGGAAAATATCCTCTGCCAATATGAAGGAGTTATTGAATATTTCAATGAGTTCCTTTCCATCTCTACAAAAGACATTTAAAGAAATTAGCTCAAATTTTACCAGAGATTTAAGTTAGGAACTAGGAAGAAAATAATCTGTTAAGGGAGGTGGTACACAGTTCTTCCCAGAAGTCTTTAGTAGTACAGAAATCTCACAGCTTTTTGGCAAATTAGATGCCATCATAACCAAAGGGTGGAAGTGGTATCTAGTTTCCTCGATCTAATAATTCTTTGTTTATAACAGACTGAAGGTCTCTGGATTCCCTGGCAACCTAGGAAATATAACTCCCTGACCTTGGATTCCTCAGCCTTGTCTTCACAGATGATGCTGGACAAAACTGTGAAGTGGGCAAAGGTTGTGTTTCTTCTGTTGTTCTCGTTTGCTACTCTCTTGTCCATTCTGGTACTCTTTGGGGAGCCAGTGCCCCGCCAATGCCCTCTGTTTGCAAAGGATCTCCTGGAATGGATCCTACTCTATACTCTTGTATTAGTCAGCCAAAGGGGTGCCGATGCAAAATACCAGAAATGTGTTGGCTTTTATAAAGGGTATTTATTTGGGGTAGAAGCTTACAGTTACCAGGCCTAAAGCATAAGTTACTTTCCTCACCAAAGCGTGTTGTCACTTGTTGGACCAAGATGGCTGCCGATGTCGGCAAGGGTCCAGCCTTCCTCTTCCTCTTAAGGCTCCGTGGTCCCAGCTTCTTCCAATATCAGCTGTAGGTTAGGACAAGTCTAGTCTCTCTCCCAGGGCTTGTTTCTCTCCAGGTTCAGCTGTTGTGGTCTCTCCACAAGGTCAGCTGTAGACTATCAGTCTCTCTCTTCTTGGGGCCTCTGCCGTGTCTATGGAGCCGACTCTATTCCTCTGTGTTCTGTGTTTACTTCCCAGGGCTTCAGCATCCAAAACTCCAACCTCCCTCCTCTACCAGGCAGTTTTCTCTGTGAGTCCCCACCCACCAAGGGGGCAGGGACTCAACATTCTACTGACGTGGCCCAATCAAAGCCCTAATCATAATTTAATCAAGCAAAAGTGAAACCTCTGAAGTTAATACAGAAGAACAGACCAGTTTACAAACATAATACAATATCTCTTTTTGGAATTCATAAACAATATCAAACTGCTACACCTCCCTTTTCCCTAATAGCTCCATATGCTGGCCCCCTCCTGATCCTCTGCTCCAATCCCATCTAAAACTAACTTTGAATGACTTTTCACATAGTTGATAAATGTGTTCATTCAACAGGCCTTCATAGAATACTTACTATGTGTAAGGCACTGTGCTAGGTATAGAGATGACTATAACACAGTCCATGCCCTCCAGTACAATGGGGGAGATCAACAAAATGCCAGTGTGATAATAATGAGGTTAATGATGACACATATGCCACAAGGTTGCTAGGAAAATTTAGGGAGTGAAACACTTAGAACAGTGCCTGGCACATAACAAGTGCTATGTGCATGTTTATTAAATAAATTATGTGCCAGAAGAGAGTTATGTCCTGGGGGCTGTAGGAGCACAGACTAGGACCATCCATCCTAACTTGAGGTGCTGAAAACCTAAGCTGGGTCTTGAAGGTGGTTGGAATTTAGGCAAATTGAGACATGGAAGAAATATGTTCCAAATAGAGTAAACAGCATCTGAGGGAACAATAAGACATGAGAGAACATGGCATATCTCAAGAAGTTCAAGGGGTTCATTATGGCTAGATATAGGCAAAGTAAGAAGGAACGCAGAGGATGAGAGTCTGTGGTGGATAGAATCAATGGCCCCAATTTTTCACTCTCCCTGTATCCATGTCATTTGGTAGTACCCTCTCACATATGGCTGCCAGACATACTTATAATAAAATAATTACTAGTTGTTTATCTGAAAAATTCAAATTTTACCAGGGATCCTATATTTTCATCTGGCAACCTTATTCCCCCAATGACTCTGGGTTTGGCCATCTGATTTGCTTTGGCCAATGGGTCATTAGCACACTTGGCACAAGGATAGGTTTGAAAAAGTACTTGTGTCTTTTGACTTTCTTTTGTTTAGCCTTTGCCACCACCATGAGAACATGCCTACTGGAGGGATGCAAGAGGCAGGTGGATGAGAGTCTAGTTACCCCAGCTGGGCCATTCTACACCAGCCAAGAGACAGCTTATCTCCAAATATGTGTGAGGTTCCAGCTAAGATCCACAGATCCACTTACCCAATCCACAGCTGTATGAATGAGCCAAGTCCAAACCTTAAGAATCATCCAGTCTACCCATGGATACATGAGCAATAAACAATAGTTATTGTTTTAGAGTAGTTTGCTATTCAGAATTATTTGGGCAATAGATAAATAATATAGAGCTGCATTTGCTAAAGCAAAAGTATTCACTAGTTCATCATACATTTATTGAGCACCTACTATAAGCAAAACACCGAGGACAAAACATGGGAATTAAAAAAAAATGCTTGAGCTAACTCCTAAAGATAATAAGTAGAAAAAAATAGTTATACTAAAGTATTAACATTAGGTGGTAATATTATCAAATAATTCATCTTATCAAGTAATTCATTGAAACTATAAGATCCTTAAAGGTGAGAACAGTGCCTGTCTTGTTCATTAACATAGTACCTGGCATACAGTAGCTCATTAGTAAATATTTGTTGAATCACTTAATTATGAACAGCTAGAAAGTGACCAATGTAGGTGGATCAGTTAATTTGCTTTCAGCTTCAAGGAACAAAATACCCAACTAATAGTGGCTTAAAGAGAAAACACAATTATCTCGCATAATTAGCAGTCTAGAGGTAGGTGGTTTCAGGGTAGAGATTCAGCTCCACAGTGTTATCAAGAACTCAGGCTGTTTCTGTCTTTCTAATCTACCATATTCAATATGATGGCTCCTCATGTACAGGCTTGTGCCTTATGTTCAAAAGCTTGCTTCTACATCTCCAAGTATCATATCCTCAAGTTAACTATCCAGACAGAAAGAAGACAATGACACAGTAGCAAGAGAGAAGACTTACTGTGTCTCATGTTCCTCTATTTTTATTGAGACAGTTGATAATCTTTGTCCAACAACCCCAGAAGACATCTCTTTTACTCCTTTTTGGTTAGAACTGAGTCACACGGTCACCCTTTGCTGCAAGGGAAACTAAGAAAGTGAGTCTCTGAAACTATCGGCCTCCATTATATAAGTTGTGTTTTGTCGGTGAGAAACATGGGGGCAGGGGGCATATGGATGTTGAGTAGGCAAGCAATAGTATCTGCCATAGTACAGACATCAAGCAAATGAAATTGCTATGAAAATATTTTGAGGCCTTAAGTAACCTTAAAGTTAACATGATTATCTATGTTTATAGTGATCTTTTCCCCAAATATAATCAAATTGGATAAATCCACAGCATGTTTGAAGGAATGTTATTTTTAATAAAAATGATTTAACTTTCTAGAACTCACAAGAGGAAATTTATCAGTTGTCTCAGGTGAATGTTGTACTTTCAGGTATTGAGGGTCAATACTGTTGTTAGATCAAGGGGAAATACAGAATAAGATAAGATGTACTGGTTGCTACTTAATAAACTATGCTTGATTAGTTAATTAGCTTCTCAATTCCCTTTGAAAAATAGCAAAACTTATTTAACTCTGTATAGGTTACATTTCCAATATAAATAAGGCCACCTTTCATTTAAGTACCAAGGAAAGGTTTAATAAGGTAACGATATTTATGTGTTAAAATATTCTAGATTTAAAATAAAATTGCAGGGGAGTAGATGTGTCTCAAGCAATTGAGCTCCTGCTTCCCACATGGGAGGTCCCGAGTTCGGTTCCTGGTGCCTCCTGGACACAAAGACAAGACAACAAGTAAGACAAACAGAGAAACCAACTCAGGGGAGCCAATGTGGCTCAGTGGTTGAGTGCTGGCTTCCCATATATGGGGTCCAGGGTTCAACCCCCAGTCCCAGTATCTCAAAAAAAAATTTTTAATAAAATAAAATTACAGCAAGAATCCGAGAAACATATTATGCCAGTGTCTTGTTGTGATAAGTAGTATAGTTGGTTCTTAAAACCCTACCAGATATTTCAGGTGAACTGTAAAAATATTTTTAAATCCACCAATTTTCCACTTAAATGAGATTGTTATTGAGGGAAGGCTAACCAAAACATTTATTGCTATGGAGCTGGTATGTTTTGTTTAGTTTTAATTGTAATATTCTCAAAATAAGTAAAATTTGCTGGAGTATCTAACTCTTTAAGGCTAAATTTGTTTCATTAAAATTTTGTGGTATTCCAGGAGCTTTTATGTTTGATCCCTAGCCTACTTTTCCGATCTTATTGGCCTCTAATCTCAAATGCATTCTCTAACCTACAGTCCAATTGAACTACTAACTTTCTCTTCACTTACTACTTCTGTATCTTTGCATAAGCTGTTCTCTTCATCCAGTGTTTTTCTCTCCCATGTCTAACCACTTGAATCCTTACCATTTGTCAATGTTTACTCTTCCATAGAGGGATCCATGCTTCCTTCAGCCATAATTAAATTTCACTTTTTATCCCATAATTCTATTTATTTACTGCTCTGTTACATGTTATCTAGCTTTACATACTTTTCTGCCACTGTTCAAGCTACTAAAGTCTGATTTCTGCCTCTTCCATACCACTGAATATCTTCAAAAGATATTCACATTCTCCTACTTGCCAAATCCAGCAGAGATTTTGCAATCCCTGTGATACTTTTACCACTCCCTTATTTAAAGATTCTCTTACCATCTTCTGCTCAGCCCTTGGAATGAGGACACAGTGTCAGACTTGCTATTCTGACTTTGACTTTGTACATTTGGACATTAGCTCTACTCTCTGGGCCATATGTTGTTCTACCATGGATGGATAGGAGGTGCCACATGCTATTGTCTACCATAGTCCCATAGCATCCCTAATTCCATCTGATGGGGAATTAGCCATATGCTAGTTGCAGTGACAAAAGGTGGGAAGCTCCTTTGGGAGCCTGAAGAGAGGAGATGACAAAAGTCAAACTATCCCAGTCCATATGTTCCTCTTCTGAAATGTGGGGTAATAACTCCCACTTATGAAGATTATCGCTCCCTAACATACTATGTATCTAACTTATTTACCTTTTTTATTTTCTGTATTACCACTAAAGTGTAAACCAAAGGCAGGGAATTGTATCTGTTTTGTTCACTATCACATCCCTACCACCATACGTTTGACCTCTTAAATGTTTTATTACTTGCAGCCAACTCATCTACCTATACTGATCACTTTCTGGCTATTCATGTGTTAATTCAACAACTATTTATTGAGCATCTGCTATGGATTCAAATCCCAGCTTCATACTTACTAACTGCATATCCTTGGACACCACTCTGAGCTTTGATTTCCTTATCTGTAAAATGGAGATAATAACAGTATCTGCTATATAGAACTGTGGACAGATTAAATAAGCAAATGCATACAAAGCACTTAGAACAAGCTTCAGCAAAGTTCTCAATGGATGTTAATTATCCTCATATTATCCTATGAGGCAATACATTTCCTTTTTCACTCACACAACTTTATATTAAATTGCCAAAGCTTGCAAGAAATAACTGCAGGCAGCTCAGAGAGGTAACTTAATCTGCCTGAGGTCATACAGCAAAATGAGTAGAAGCAATCTCTGAAAACCCCAATGATCAATGTCATCAGCCCAGTGCCCTAGAACAGATTTCTGAGACTCCAGGTTCCTACCCATGTCTGGAACATGTGCAATTCCTACTGGTCAGAGCAAGCCCACGGGGCATGGGAAATATCACTGCCTAGAGTGCTGTGATCCACTTCTCACTGAGACTCCCTTTCCACACCACTGCAAGCTTGAGGTCCCCGGCAGTTCCACTCTTAACACCATCCTCCCCACCCCTGGTTTTACCCAAAACACTTTTGGACAAAAAAACCACAGATAGTCCTTTCATTCCTCTAAATTGTCAAGAATAGAGGAGAGGGGAATACACCTCCGATTCAGATGTTGGTCAAGCAAACGTCTTGCTCCATACTGTAAGCAGTACCCTCTGACAGGAGCTTGAATAAATCAGTACTCTTGACAGTTCAAAACTCCTCAACCCCCGCCAAAAGAATTGCCTGGGAGTTTTTAAACCATATTATCCCTAAGATGTATGTAGATATAGATTTTAAATGTCGATATTTTAAAGTGCTAATTTCATCACTTTATTTCACTGTATATATATTTTGATACCAATTACATCCATCTGACCAGAATATATATATATATATATATACACATATATATGTATATGCATATAGTTATTTTTGAGCACCTAAGGGCTAGGTCCTGGGGATCAGGGCTTTCCAAACTTTTTTCATTTAATACATACGTTAATGTGATTATATCTGTCTGGTGGCTCTACAGATGATCCTAATTTATGCTTTTTTACTTACTAAGTTTTCTACATTGAGCATATTTTATCTGAGAATCAGGAAAACAGTTAAGCAGATGTTTATTATTTTTCAGGAAATAATTCACCTTGTATTAAATGTTTATGAATTTCATGGGGAGTGGATGTAGCTCAAGTGGTTATACTCCTGCTTCCCATGCACGAGGTCCCGGGTTCCTCCTAAAAACAAAACAAACAAGCGAAAAAACCAGTTCTCATTGGGGAGCAGATGTAGCTCAGTGGTTGAGTGCCTGCTTCCCATGTATGTGGTCCTGGCTTCAGTCCCCGGTACCTCCTTAAAAAAAAATGTTTATGAATTTTCGATTCTTCTCAGGAGCCAAGTTCTAATTATTTCACAAACATTATTTCATTTAATCATCATATATTATTATCTCTATTTTTTCAGAGAAGGAGGTTCAGAGGAGTAACTCTCTCAAGGACATATGCATAGCAAGTAGCATAATCTCCAAGTCTTTGAATTGTACAACATCAAAATAGAGGAAATTTTAAAAGGATAAAATTCAGATTCATTGTTGGCAAATCTGGGAATAAAGGTTGAAAAGGTTTGCTAAAATTTTAGTTATAATATTATCTGTAACTTTAATCATCTTTATCCCTTGAAAGCAGAAAGTATAATAATGATTTCTGAAGGGGAACGGTCATGGCTGACAGGACACATAAGCAATTTAGAAAATAATTTAAGACAAGTTAAAATCAGTCTGAGCCTATAGCCATTCTTCTATTCACCTTAGAGTTTGCTACTCATGATTAATTGCAGAGGAAAATGTTTGAAGACTATATACTTTGAAAAACTGGCAGAGATGATGAACTCAAAAGAGAACTAAAGATGATTCACATTATTGGAATATTAAATTCTCATGACCACAGTTTTTGTGTGGGATGTGGTGGGAGGTGTGGGAGGTGGGGAACATGGGAATCCTGGTAGGTTCCGCGTAATATTTTAGGTAATCTAAGCACCTCTTAAAATATATATAACATTTTTGTAAGCAAATGCACATATATGCATATAAATTTATATATCATTTTGCAAATGTTGGTATGTATTGTGAAAATTTTGATTTTTACCCACAATAAATAAAAAAAAAATTCTCATGATACCAAAAGACAGAATTTGGTTCATTCCAAACAGGCCATACACTGCTGCAGCTGGCTCCTACCTGCATAATTTATAACTAAGTGCAGACATGGACCTCACATCTGATGAGGTATTAACTGTGTTCAGGTATTCTTGCTGTCTTTCCAGAGATAACTTCTTGTCTCTGAAGAGTATTTTGTACTGAATATTTAACAACTAAAGTAATCAGAAAATAGACTTTAGCTTCAAAGTTAGTGAGATATCAAATAGAAAAGAAATGACTCTGAGACCTTCTCCTTTCCTCCTTATTTATAGTTATAGTCACAATTTCAGCTTGAAACTTAAATTATTCACTTAAGTATAATCAATCACTTTCAAATTTACTCAAAATTCCAGTGAGGTCTTTTAATGTTGTAATATTATTAGATACTATAAAACAATGTCAAATATATATATATACTTACAACTTATTCACTATAAGTGAAAATAAAAAGCATTTAGGACCTTTAGTTGGCTAAATTATAGAAAAGTGAAGGTGAATGGCACAGCTCTAAGGTATTTAATAAACACCCCTACAGAGCTACATGAACATCGTTTCCCAATTCTCTAATATCTAACTATGTCTGACTGTATTGTCGCCTCTGAAAAAGGATGCAAGTTCACAGTCTTTGGTGTCTCGAACCATTTTTAATTATTAGAAAGGACACAAAGGAGATGCTCAGAGTGGCAGAATTTGTGGTACTAGTTAGCATCAATAATCAGGTTCTTTCAACTTTAGAAGAGAAAAAGATAATTTCCAGAAAAGAACAGCTAAATTTATGAACTGATTTATCACAGTTAAAAATTTTTTATGATAAATATATCTTTCTGCCTCCTTTAGCCCTACTTTATTTTCCAGCTACTGCCCCATCTCTATCCTCCTTCACAGCCAAATTCTCAATAGAGTAGTCTGCACTTGCTTCCCACATTCTCATGCCTCACTCTCTCTTCCAGTCATTCCATTGGCTGTTGTCCCAATCTCTCTACAAGAATTCTTCTGATGAGATTAGGGATGACTTCCATTATTATTCTCAATGACATTATTTCAGCCCTCATCTTGATCTACCATTTCCTCCATTACTATTTTTACACTCTTTGCCAAGCTCTGTTCTAGGTGTTGGTGTTATAATGGTGAGCAAAACATTCATCATCATTGCTTTCATGGAACTTACATTCTAGTAGGGGAGAAAGAATACTTAATCACATGTTTAAGTTAAAATTGCAAACAAAAAAAAAGTGATATTAAAGAAAAATTAGAGGGAAGTGGATGTGGCTCAAGCGATTGGGCTCCTGTCTACCATGTGGGAGGTCCAGGGTTCGATTCCCGGGGCCTTCTGGTGAAGGCAAGCTGGCCCACACAGGAGTGCTGGCCTGCACAGGAGTGCTGGCCTGCACAGAAAGCTGGCACAGCAAGATGATGCAACAAGAAGAGACACAGAGGAGAGACAATGAGAGACACAGCAGAACAGGAAGCTGAGGTGGTGCAAGAGATTGAGTGCCTCCCTCCCACTCCGGAAGGTCCCAGGATCGGTTCCCAGTGCTGCCTAAAGAGAAGACAAGCAGACACAGAAGAACACACAGTGAATGGACACAGAGAGCAGACTGTGAGCACAAAAACAACAAGGGAGGGGGATAAATAAATAAATCTTTTTTTAAAAAAAAGAAAAGAAAAATTAGGGAACAGATGTGGCTCAAGCAGTTGAGCACCTGCTTCCCACATGGGAGGCCTCAGGTTCAGTCCCTGGTGCTTCCTAAAAACAAATAAACAAACAACAAGAAAAACAAACGAAAAAACCAACTTAGAGGAGCTGACGTGGCTCAGTGGTTGAGTACTGGCTTCCCACATATGAGGTCCTGGGCTCATTCCCTGGCCCCGGTACCATAAAAAATAAAAAAGGAAGGGAGGGAGGAAGGGAGGAGAGAATAAGTACAGGAGAGGTCTTTCAGAGATTTTTGAGGGAAAAAAATTTGATAATTTCTCCTTTTTGAAACATTCTTCCCTTGGAGTTCATGGCACTCTCCTGATTTTATTCCTACCTCCCCAAGGATTCTTTTCTAGTCTCCTTAGACAGCTCATCCTCTCCTATCAAAACTGCAAATGTTATCCATTCTCTGGGCTCATCCTGAGGCCCTCCCCCCATGTTTTCCCCCTCAGTGACCTCATCCACTACTCCGGCTTTAGTTTCCATCTATTTGCCATTTACTTTCATATATGAATTTCCAACACAGGTCTCATCTATGAGTTCTAAATTGGTATATCCAGTGGATTTTTTAAATAAATTAACCTATCTCACACAAAATATGCAAAACTTGACCCCTCTGCCTTCACTCTAGACCTGGTTACCATCATTCTCTTACTTAGACTAGTGCAGTAGCCTCCTAACTAATTTCCCTGAGTACACTTTCACCTTCCCCAATCTGTTCTTCATGCTGTAGCCAGTGATGCTTTTAAAAAGATTATCATTGTTCCTTTCATAAAATAGATTAGAGATTAAATGAGATTAATGAAAGCGCAATGTCTTACATACATGAAATTCCACATGTACAAGTTTATTAGTACAATGTCTTTGTAATAGCAATATTTAAAACAGTGTTTTCATATGTGTCTAATTAATAAGGAAGCAGATAAAGAAATTATGGTACATCTACCAAATGGAATATTATGCAGCCATTACAAAGATTGTGTCAAGTCTATATGTAACAGTATAGAATGGATTCCAAGACATATTGTAAAGTGTAAAAAGCAAAGTACAAAAGAGTATATACAGTACTCTTCTACTTGTGTTTAATAAATATAAATATTTATAAGCTTAAATGTTCTGGAAGAATTCACAAGAAACTTACCTCAACTGTTGCCTCTAGGGAAGGGAACTAGGCAGTTCAGGGATAGAAAAAGATTTCCACTTTATACTATTTTTTATCTTTGCATTGTTTATTCCAAAATACATAAATACAGTTTAGTGTTTTTAAAGGCATAAAAAACTATATTAAAAAAAAAAAATCCTTAGAATTTGCAAGCACACAAACAGACACAGACACACACAGCCTGAATACAGAAGCTACTCAACTCGCTGTTCAAATTTTACTGCAGATTCAAGAATCAAATCTAAAGCTTTATTAATGCTTTCACTGAGTGCTCATGTGTGAATATTCCTGTGCCATAACATGCCAGGAAAATCTTCTGCAAATAAACTTTAAAATTTTTAAATTGCCATTTGTAGAGCTTCTAGAAAATTATACATGTATGTATAAAGTACATAAAGGTAAAGTTACTTTTACATTTAGGTAAAGTTGATTGAGGTTATGTGTTTCCACTGTATAAAGCCCAGACTACTTGATCTGGTCCTGATCTTCTTTCCCCTTTTCTATGCAAGGCACTCTAGTAAGGGAGTCTACTAGAGCTCCCAAATCTTGCCCAAAGCCTCCTTGATGGAAGAACAATGCTTTGAGAGATTGTAATGCAAAAACCAGGCTTCCATGGGTCAGCCAGAGAAGGCTTTTCTGCAGAAGTGAAATTTAAACACCTGAAGGATGAGTAAGAATTGGCGGGGTAAAGGAGGTGGAGGATTAACATAGTGTATTAAGCACAAGCATTTAACTCATTCCCTCCTGAAACTCACTGAAATGACAATAATGATATTTAAATGGCACAATCCATAAGAACAAAGAGTAGGGTAGAGGAGATAATAACAGACAAAAGATGATACCATATTTTAGAAGCTGGAAAGTAAATGATGAGTAATAACTGAGAAAAACAGAGAAAGCCAAAAGTAGACAGAAGTTAACTAATTGATACTACAGAACTCAGAAAGGTTCAGAAATTATAGGTTCAGGGTATTAACCATGACATGGATACAGGTAGAACTGAAAATGGGAGGATAGTTTGAAGGCTATATAGACCCCTAGGTGCCCTCTGTACTCATGTAGCTGGGACTCCTACAGAAGATAAGAGGTTTACTTTCAAGCAAGGTTGAACCAGAGGGACTCTCTATTGCAGTAACCTCAACCTTGACTGCACATTAGAACGATCTGGGGAGCTTTTAAAAGTCCAGATACCAGGCTGCCTTCCAAACCAACTAAATCAGTTTATCTGGAGATGGGACCCCATGAATTTTTATTTTAAAGCTATCGAAGTTATTACAGCCCCTGGGATACCAGGCAGAACCAGGGTGGGAATGCTCTATTAAAAACAAAAGGGTTAAAATAAAAATTTATATACTAAACATGAGAATCCCAGTCTTCTTCCTCCATTCACATCTAAGAACAAAGCTAGTCTTATTCTTCTCACTGCCCCCCGCCCCACCAACACCACCACTCACAGATCCAGGGAAGTAGACTGAAGATTTCACTTGGGGAAACTGACAAGTCAAAGAAACAAATGACCTGCAGTGTCCAGGCCCAATCAGCAAGGAGGGAAGCCTTGCCCATACATGCGGTGCTATTAACCAACATTTTAATGCATCAATCATATATACAAACATCAACTAAGATTTACCAAACATTTGAAGAAAGCCACAAACATGAAAGACAAAGACCAAAATAAATGAATACAAGGCAAGAAGCATAAGAAGACTTTAAGAAAAACTGTAATTAACATCTCAGGAATAGATGAGAAGATATGGTTTCCATAAAACAAAAACGGGGTGATATTTTTTAAACCCAGAGAATAACAAAGAGCCCCTGGAAATCATAAGTAGATAGTTGAAGTAAAGCAAAATATGCAATAGAAATGTTGGAAGATAAAGTTGAGGATATTTTTCATGACATTGAACAGAAAGAAAAAAATGGAAAAGAAGAGAAAAATGAAAATTGGAAAATCACTTTAGGGCACCCAACATCTTACTAAAAGGAAGTACAGAAATAGAGAATAAATAAAAGAGAAGTGAGGAAATTATTAAGGTGAAAATACAAGAATAAATTTGCAAAACTGAAGGACCTGAGTTTCCAGGTGAATGCCCAAATACCATGAATGTAAAAATAGCCACGCTATAACACATGATTATGAGATTTCAGAACTCTGAAGATAAAGAAAAGATCCCAACAGCACCCACAGTAAAACCAAACCAAACCAAACCAGTAACATAAAATGGATTGAGAATGAGAAGAGCATCTGACTTGACGCAAGAGTAAAACTAGAATTTGGGAGATAATACCTTCAAAATTCTAAGGGAAAATGACCTCCAAACTAGAATTTTATACTGGGTCGAGCTACTATTCAAGTGCAAAAGGAGAATAAACACATTTTAAGATATGTGAGGTCCAAAAATTTACCAGAACTGCACTTCTCAGGAAGCTCCTGACACAAGGGAATAAAAAAAGAAAAAGGAAAACAGAGTATCTAACACATGAGAGAGATAACATGAATTCCCAGGATGATAATGAAGGATAATTTCAGGATGGAATTGTGCAGGTATATAGAACAGCAAGTCCAAATTGGAGTAGGAGGACAGAGGACACTAGAAGGGATGTTTTCTCACACCCTAAAAAATGTTACTGATAAATTGGCTGATGTGTTTGAAAGTTTTAAGAGGAAATTAAACTTCTATTATTAATTTGGGGACAAATCAGTGATCAGTACATATTTCACTAAAAACAATGAAAATGGGTTAATTATTAACTCCATGGAAAGCAGAAATTTGTACCATAAAGGAAATGTCATCAAGGCATACTGTGTGGTTCATCAATAAATACTATTTACACATCATAAAATGTACATATCAAATACTGATTTAACCAGAAATTGTAATATAAAATTTTAGGAAAATAGAGAAAACGGATGTGTGAAAGGAGAGGAAATGTTGGCGGTGGTGGGAGGGAGGGACATTATTTGTGATTTAAACCTTCACCTTCCATAGTAGGAAATCAATTTATATTTTATAAAAATGTAAAATCAAGAAATAAGAATATAAACTTATTAGGTAAAGACTATGCTATGTGTTCACTAAATCCTACTTCCTCTTTGCCTCCCAGACCTTATAGGAAGACTACATTTCCTAGCCTAAGTTGGGGCCATCTGATTCAGCTATGATCGGTGGGGTGTTGTTTGAAGTGATGTAAGCCTCTCCCAGGCCTTGACCTTAAAAAAAATCCCTCTCTACACTCCGCCCTCAAGACAGGCATGAATAGTGATGGCAGCCCTAGGAAGTTGAAGGTAGCCTCAATCCCTGATCCCTGAGTCACCCCATGGAGGGGAGGCCCTGCAGACCCACATTGGACTTAGAAGCAATGAGAAAGAAATCTTTTTTGTGTTAAGTCACTGAGATTTCTGGGTTTAATTTTTTTCCCCACAGTACCGCCTGTATCAACTTGACTAATAGAGCATGCATCTGCAGTATGAAGGTAACAGAAGAAACCACTAGGAAAGTTGAAAGTGATATTTTTCAGGAACAAGAAATGAGCATGCAGAGGTTTGAGATAAAAAAGCGCTGTTTTTCCACCTTATAGACCAGTTTGACCTTTCCAAACTCAGCATGTGCACTTAGATGTCAAACAGACATCTCAAACTTACTAAGTTTAAAACTAAAATTTGCCTCCAAAACTGCCCTACCTCATGTCAGATGATGGCAAGTAGAATCTTTTGGTAGTCCAATTTCAGATGCTTCCTTTTTTCACAATCCATATTCAATACATCGGAAAATCCTTCAAAATATATCCAGAATCTGACAATTTCTCACTTCTTCCACTGTCACCGCCCTAGCTCAAGCCCCCACCATCTCTCACCAGGATTCCTGCTAATAATCTCCTACCAGATCTTCCTACACAGTAGCTAACATATCTCCTTTAAAACCGAAGTCAGATCATGCCACTCCTTGGCTCACAGCCCTCTAAAGATGCCCCATGTCCCTCAAGGAACATAATCTAGCCCCTGTTATCTCTCTGACCCCCTCTCCAATATCCATGTGCTCGTTCTTCTTTAGCCACATTGACTTCACTGACCATCCTATCTAATATTGCAGAACCTTCTGCTCCAACACTTCTGATTCTCTTTCCCCCACACTGCTCTACTTTTCATCCATACATAGCACTTGGCACCTTCTAACATACGGTAGAATTATGTACCTACTGTGTCTATTGTTTCGTGTCTGTCCTCCTCACTCCCATTCTAATGCAAGATCTTTGACTATTTTGTTAAACGATGTATCCTGAGTGGCATGTGGTAGGAATGCAATAAAGATTTGCTCAAAGAATGAATAAATTGCTTTAATAAAAAATGTAAATAATTTTTAAAAAGTTAGGTGTGACTTATTGATATACCTTATAAGAATCATCCCATTCCTTTTATTGAAATATAACCAGATTTTGAGAGATCTGTAGCAACTTTTAAATTAACCACTTTCCAATACAGTATCCACGAGCCACGTGTGACTACTGAGTGTTTGAAATAAAAACTGAATATTTGATTTTACTATATACCTATTGGTTATGTATGTCCCTGTATGAACTATATACTTCAATAAAAATATATTTTTTAAAAAGCTAAAAAAAAAAAAAAGTTAGGTGTGAATAGAACTTTATATTTAGAGGAAACAGTGCAAAGAAGAGCCCTGAATTGGAAAAGAGCTTAATGTGTGTGTGAAGAACTGAAGAAGGCTAGGGTGATGGAAAATAATCAGTGGGCTAAGAAGTGGCAAAGTAGATCAGAAGTCAAAAAGTGTAAAGTAGTAGAATCCGTGGTAAGGATTTGGAATTTTACCCCAGATGCAGTGAGACACCATTGCAGAGTTTTAAGCAAGGAAGTAACTGGCATATTTAGAAATGCTTTAAGGAGAGGCAACATATTTTAGAAAAAAAGTTAACAACTAGAAAGTAGAAAAATAGCTGAAGGCTCCGTGAGCATCCTGAATGGAATGTTACAAAAGAAATGTTTAAGTGCTTGAGGATTTTTGGCATGGAAAAGGAAAACATGGTGGGAAAGCACGGGTGTCTAATAGGGAGAGGGCTGTCAAGTGAATGGCAGCATGGACTTAATCTGTGACATTACTGGAGAGGACACAGTTAGGACTAATGAGGGGAAGATTCAGGGAGGCAGATTTCAATTCTATGTAAGGAAGAACTATTAAATAGAAATATATTACAATAAAATAGGCTTTCCCCAAAAGCAGTGCGTTCCAGTCACTGGAACTCAGAAAGTATTCAACATAAAATGTCCCAAAAGGGGTTACCAAAATGAGGGCAGATGTTAGAGTAGATGTCTTCTCAGGTACCTTATCAACTTGAAGGCCTATGATTTGAAAGAAGCCATTCCCTTTTAATTAATTTAAGTTGATTAGGTTCATATTTTTCCTATAACAAAGTTCTTATCTGTATATGAAAAGGTACTACATGTTCCTTGGTATTTGAAGAACGGTACAACTAGGTCATCATTTAGGTAATTGCCTTTTAGTTGATATTCTCTCTAAATATTTAAAAGATATATTTAAGTGCCATAAACGAATGTATTATTTTACTTTTACTTTCCACTGAATGCTTAATATAATTAACAATATTAACAGTGGTATTAATTGAAGCCTGGAATTTTCAATCAAATACATTCTTTTCAGAGACTTTCCAGACTACTTTTACCTCAGCAATTGGATTAAAGTTTGGAGATTGTGTAGCAGCACACAACAATATGATTAACTTTCTCTTTACTGTCTGCTGTCACTTTGCATCTCTTAGACCAGAGTATTGATATTTGATACCTTACTCATGCCCAAGGAGGGAAGATATTCACTTGAGACTCATGAGCAAGAAAAAGGTTTCCCAGAACTAAAGTGAAGAGTAGAATAATAACATTGGCCAGGTAATGCACACCCTAAATCTGATACCTGCATGAATTATCAGGGTAGATTAGTGATAAGAATAACTGGTCTGTGTACTTTTTTTTTTTTTTTTTTTACAATTATGGCCCATTTATAAACTCACGTGATCTGCTGAATGCTGAGCATAGAGACAAAAGGTGATATTATTCTCTCTCTTTTGTAGATGAGGAACCTGAGGTTCAAGAGAATAAATAAATTGCCCAACAATGCATCTAGTAAATGGCAAAACCAGAGCACTCATCCAGGAATTCAGACTCTAGAACACATTTTTTTTTTACTGAATACCAAATTCCCTCTCACATGAAAATGATTCTCATGTTTTCTATTCCTCACTCCTGCACTTAATTTTGGCAAGGATGAGTTGCTTCACACTGCCAAGTTGTCAGTTGCTTAATAGTCTCCAAGGATCAGTTGAAGTCTCTCTGATTTGAAGTCTTTTGTCAAAAGTAAAAATCTGTCAATTTACCCAAATTGTCTGAAAAGCAGATTATATTAATTTTCAAAATATTCATTTATGAGTTGATTCATACTTAATGGCTCACAGCTCAAGATTTCCCTGTGGAAACTTAAAGGATTTTCCATATGAAGCACTTAAGAATTATAATGTTAATAAACCGGGAAGCAGATGTGGCTCAACCACTTGGGTGCCCTCCTACCAGTGCCTCCTAAAAGAAGATGAGCAGATGCTGCCTCCCTCCGCAATGACCTAGACTCCACCCCCACCACAACAAGCAGAGGCCACAAGCCACAAGACCTGGCAGCCCACGGGGAGCGGATATGGCTCAGTTTGTTGGGCATCCCTTCTCGTATGGGAGGTCCTGGGTTCAGTTCCCGGTGCCTCCTGGAGAAGGTGAGCAAACAATGAGCAGACAGTTGAGCGAACCATCTGCAGAAAGGGGGGGATAAATAAATTTTAAAAAAAAGTAAATAAAGTAAGTCTTTAAAAAATGATGTTAATAAACTATATTTGAAAGGAACAAAATAACAGCCACCTTTTATTCATGTAAGGACACTGGTGCTAGTAAAACTCATGTGCTAAAGTTTTATATACATTATACCAGTTTTTGACAGACTTTGCAGCACATTTGAGTCGTATGGGAATCTTAAAAAAAAAAAAAAAACTCCCATCTGCAGACATTCTGATTTAACTGGTACAGACTGTGACCTGGACATCAGTATCTTTAAAATCTCCCAAGTGATTTTAATGTGCAGCAAATTTTGGGAAATGCTGCTTTATAGTTTTCCTTCAGAAAGTAAAAATTAGATATCTCTTAAAATAGCATATCTTTGGTTCTCTTTGATTTTTCTGGAAATATGATTAGCCTGGTAAGTTCTATTGATTTGTCTGCTGATTACAGATGATCATATACAGTCAGAAAATAAAAAGTCACACACAACTATGATTATACATTAATATATAATTTGATATGAATGTGGATTTATTATTCTTTAATTTTATGTTATGTGAAAAAAATCTAACAGTCATGAGACTTGAAGGCTTAAAAACATGTTTCCCTTGTTTGGATTCAGCTGGTCTCCTGAACCATTTAACAAAGCAGTAAGTGACAGTGATGCATTAATAAAACCTGGAAAACTAACTAGAAAACAGAGTACTTGGATAATTACATATAGAGAAATGAAATGGCAAAATATTTAAGTAAACAAATTTCACTAAAAGGCATATTCTTTATTCATATTCATATAATTTCAGGATTGAGTTCAAATTTAAGTACTTATTAAATCACTATTTTAATCCTATCAAATAATGCTTTGATAATAAAACATGGAAAAATTAAATATTATTTTAGTTTTTGGCTTTTAGTATCTATTTTCATTTCATTGATCATATCAAGGCAAAAATGGACACAATTGCTTTATTCTATGGAAAATGTTAAAGGTAACACAATGATTTTATATATGTATGTGCATATATATGCATATGTGTGTGTGTATATATAATTGATCCCTGTTTACTTGGCCCATTAATGTTTATTTGACAAAATTTCCATTTTTAAAGACATTGGGCCATTATTCCCTAATGTCTGTCATCAGGCTTCACTATTGCTAAGAAAGTGTTTAACTTTGCTAAAAATAAAAATGGGGTTATTGCCCCTGCTCCCTACCCAAATATTTTATTCATTATTCTATCAAACCCAGAATCGATTAGGGTGGAGCCCATTTATTTCTTGGTCACCATAAATATGAGTTTTTCTCTAAGGCAGAATTGCAAAAATGTTGAACTCGTGTGGCTTATTGCATTGGTGTCTTAACATGGAAGATTTCTAGTGAAATGTCTCATTTTAATATAGTAATATGCTACTAATTATTCCTACAGTATATTAGCAACAAAATGTGGTATAAATATGTTTCTTAGAAGCTATAAAAATTAATATATATATACTAGTTCGATCAGTAGCGGGAGCAGAGAGCGGACCCCAGGTCGCCCTGAGCAGCGCCACCGCCGCCGCCGGCCTAGTTACCATCACACCCCGGGAGAAGCCGCAGCTGCCACAGCCGGCCCCAGTCACCATCACCGCAACCACGAGCAGCGAGGCCGAGACCCAGCAGCCGCCCGCCGCCCCCGCCCTCAGCGCTGCCGACACCAAGCCCGGCACCACGGGCAGAGGCGCAGGGAGCGGCGGCCCCGGCCTGCCGGCAGGGACAAGAAAGTCATCGCAACGAAGGTTTTGGGAACAGTAAAATGGTTCGATGTAAGAAACGGATATGGTTTCATCAACAGGAATGACACCAAGGAAGATGTGCTTGTACACCAGACTGCCATAAAGAAGAATAACCCCAGGAAGTACCTTCGCAGTGTAGGAGATGGAGAGACTGTGGAGTTGGATGTTGTTGAAGGAGAAAAGGGGGCAGAGGCAGCAAACGTCACAGGCCCTGGTGGATCCAGTGCAAGGCAGTAAATATGCAGCAGACCGTAACCATTATAGACGTTATCCACGTCCTAGGGGTCCTCCACGCAATTACCAGCAAAATTACCAGAATAGTGAGAGTGGGGAAAAGAACGAGGGATCAGAGAGTGCTCCGGAAGGCCAGGCCCAACAACGCCAGCCCTACCGCAAGAGACGATTCCCACCTTACTATATGCGGAGACCCTATGGGCGTCGACCACAGTATTCCAACCCTCCTGTTCAAGGAGAAGTGATGGAGGGTGCTGACAACCAGGGTGCAAGAGAACAAGGTAGACAGTGAGGCAGAATATGTATGGGGTTATAGACCACGATTCCGCAGGGGCCCTCCTCGCCAAAGACAGCCTAGAGAGGATGGCAATGAAGATGATAAGGAAAATCAAGGAGATGAGACCCAAGGTCAGCAGCCACCTCAACGTCGGTACCTCCGTAACTTCAATTACCGACGCAGACGCCCAGAAAACCCTAAACCACAAGATGGCAAAGAGACAAAAGCAGCCGATCCACCAGCTGAGAATTCGTCCGCTCCCGAGGCTGAGCAGGGCGGGGCTGAGTAAATGCCGTTTACCATCTCTACCGTCATCCGGTTTAGTCATCCAACAAGGAGAAATGAATATGAAATTCCAGCAATAAGAAATGAACAAAAGATTGGAGCTGAAGACCTTAAGTGCTTGCTTTTTGCCCGTTGACCAGATAACTAGAACTATCTGCATTATCTATGCAGCATGGGGTTTTTATTATTTTTACCTAAAGACGTCTCTTTTTGGTAATGACAAACATGTTTTTTAAAAAGCCTGGTTTTTCTCAATACACCTTTAAAGGTTTTTAAATTGTTTCATATCTGGTCAAGTTGAGATTTTTAAGAACCTCATTTTTAATTTGTAATAAAAGTTTACAACTTGATTTTTTCAAAAAAGTCAACAAACTGCAAGCACCTGTTAATAAAGATCTTAAATAATAAAAAAAAAATTAATATATATGCAGTTATATTTCAAAATACCGAATTTTGAATCTACAGAAGTGGGTAATCTGTTCAATTTCACCAACTTAAAACCATCAAATTTTTATTTTTCTATCTAATGTAAATGAATGTAATTGATTATTATAGGAGATGCCCAAGGAGGTCATCAGTTATTTGCAAACATTTACATTGCTTATTTCTATTATGTACTCCCAACTAAAGGCATGTTCTGAATCTTAATCCACATTCCTGTGGGTGTGAACTCATTTGTAACTAGGACCCTTTGAAGATGTATTACCAGTTAAAACCACACAGCTATTTTTTAAATAAACAATATGTAAGGTAAAAGGAAAACACTAATTTTAGCATGACTAAAATACATGCATCACCTATTTGCTAATTTCCCCTTCCATCTTTATATTAATTTTATCTGCTCCTCTAAGTAACTGAGACTGAACCAAAAATGTTTTTTAATTAAATGCCACTTGTCCAAAAATTGCATAAACTACATTTCATATTTTCCTAAGTGCATTTACAAGAAGTAATAAACCTTGGTGCTTGATAGTTCCCTTGTCTATGACTCTGGCCAATTTTACAATGAAATAAGGTCCTCTATGGAAATTGAGTCACAAAGATTAATTTTAATTACCTGTGACATGTCTTCTCAATACTTTCAATCTACTGCATGCACTTTTTATATTAATTTTTCACTCTGACTAAATCGGTGGAGTTTATTTCAAATTCTATTTTGCTCCCTTTCTTTTTGTTAAACAATATGGAGGGGTTGAATACTCTATTTGGGTTTATTTAGGCCCATTCCATGGAACAATTATTTTTTGAGCATCCACTGTGTGCTTGGAAAACAACAAAGCAGAGGTGTAGGAAGAGCAGGGTTGTGCGAGAAGTGTAAGCAAAAGGGGGTGCTGTCTGTAGAGAATCTAAAACAATGATAATATCAACTAAAATTAGTCTGCTGCTTATCACCAGGTGACAGCTATTCTAAACAATGTCAAAGACTTTTGTTGTTTAGTTTTAAGCAATTGCCGTAGATACAGTTGAGTTTTAACAATATATATGTTAGCTTCAAATTAGCACATTTCCACTACTCTTGTAATAAACATTGTATTCTATATGGAAGTTCGTTAGGAGAACTCCCAGTTATAGTCATTCCTGACACATGTGGACTCAGGTACACATGTTTGTTTCACGAGTAATTTCATAACAATTTGGACTCTTTCAAGCTTGCAATTTGTGTTTCCAACCCCTGTGGTATTAACTATTCCTGTGGTTAAACGGTAGATTCTAAGTAAACAATATTAACAGTGTGATTATAAAGAAAAATAACTGTAATATTCCACTGAGAATTTTATTTGTGTTTAAAATTTAAAATAGCAAAACAGAGTACAAACTGCAAGGTGTGATATTTTTGTTTGGAAAGTGCAAAGTATAGTTCAGAATGAAGTATTTTACTCTAAGCCCCACCCCATGTTTGTATACTCTGTGTCAAATACCTTTAAAGAGGTATTTGAACAATCTCTTAAAGTTAAATTTTAACCTTCTTTTACAATTGTTATATATTTTAAAACTAAAGAATGAATCAAGACAAAAATTATTATTAATGATACTACATAATTATTTCCGAAAATAGGCATTAGAAGAAAAGTTTCTTAAAGAATGATCTTGGGAAGTAGATGTGGCTCAAGCAGTTGGGCACCCACCTACCACATGGGAAGTCCTGGGTTCAGTTCCCAGTGCCTCCTAAAGAAGATAGCAAGACAGTGAGCTGACGCAATGGCTGGCGCAGCAAGCTGACACAACGAGATGACACAACAAGATAACACAACAAGGAGGTGCAACAAGGAAACAATAAGAGACACAACAAGCAGAGAGCGGATGTGACTCAAGAGATTGGGCACCTCCCTCCCACATGTGAGGTCTTGGTTCGGTTCCCGGTGCCTCCTAAAAAGAAGACAAACAGACAAAGAGAACAGATAGCAAGCACAAACGGCAGGGGGAAGGGAATAAATAAATAATAAATCTTTAAAAAAAAAAAAGAATTATCTGTTTGGGTGATGAATATGCTAAGTTCACAACCACAACAAAATAAACAAGACAGACATGATCCCTGCCCTGCTCTTGTGAAGCAGAGTAAATCACAGAGGAGACAGGAAAATAAACATGTGCGAGTGTGTTTAGCATGTATTTTTACACACTTGGGCAGTATCCTCACAAGAAACATGGCCTTTTATGCCCAGTTTTCTAAGTCCAGAGGCATGTTCTTGGAGTAATATTTGTCATAGATCCTTCTAGTTCTCTTAGTAGTGGCATTTCCAAAGATATTGTGTTGATTTTGCATAAAGGAGACTTTCCACAAATACCTGTAACCATTGCCATTGATGAGTCAAGGGAAGGTTCCTACCAGATGTGTAGTTTGCTCTTTTCTGGCAGGAAAGGAAATTCTTGTACTCAGATTTGGGCTGCAATCTTGACCCTGCCTTTATTTACCTTTCAGACTTTGTGCCATTCATCTTTAGTGGGTTCAGTTTCCCCTATTGCTATCCATAAACTAAAGGAATTGGATTAGATGTTATCCAACTCTAAACTCCAACCCTAAGAATTTAATGTAGTATGACAGTCTTCATTTAATCCTACAAACTCAAGCACAAGCTTTCATTTGGCAAAGAAATTGGATATGATTTTGATCTCCTGATTATGTCTGAATTCCTATGAAAAGCTAAATGTTTCCTATTGTTGCTTGTTCCATTTTTTTTTTTCCTTAGGTAGACTATATTCTGCTAGTACCACATAGAAAATTACCTTAAACTAAAAATATTTCAAATATCCTTTTGGCCATATATATTTCGTTGGTTAGGAAGAACATCTTAATGGAGCTGAAACTGGTTTCTAAGGATGCCCCATTTGAATATGTCACATTGGGCAGTTATTCTGATTGCTACTCAAAGTGTAGTTCACAGCCCAGCAGTACAAGCAGCTCACGAGAGCTTGTTGGGGATTCAGGTATACAAGCCTCCATCCCAGATGAAATAAGCCAAGAGTCTCTGGGGGTTGAACCCAGCAATCTGAGTTTTAACAGGCTCTCTTAATGGTTCCTATTCACACTAAACTTTCAGAACCCCCGACCTTCAAAATTATTGCTTCAGACACTATGCATAGCAATCTTCCCTCTTAGTACACTATATCCCAAACTTGTTTCTTAAATTTAATATTGAATCAACTCAGAAACAGAAGATTTGGACATCACCTAAGTCTCTTCCCCAAAGTGTTTTGAGCTAAATGTGCTGGATTTAGCAGCTGACAATTAATCCATGCCAAACAGATAATGTCTAGTAGCAACAGCTGCATCAGTAAACCTTGGTTTACTTTCATCTGGCTCAGAGGAAAAATCATTCTTCACTGGATAGCTTGTACAAGTAAGCTTGCCTATTTGTTTTAATTATCAGTTATTTTAAACAGCAATGAATTGCAAAACTCCCAATATTTTACTTCCTAATCATTTTATTGTTTGTTTTTCAAGAAAGAAAATCCCTTACACTACAAAGAAAACAATATTTTAATAATGCTTTACAATTTCTAAAGTGTTTTCATTTAATATTCACTGGAACCTTGTGAAGTAATATAATAAACAGGGTTACTTTCCACATAGCATGCTGGATACTTCTAAACGGGGCCAGGATGGATGAAGAGGTAGATGTAACAAGTTAGAGCTAAGAGAAGTTGACTGGGCAGAGTGAATGACCCCCATGCCAACCCATTCACAATGGGGCTCACAGTCCAATTCAGGCCAAACAGCAACACCCAAGGATTCCGATGGACGTAACATGAGGAAGCCAACTGGACCACAGTTTGAGCAGTCAACGTGAAATTATAAAGGAGATACCAAAAGAAGAGCCCAAACATGCTGAATAGATTACCAGAAGCCCAATGGGAAGATTAGGCCTCATAACTTGACAACTGGAGACTCGGAGTTGGGAATTGAGAAACAGGGTCTTGTGAATCATTTATCCATTCATTCAACAAAAATGAGCTCTGATTCTATGTCAGGCATTGTGTCCCACTCTGGAAATACAATCTAGATAAAAAGCACAGGTGGTCCCTGCACCCTTGAGGCTTTCAATCTTGTGGGAGAGACAGAGATTAATGAAATAATCATGCCAATTGATGTATGATTACAAATTGAGATAAATGCTTAGGAAAATGAATCACACTTTTATGAAAGAGGATCTGACCTAGCTGGGAGAAGGAAGACTTTCGGGGAAGGGACGCTAAAGGATGAACAGGTGTCAGCTAAGCCGACATTTTCCAAAATAATATTTATTCTCTACCTCATCCTTTTGCAATATCTAAATTTATGGCTGTGTTATATTATACATATATTAGCGTAACTACACAAGCATACACATTATAATAAATATACATATATTTAGGGGGATGATTTTAGGTCCACCCTTATCATTTGCAAGGTCCAGTGCATGATGGGTATGAAATTATTTAATAGGACCATGTGTAGGGGGGTGGAGATAGAGGACAAAGCAAGTATTATAACTTTCATATTTTTGCCTATTGAGAAAGTTGAATCAGCTTGAACTCCAGGTAGCAAAGACTGTTCTCACTTAAGGAACTTTACAACCCTCTCCCATCTCCACAACACACACAAGAATGCTAAACCTGCAGAGAAAATGTCTCTTAATTGCTCAACAGAGAGACAGAACTGCAGCCCTCTTATTAGTTCTCTATTACCAAATAACAAGTTATCCCAAAACTTAGTGGCTTAAAACAACATTTATTATCTCACAGTTTCTGTGGGTCAGAAATCTGGGCATGGCTTAGCCAGGGGCTCTAGTTTTAAGTATCTCACAGGGCTCAGCTGGGAAGAATCTGCTTCCTACTTCACCCTTGTGGTTGGTGGCAGGATTCAGTTCCTTGTGGCCTCTTGAACCGAGGCCTCAGTTCCTCATGAGCTATTGCCCAGAGACTTCCCTTGATTCCTTGCCACCTGGGCCTTTCATAGAGCATCTCACAACATAGCAACTTGCTTGATCAGAGTCAGCAACTGAGAAAGCAAGAGAGAGTGTCAGCGGGAGAGATCCAACAAGATGGCAGTCACAGAGTTTTGTAACCAAATCATGGAAGTGACATCATTTTTGTGGTGTTCTGTTCATTAGAAGCTAAGTCATTAGGTTCTAGTCCACACTCAAGGGGAGGACTGCAAGGAGGCAGGGGTCATTGGGAGCCACACCTGCCATAAATTCAAAGCAATACTTGGAAAATGCAACACAAATGAAGTAGCTAGTACAACTATTCCATTCACCATATTGGATAAACATTTCACCAAATGATTACTCCAAAGCCTATTCCAAACTTTTCTTAATTTGATGTATATACACGCACACTGCATTTCATACATTGTTCTCATTCTATCGTGCTGAACCCTGGCTATCCTCATTTCCTAGGTCTCCTTTCACTCACTGCTTGCCAGCAACACTGGCAGCCTGTCCCAGGGCCTCATCTCTTCTATATAGAATATACTTCCTCCAGAAATAGGCCTGACTGTCCCCTCACTTCATTCAGATCTCTGCTCAGCTACATCCTCAAAAGAGGCCCTCCTTCACCACCGCATCTTTACGCACTCTTCACTCTCCTTTACCCTGCTTCATGTTTCTTCCTATTGCTTATCTCTAGTTGACATTCCATAATGTAGTACTTATGAGTCTGTTTATTGTCTGTGTCTCCCAACAAATAAGTACTTTTTGTCATAATTTCCAAAGGCTAGAGTGGTACACAGCCCAAAGTGTTCAATAACCAATTGTCAAAATGGTGAAGGAATACTTTTTAACACCGAGAGAAAACCTGTATTTCATATTTATGTTTATACCACTTCTCTAAGATGATACATATCTACCTGTGGTTATTAGGAATCCAGCCATCAATTTTTTTTCCCAATAAGAAAATGAATTATGAGAAATGGGAATGTTTTCAAGGGCTTCGTTTGGAAAAGAAGC
This sequence comes from Tolypeutes matacus, assembly GCA_026826555.1. Classification (NCBI taxonomy): domain Eukaryota; kingdom Metazoa; phylum Chordata; class Mammalia; order Cingulata; family Chlamyphoridae; genus Tolypeutes; species Tolypeutes matacus. Next base: position 3,174,167 of record JAKSZT010054121.1, read on the forward strand.
TGACCTTTAGCAAATTGAATTCCATTAACAGAATGTACTTTTGGCCTTTGCCAATAAATTTACATTAATTGAAAAAGGAAAAAGACCTTTAGAAAATCCTCATCCAGAAAATCATTGAATTCCTGATATTTTCCTTTGTAACGATTTTCTGTGAGGGCTTTTTTGTATATTTATTTACTTGCTTTCAGCATGAAAAGCAACTATTGAAATGCAAAACCTTATTGTCAAGATACATTTTGGTGGTTTCAAATTTATCTCATTCTATACTGAGAATTCATTCTGATAAAACAAAAAGAATTGAAAGCTTATTCAAGACCCATGATAAATGAATGAATGGCAAAAATTTCCTTAGGTCTAAAACTTTTGAATGCTTTATTGGGCCTGATTAATCCAAGTCAATCTTGTAGGGAAAATAATTGTATATTAATCAAAAGTTGTGTGTAAACTACTGTTGTGTACTATGAGGAACACAAAAACAAGTAAGCCTCATGTACACGAAGACAGGCAGTAGTATAAAGTATAGTTAAGAATGCATGCTCTGGAGTTAAATCTCTTATGTGACTCCAGCATACACTTGTTTAAAACTCTGTGTCTCAGAACTTATCTCAGAGTGTTGTTGAGATAATTGAAGGAGATAATTTATGTGACACTCTTCACATGGTGCCTGGCACATAGTAAGAATTCAGAAATGTTCCCAAAGTATGACATATTAGTCAAAATTAGTTATAGCTATAAAAGCCTAAAAATCCAAAGCAAGAGTAGCTTAAATAAAAAAGGTGAAGTCACTCTCAGGGAAAAGACATAAATCATAAGTATACAAGTTGAGGGGTCGTCACAAAGAAGGCACACTCGTGTAACCACCACCTAAATCAAGAAATAAACTGTGGGAGATGATTGTGTGGGATGTGGTGGGAGGTGGGCAACATGGGAATCCCAGTGGGTTCTGTGTAATATTTTGGGTAATCTAAGCACCTTTTAAAATATATGTATATATATATATATATATAAATAACATTTTTGTAAGCAAATACACATATATGCATATATATTTATATATCATTTTGCAAATGTTTGTATGTATTGTGAGAATTTTGATTTTTACCCACAATAAAAATAAATAAATAATTAAAAAAAAAAAAGAAATAAAAGAAATAAACTGTTACCAGCACATCAGTGCTTAACTCATGCTTTTTCTTAAAAGTCACCCCATCCTGATCTATGACATTATAGTTTTCGTTTTACCTTTTAAAAATTTTTTTACATAAATGCAAACTAGAACACTTGTGGTGTTGGTTTCTTTCTCAGTATCAGTATTGCTGGTACTCTGTGTAGCTATTCATACACATCACTGCACAGTATCCCATTGTAACCTACCATGCTGATGTCATTTTGGTAGTTTTCAGGTGGGGCAGAATATGAATAATGTGGTTATGGTCATTGCCAGACATGTCTCTTGGTGCACATATGTATACATTTCTGTTCAATGATGCCTAAGAATGGAAATGCTAGGTCAATAGAATAAAGGGGGGAAACATATAGATGCTATCTATCTATTTAGACAATGGCATTATGATAGCACTGTGCACTGATAAACATTCCAAGAAATAGCCCAAGAACATGTTACTATGTTTACTTAAAGCTGTGCAGGATATTATCGATGGCATTCTAAGGTATCCTATTTATAATGAAGGTATCCTAGAAATGAAAAAATCTCTAACTGGACTTAGTACCAGGAATAGTTATGTTTTGCTTGCTTTCACCTTAAGAACATTGCACAATGTGTAATTTTTTTATTCAAATTGTACTCACTTTTCAAATTGACTGCTGGAATGAATAGAAGCAAATCTGAACCTGCCCACTCCCACTTTTGCAAATAAACAGTATGTCATGACAAAAAAAAAGGTGGGGGAGTGGGGTGGACATGATATCTCAGTAAGATATCAGTAAGTGAAAGTATTTTTAAAAAAATGACTAAGATCACAACAGGCAGAGCTGCAGTACACATATGTCTCCAGGCATGGCTAATCATTATCCACATGGCCCTGGAGGAGCTGTGCAAAGCAGGCTTGGCCACAGAGGTGACGAAGCTTGCCTACTAACTATATTAATTCAAGAAATATTGATAGACATCTTATTAAGTGCCTAGCATTGTGTTAGGCTGGAGATCCAATGATAAATAAAATATAGTTAATTCCAATTTGCTTACAGCCCAGCTCAGAGGTTCTCTCTTTAAGAGGCCTTTGGAAATGCTTAGGCAATGTTCTAGTTGTCACAATGGATAGTCCTATCTAAACTATCAGAAGCTTTCCCATTGAAAAATACTAACCAATAAAAGATCACTTAAGTGACAAAACCAAGAACTGTCTGACTCCAATCAGATACTCTTTCTAACCTACCTAAGGGAATAATAACAAATTAATTTTACAAAGTTATTAATGATTTTAAATGGTGCAGTATGGGAAGCGGCTGTGGCTCAATCAGTGGGGCTCCCGTTTGCCATGTGGGAGGCCCCGGGTTCGGTTCCCGGGGCCTCCTGGTGGGGGCGGGCCCGCCCGCACGGCGTGGTTGGCTGACCCAGCAAGCACGAGCAGCAAGGGGGGGATAAATGAATAAATAAATAAAAATCTTTTAAAAAAAAAATAAATGGTGCAGTGATGTTACATAAAGAAACAAAATCATAATGCCAGGGTCAGTTCTTAGAGAAAGAGAAAAAATGAGAGAAGCAAAGAAACAAGGATTGTGAGAAAACAAACGAGACCGAAGTGAAAATCGCTATTTTTAAAAGGGAGATTTAAAGAGGTGAACATTTGAAAATATCAAGAAGACGCTATTAATCAACTTTGAAACCAGATGAAATGTGAGAAAAATGAAAAAGAGAATAACACCCCCAAGATGATAAACGGATGTCAAAGAGAGAGTAGGGAGATTGAGGGTACTAAGTTTAGAACCAATTTGAATATCATGAGTTTGGAAATTTTGATGCAATGTTAGAAGTTGTCTATGTTTCTAGTTTCAAGTTCCTAATTTTTAGAGGAAAAAATTATTGAGGTCTCTATGAACAGAGCAGAACTCTGAGTAATGTTTAGACATTATGTAACATTTGGATAAAGCTTAATTTTTTAAAACCCAAATTATTTAATATATGAATTTTATACTTGAGAAAAAGGATCTCGACAGAATGTGTTTAGAGTCCACCTAAAACTTAGAATAAATTCAAAGTCAAATTTGGACAGCCCAGAAAGAGTAGGGGATTGTCATCAAAAAGCCTTTAGGTTGGATTTTGGTTCTAACGCTACTAACTTGTAAAATCCCCTGAGAAGGAACTTTTTCTGCCTAAGCATCTATTTTTCGGTCTCTAAAATAGGCATAGGTCTCTGAAAGCTGTCATTTTTAAATGGATTCAACAACTGTTGTCCTTATTCACAAGGTGGGAGTGTTAACAATACCATTTAAAGTTAGGGGGGAAAAAAGCCAAAATCCATTATATCTCCCACTTCTAAACCTCCTGAACCCTCAGTCTCTACCTCCAGCTACTTAAATGGAAATTCTGAAGGCCATGTTTCCCTTATTTGCTGAGAAAAGAAGTGTAGCAAAGCACAAACACAAAATTCCCCTTACTGATCCCTCAGGCTCTTTGGACTTTTTATGCCAATCACCTTTCACCAGTAAGTAGTTTATTTGGACTGTGGAAAATGTCTCCATGATGTGTTGAAAATTTGCTGAGTTCCCACTTCTACTCTCTGTTAATTGTTGAAAACTTCCACAAAGGTTGACTTTGTTGGTTGTATGAGTCTCTTTGTGAGAATTTCTGTAGAACATATTTCCTAAATAGTGGAATTCCCTTTTATATACCATTGGTGGAAATGTAGATTGGTGCAACCTATCTGATATATATAGCAAAAGGCAATATATATCAAAATTTAAAGGCACATACACTTGGACTACACAATTCTAGTTCTAGAAATTTGTCCTAGGAGCAGATGTAGCTCAAGTGATTGAGTACCTGCTTCCCATTTACGAGATCTTGGGTTCCATCCCTGGTACCTCCTAAAAAACAAACAAACAAACAAACAAACTCTCATTGGGGAGCAGATGTAGCTCAGTGGTTGAGCACCTGCTTCCCATGTACAAGGTCCTGGGTTTAGTCCCTGGCACCTCGTTAAAAAAAAATTTTTTTTTTGTCCTAAAGTTATACTTTCACATATGCAAGAAGATGTATGTTTAAGAATGTTTGTTGAAGCATTTCTTTAATAGTAATTGAACAAACAAGATACATGTCTGTTCTCAGAGGATTGGGCAAATCAATTATGGTATATCCTTAGAGTGTAATATCCTACAGTTTTTGAAAAGGATGAGGTAAAGCCATATGTAATGGCAAGGAAAGAGGTAAAGATATAATATTTTTAAAGTAGATTATAGAATAGTATATGTAGTATAGATTTAGATAAGTATCTATGTATCTATGTATTTACTTATATGTGCCATGGATAACATTCATTATCAATAGCTCTACCGGGGTATAGGATTATATGGGAGACTTCATAAGCTTATATGTTTGTTTGAATGTTTAATGAAATGATCCCACAACTTCTATAATGTTAAAAGGGGGCCTCTCCTTTTTGAAAAATAAATTATTCTTTAAGGATCATTGTTCCAATTTGTCATGGTCATTTAAAAATGTATCTTGTTTTACAATTGTGTATAAATCAGGAATACTGACAGGTATTCTCAGTCCAGATCATCGACTTAGATTTATTCATAAGAGCCATTCCACCCTCATTGGCTTCCTTCCAGTTAACTATCGTTGAGTCCTTGGAGCCCCCTGGAGCACTGTGACACCATCCTGGCTCATGCCCCTCCTCCCCCCCCCACCACGCCCTACTTCCTGCTTTTCCTTACACATTAAGTCTTAACTCCTTTCACCCACTGTTGTCACGTGGGCTTGATTCAGGAGCCCACATTTTTCCACTTCCTTTTGGACCCAATAATTATCCAAATGACATGAATATAAATAGATCAAATATCTAAAGTACTACACTGTGGCAGAGACATGTAATGCTTACCAAATATCCATGTTTTCACCTATACTTTCCAGACACCATGAAATTGGGCAGAGCCAAAACTGACTGGCTCTGGACAACGGACTGTGAACAGAAGTGGTCATTTATGCATGCGGGCAGTGAAAAGTTGCTGCAGGACCCTCCAGCATTTTCTTCTGCTCTTTTGATGATCTGAGACAGCAAGAAGGCAGCAGACTGGATCCCTGGAAAGGAGCTGCCATGGAGAATCATGACCTGCAGCTGGAACTTTAACTTAAGTCACTGAGACTTGGTGATTAAATTGTTACATATCCTATTTCAAGCATACCTTAACAACATGGTAAGTATATTACCATGGCCTTGTTTGTCTGCAAGATAATTGGATTATTCGTTAATTTTTCAAATAGTTATTGTCTCCCATATAGAGGTTACAATCCTGTGGCCCAAAGATTGCATTCAGTTTGAGCGTGTTTTTTTTTAAGATTTATTTTATTTATTTATTTATTCCCCACGCCCTCGTTGTTTGTGCTCGCTGTCTGCTCTCTGTGTTTTTTGTGTGCTCAACTTCTTTTTAGGAGGCACTGGGAACCGAACCCAGGACCTCCTGTGTGGGAGGGAGGCACCCAATCACTTGAGTCGCCTCTGCTCCCTGCTTATTGTGTCTCTCATTGTGTTTCCTCATTGCGTCTCTTTGTTGCATTATCTCGTTGCATCATCTTGTTGCATCAGCTTGCCATGCCAGCCCATCATGTCAGCTCGCTGTCTTGCTTGTCTTCTTTAGGAGGCACCGGGAACCAAACCCAGAACCGCCTATGTGCGCCTATGTGCGCCTATGTTCTGCAGTAGGCAGGTGCCCAACTGCATGAGCCACATCCACTTCCCAGTCTGAGCATGTTTTTTAAAATGTTTGAATTGGTCTCCAATCTTCAAAAATTAGTATCTTTCCCTGAGACACATTTACTTAAAACTCTTAACTGTTTTTTGTTTTTTGTTTTTTTTCATTACTTTTGTTGCCTAGAGCAGGGAGTGTGCATTGTAACACCAGACTAGCAATTAGTTATCAGGTATGGCCCAAGTAATTTATTGCTAAAATGATTATGATAATAAATTTTAAGAATTGCGTTAGTCAGAATTCAGTCAGTAAATTGAAGACACTCTCTTGAGGACAGACAAAATAGATAATAAAAGTCTACATGACAAACTCCTACAACTCAACAATAAAAACACTGAAAAAAAAGAAAAAAGAAAAAGAAATACAATTGAAAACTGGGTAAATGACTTGAATGAGCATTTCTCCAAAGTAGGTATACAAACGACCAATAGGTACATGAAAAGATACTCAACATCATCAGTCATTAGGAAAATGCAAATCACAACCACAATGATATACCACTTCACACCAACTAGGATAGCTATTATTAAAAAAAAAAAAAAAGGAAAATAAGTGTTGGTGAGGATGTGAAGAAATTGGAACCCTTGTACATTGCTCGTGGAATATATAATGGTGTAGCTGCTGCTGAAAACAGTTTGGCACTTCCTCAAAAAGTTGAACATAGAATTATCATATGACCTGGAAATTATACTCAGGTATATACCCAAATAATTGAAAGCAGGTACTCAGATACTTGTACGCCAATAATAGTGGCATTATTCATAATAGCCAAAAGGTAGAAACAACACATGTCCATCCACACATGAACAGCTAAACAAAACATGGTAAAATTATAAAATAGAATATTATTCAAGTGTATAAAGGAATGGAATTCAGATACGTGATACAACATTGATGAACCTTGAAAACATCATGCTGGATGAAATAAGCCAGACATAAAACAGCACATATTGTATGATTTCACTTATATGAAATACCTAGAATAAGCAAATTCATAGAGGCAGTGTAAAGCATAGGTTACCAGGGGCCCATGGAGTGTGGGGCATGAGGTGAATGGGGAGCTATTGCCTGATGGGTGCAGTTTCTGTTTGAGGTGATGAAAAAGATTTGGTAATAGATGGTGGTGATGGGAGCACGACATTGTAAATGTAATTAATGTCACTGAATTGTACACCAAAAAAAGGCTAACATGGCAAATTTTTATGTTATATATATATATATATATGTTATTGAAATAAATATTTTTAAAATAAGTCTACATGATTATTGAAAGTGCTGAAGGTACCAAAGGTCAGGATGGTGGCTTTCTGGAAATCTGGGAATGGATGAATTGCAGGGAAGCTGCCATCAGTGATGCCCAGCCACCTGGAGCACAGCAGTGTGTGAGTCTCATTATGACCTTCTAAAGTCAGTCACCACCAATAACCTCAGCTACCTACCTGCAGCTACTATCAGTGAATGATGACTTCCCCTTTGGTTTCACCTCCCAAATATCATGCAGGCATTTCTCATTGATGTAATCTAATTGAAACCCTGCTCACAAGGGAGTCAGGGAAATATAGTTTCTAAGATTCCACCCTTGGAGGAATGGGGGAGAGCTTAGAAGAGCATAGTGTATATGCCAGCAAAAATATTGTGCATGAGTTATATATTTTCTTATAAATACAGGAAGGAGTTCAAGTTTGTTCCTTTAAGAATAGTACTCTTCCTGTATTTGCGTGCCAAAGTTTCCTGAGTGGGGAGAGAAGGGTGTGATGTTATAGTGAGTTGGGAATTCACATGGGAGTATGTTTATTCATTGGACCATTGTTGAGACAGAAAAAAATGTTCAGAAGAATTGGACTAGAATATCTGAGCTACATCTTTAAATATTCTATCCCCACTTCATAGCAACGTGGAAAGTATGATGTTCTTGATAACTGTTAAGCAAATCAACTAAATGACAGTGATCAAACTTTAAGGATGAGAGTAAAAGCTCTGTTTCTCATTCCTAGAAGAATATTTTGGGACTTAGAAATGGGATCATTTTGCTTTTAGACTGGACAGGAATATATTTGAGATCCTGCCAAACGATGTAGCTTCAGGTTAATCTTAATTTAGGCTCTTGACTAAACTAACACTGGAATTGATTTCTTCTACATACTTCAGAGCAATTTTTCACTTGTGTTGTGTAAGCAATCATGCCTTCTCGGCCTCCACCCTTCATGTTAGCCATATGCAATAATAATCAAATGAGTTCTTCACTTATAATGTGATAGGAATTTAATCAGTCATTTTCAGGTCTGTACTACCCCTCATGGCTTTTGAGAGGCAGGAGAGGGTACAGCTTGCTTTAATTCTTTTTCCTTTCAAATGGATCTTCAGAAATTTAAATATTACATTATCAGTATTTTGAGCATGACCATTCCATACGTCAATTTTAAATCGTTCCTTTCAGGTCCATTTTACCCTCATTCTAGAGGCAGTAGGGAATAGAAGTTAAGCACATATGGCTGCCTTGAAACCCTTTGGGTTCAAAATTTGCCTTAACCACTACTAGCCACGTGACCTTGAGCAAATTCTTCAATTCTCCTTTGCCTCAGTTTCTTCCTCTGTTAAATGGGAATAATAATGGTACCTATCTTAGAGGGTTGTTGTGATGATTAAATGAGATAATATATGTAATATACTGAGAACTATGCCAAACACACCACCGCAGTACATGGGACATAGGACCCTGGGCCTTACCATCACCATCAATGCTCAGTAATTTAAACCTTACTACATATATGTTACCTATATTTTGAATATGACTCTTCCTGATGTGGTTTCTAAACCTAGATGATTTTCTTTAACTGTAAGGAAGCAACAGGAATGTATAAGAGGGGAGTTTATATATTCACATAGTTTATTTTAAAAAAAACCTTTTAGTTTAATTTTTAAGATACTTATAGCATATCTTAAAATGACAATTGAATGACAATTTAATAAAGTGTGATTTATTTTTTTAGAAGATTAGTTAGGTAATGATGGCATTGAGAAAAAAACAGATTAAACAACTACGAGAAAATCCCTGACTCCATCTTCATCTATTGCCCTTCCAATCCATTCCACCAGACACTTCCCTACCTTTAATGTGAGTCTGTTCACTTTAGAAGGGAGGAACACTGAACCATTTAATTCTGTGGGCAAAGGACAGTCATGGCATGGCACCTTCAAATGAACACTGGTGTAGAGACAATAGAAAACAACTCCTCTCAAGTAGAAAAGAATATATACATCACCACTTGAACTGCATGATTCTTTTACAGCTTCATAACCTTCTTGTTCAAAGGTTAATGAAATGCTTTTCAGGGTGTTTTAATAGTCAGGAACCACTCAATAAAAGCTTCGCCCCTATATGGTCATATCTGGCTGTGTTATTTTCCCAGGGTTGTGTGGACCCTGCTGCCATGTGTCCATCAAATGGTACAAGGCTTTCTTTCACCAGTGGTAAGTGGGAGAATGAAGCGTTTCCCTTTGTGAGATGAAGGACGTTTATACTTAAAAGTCTTTAAGAAAAAGAAATACTTAGAGCAATTTCTGTAAAACCTTAAAATTAAGTGTGTGGTTTTCCTCTATTGTACTGCATCTGGTTTCTGTAGAATGAATCTTGTTGATCCCTGTTTCAAGGTTGCTATTCTTTGTGCTTTTAAACCAAGGTCAAGCAAGAGGCAGCTCAGAGGCCTTGAAATTGTCACCGACAAGGAAAATAGAAGCTTTATAGCTTAAACACTAATCATGTCTAGACTTCTAGAGAAACAGAAATAGGAAAATGTGTATATATATATATATATACATACACACACAAATAAAATTTTGCATGCCAACAGCTAATAAAAATTTGCTTTGTGATTTTATGCATATAAGTATATACATATAAACATACTTTATAGACACATTAAAATATACCCTCTGTAACTACATGAGTTTTGAACAAAACATATAAAGTAGTCTCTATTATAATACCTTTCCAAATGACTGTTTTAGCCAAGGCTGCACTTCAAGAAATCTGAAGTTTCAGAGTCAACTGTTTCAATTAAATCTGAATCTTTATTGCTAATGTGCTTCACTGGATTCCTTAAACTTAAAATTTCAGTTTACCTTAAACTAAAAGTTAGAAATTATTTTCAGGAAAAACTTCTATTGTATTGTAATACAAATAAGCAATATATTTCCATAAGAAAGCAGACTCCTCTAATTTAAAAAAAAGTCATTGTAAAATGTTAAGAAATCAAATATTATATATAATTCATTCTAACAATATGCAAATATTTACTGAAAACTGAACTGGAGCCAGGAATTGCACAAGGTTCTAAAGATACAATGAACAAAACCTCCACCATTCCTGCCTTCATGGAATTTTGCATTTAGTAATGGAGTTCAATCACTTTTATGACAAGAGTAAGAAGCATCTGCTATGAAAGGATATGGGAAGTTCATGCAAACCAGAACAGAAGTTTAGGAAATGTTCCCGAGAGGAGGTAGCCTCCAAACTGAGAACCAAATGAGAGCAAAGGATCAGCCAGGCTAGAGAAAATGTTAGTATTCCAAGTCGCAGGAAGAGCAGCTAGCCAGGAGAAGAAAAAGACATTTGAGGGATTAGAGTTAATTTAGTTGTATCTCATGTTTAGCATTTGAAGAAAAATTGGTGAGAGATGAGGTCCTGAAAAATAAGTTGGAACAACCTCAGTGTGGCCCTATGTGTCTATTAGGGAATAGGACTTCACTCTGAGGGCAACCACAAATCATTGAAGTTTTTAAGTAAGGGATTATGATAAGATTTGAGTCTTTAAATGATCACTGTGCCTACAGGGTTGAGAATGTAGTGGAGGACAACAAGACTGGAGAGAGGGAGATCAGACAAGATGATGGTGACCTGAATTAAAGTGGTGGCAGTGGTAATGGAGAAAAGGCGGTCTAATTGGAAGGTGATTTGTCAGTGGAACCCACAAGACTTGGTGATTGGTGGTACAGTGACGCACGAGTGAGATAGCGCTATGCCAGCATTCCTCAGCCTCAGCACTATCAATATTTGGGGCTGGATCATTCTTTGTTGGGGTGGGGGGGGGCTGTCCTGTGTATTGCAGGATTTTTAGCAGCATCCCTGGTCTCTGCCCACTAGATGACATAAGCATCCCTCCTGTGGTGGTTTGAAGCTGTATGTACCCCCAGAAAAACATGTTCTTAAACTTAATCCACTCCTATGAGTGTGAACCCATAGTAAGTAGAACTTTTTGATGAGGTTACTTCAGCTAAGGTGTGGCCCAACCTAATCAGGATAGGTCATAATCTGATTACTGGAGTCCTTTAAAAACAGAATGAAATTCAGACAGATGGAAAAAGAATGCCACAGAGGAAGCAGCCAGAAGCTGAAAGTCAACAGGACCCGGAAGAAAAGGGAGAGGCCAAGAGAGGTCACTGTGTGCATTGCCATATAACAGAGGATCTCAGGACTAAGGATCACTGGTAGCCAACCCCAAGATTCAGTCTTCAGGAAGAAAGCATCGCCTTGATGATGACTAGATTTGGACTTCTCTTAGCTTCAAAACCATGAGTCAATAAATTCTCATTATTAAAAAACAACCCATTGCATGGTATTTGTTGTGATAGCAAAAATGTCTCCAGACATAGCTAAATGTCCTCTTGGGAAACAAAATCATTCCTAGTTGAAAATTACTGGTCTGTGCAAATGACTGTGTTTCTCAGTCTTGGCTATACAGTAGAATCACCTGGGAACCTTTTAAAACATACCTATGCTCTAGCCTCATTCCCTACCAGTTAGATCAGAATCTCTGGAGGTTAATACCTAGGCATGGCTACTTTCTAAAAGCCCAACAATTAATTCTGATGGGCATCTAAGATTGAGGGAGCTGTTGAAATTAGTATTATTTAAATTTAAAAGGCAGATTAAAATATTTCCTCAAACAACACACACCATTTGTTAAATTTTAAACTTTTTGAAGTAAAACTTTTAACTTTTTAAATGTCCTTTCCTTCATAGTGAACACAATGCAAATGTTCCCTTGTGATTCAGAGCCATGATTGTGAACATTTAAAAAATATAGTAATATACGAGACATAGGAACTACTGGTAGACATGTAGGGCACCTTACCCCTGCACCAGGTGGCCCAATATTCTTCAGCAATGAATTCATCCAATCACCTCAACAGTTGATGGCCCAATTCATTGCTAGTTTTGTCTTTGCTTTTTGGATCTCTTTAGCAAGTCCAAGAAATCACAGCTATCAAGGGTCATTTTTTGTTGCTATCAAAGTTTTTATATCTAATCTTCTTTTCCTTTGTCCTCAAGTCAGCAATCTTTCTTCATTACACATTGCACTCAAATTTGGAATTTTAATCAACTATAGACTGAAAAACTCTCTAAATCAGATTATTATTGCCTCAGCTAAACAATAACCAATATGGCTTACAGGAAGATGTAATAATGTCTTCAACAAAGACAGATAGATGAAGATAGATATCATGTTTAGCATTTGAAGAAAAATGCTTCTTATAGATTCTTATAGATTGTTATAAAATTTTTTAAAATTTATTTTAAATTTTATAATGTATATATAATAAGGTTAATACAAAAATGTTATGGATTAATGTTATATTTAGCCCATGGAAAGCTTCCCAACTCATTCTTAGGGCCTAGAATAATGCAGATATCAAACTCAGACAAGATATAACACACACACAAACAGAAAATTCATCTATCAGTATAGATGCTGTGGCAGTTTAATGCTTTTGTGGACCCCAGAAAATCCTGTTCTTAAGCTAATCCATTCCTGTGTGTGTAAACCTATTGTAGGTGGGACCTTCTGATTAAATTACTTCAGTTAAGGGTCTTTGATTCGATTGTGGTATCCAGGGTGGGTCTAAATCTTCTTACTGGAGTCCTTTATAAATGGAGGAATAAAAAGCCACAGACACAGAAAAGCGCTGCAGAGACAGAGAGAAGCCTCCAGAAGTTGAAATCAATGAACCCAGAAGAGAGAAAAGCCACAGATGGAGCAACCGAAGCTGAGAGCAACAAGGCCCAGAGGAAATGGGAGAGGAGCTAGTAGATGCCACTATGTGCCTGATCACCCACAGCTGCAGCTTGAGGAGAAAGGCTCTCCTGATGATGCCTTGATTTGGACACATTCATAGCCTCAGAACTGTAAGCTTTCAACCTAATAAATTCCCATTGTAAAAACCAACCCATTTCTGGTATATTGCTCCCAGCAGCTTTTAGCAAACTAAAACAGAGGCAAAATATGAATAAAACATTATCAAATCAATGTAATAAAATAATAATACATTAAGATTCTACAAGATTTATCCCAAGAATAAAATGATAATTCAACATTAAGAAGTAAAAGAATGAAATGTAAGGCATTAATACAAAAAAAAGGAGGAAAGTCATCTTTAATAGATGCTGAAGACACAATCAAATTCATCAATCTTTTTAGAAAAAAATACAAATTAGCAATCCAGAAATATAAGACTTTTCTAAACCTATGAAATTATTTACACTTAAAAAACATTAGAATAGCTCTGATTAATTAAGAAGCACAGATGAAGATTGGATTAGCAGTTCTAGCCAATGTTAAAACAACTTGAAAGAGAAATATGAAGTATAAATTCTGGAAAGGAGAAAGCAAAATAGACATAATTTGCACAGAAATTTTTTCTTGCTAAAAATTCAGAAAATAAAAAAATAAAAAATTAGAATTAATTTTGAAAAGAGTTTAGGAATGTAATAAGAAATAAGATAATCATACTAAAACCAATAATTTTCTATATACTGGAAATTATCAATTAGGAAATATAATGCAAAAAAGATCACATTCACAACTTCAAAAAAGTCAATGAATAAACCAAGAACAAAATGTTTAATATTTAAATGAAGAAAACTACACAACTTCACTCAAAATCATGAAAGAATGTCGGAATAAATGGATCTAGATAACATGTGCTTGAAGATAAGACTCGGTACTATAAAAAGATAATTCCTCCCAAAATTAACCTAAAAAGTCAATGCCATCCCAATCATTGTCTCAACTAAATGTTTAAGGAATCTTAATGTTATTTTGAAGTTCATTAGGGGAATAGAAAATGTACAAAAATAAAAAGAACATTTTTTAAATGATAGAAACTTGCCCTACACATATAAAACATACTGTGAAGAATTTTTAAAATGTGATACTGGCACAGGAATAAACACGTAGATCATGGAAAAGAATAGAGCACAGACCCATCCTTTATGGGATTTTTTTTTTTTTTTTAATATCAGAAGGAGTTTCAAATCAGTGAAGAATAATGAGCTCTTTTTAAAATGGTGTTACAAGCATCTTTGGGCAGTGTGGGGGGGGGAATTAAGTAAGATGCCATTCTTTTCATCATACACAAAACTAAATTCCAAATGGGTAAAACATCTTAAAATTAAAAATGAAATTATAAAAGTACCCGAAGAAACTACAGCAGATTTTTTTTTACATTCTTGATAGTGGTAGGACCACCTTACTCAAGACAATGAAGACAGAAACCATCAACAAAAGTTGGTGAAATTTGCTAAATAAAAATGGAAAACTATATCAAAAAAGAGAGCCTAAATAGAGTTAGACAAGCAAAAGACTAAGGAAAATATTTTCAGCATATACATCTGGTAAAGAATTATTAACCATAAAATTTTACTCAGCTATAAGAATGACACATGTTACAACATGGATGAATCTCTAGGACCTTATTTTGAGTGAAGTAAGCCAGTCACTAAAGGACAAATAGTGCATGATCTCACTGGTATGAACTAAGGATATTGAGCAGACTAATAGAGGTAGAGTCTGGGTGATAAGTTACTAGGAGATAGAAAGGGAGAGGAGAGTGGCAAGCCAATGCTCAATCTGGGCAGAATCTATGATAAGGTGAAAGGGGGGGGGGTTGGCAGTGGAGGGGGTGATGGTGGTGCAGCAATGTGAATGGGGTCGATGATGCTGGAGTGTGAGTGTGAGTGTGAGCAAAGTTGGGGAGTTAGGTTGGGCTATCCATAGAGCTGGGGATAGGGCTGGCGGAAGGAACAGGCAAACTCTGGAGAGGTAGGGGACTGTGGCTAAGGATACAATTGTGGGAGTGTTCATTTGGCAACTATGGCAGGGGAGGGTCACTGGTGCAGGGTGTTGGTGGTGGGGGGATGTGTGGGGAAGGTTACACCTGGGGCATGTCTCTATGGAATATGAATGTGCTCATGTGGTCATATGGTGTTATCTAAGTGGGTGGAGACCCACACAATAACCAACAAAATATTAAATTCCCATCCTGGGGAGTCCTGCTACATTCTCTAATAGAGTGGCAAGAATTTCAAGAGTACATAGGCAGTGCCTAATAAGAGAAAACAAACCAATATGCCAAGTCCTCAATATTAATGCTTGTATTTATGAACCTTATTCTTGTAAAATGGAAACTTAGTCTAATAATATCTATTGCCTAAGAGTTACCTCCTAAAAACCTCCTCATTACTCAAATGTAGACTCTTTCTAATCCAAACTCAGCAAATAAACTCACTACCTTCCCCTCCGGTGTAGGACATAACACCCAAGGATAAGCCTCCCTGGCACTGAGGGATTATCACCAAGTGCCAACTAGCAATGCATTGGGAAAAAGACCTTGACCAAAAGGGGGAAACATTAAATACAAAAGAGTTTTTACGGCTAAGAGATTTCAAAGTGAGTCAGGAGATCATTCCAGAGGTTATGCTTAAGCATATCTCAGGAGGATCTCACTGACTGCCACAATAAGCAACATCTCAAACAGCGGGGCTCCTGAGGACTCTAGAGACATCTGGACACTATAGGCAAGGCACACAACCCCATAAAATCAGCACCCCATCAGTAGACCTTATATTGCAATATATGATAACCTATTTCCTCAATATAACAGAGTTAGATTCATTTATAATTTCCCTACACATGAGTCTTCTACCCCATTTATTTGAACCTATAATTAGCACTATACTCGTTAAACATATGTCCCAGAGACTTAAATCTTTGGTCTGCTTATGTGCTGGTTGAGCCTTGAGTCACAGCAGAGTTGTGACCAACACCTACTCTCCAGTTCATCAAACTCACCCAGGACAACTAATAAAATGATGATTATGGATAATCCCCATCCCAAAAAACAGAGAATATCTACAACTGCAAGCAAAACAGTTCCTTCCATCTGCCCCATAAGATCTAAGCCCTCTCTTAACCTGAAGCAGAGTAGGAATCACCATCCCAAAATCCTCAAGATTGAGGAATGAACAAACATAAGGGGGAAATACAACCATGGACCAAAGTAGACTTATTATTATTGTAGAAATGGAACAAATTGTAACATTGATATAAAGATAGTGGTTACCAGAGGTTCTGAGGGGAATGTAGGGAAGAATAGGTGGAACACTGGGCATTTTTAGGGCATTGGAATTGTTCTGCATGACATTGCAATGATGGATACAAGCCATTATACATTTTGTCAAAACCTATAAAATTGTACGGTGCAAAGTGTAAACCATAATGTAAACTATAGACCATGGTTAGTAGCAATGCTTTAACATGTGTTCACCAATTGTAACAAAGGTACCACACTAACGTAAGATGTTATTAATAGGGGAAAATGTAAGAAGGGGAGGGGTGGGGTATATGGGAATCACCAATATTTCAATGCAACTTTTCTGTACTCTAAAACTTCATTTAAAATAAAGTTAAAAAATAAAAATTAAAAAAATTTAAATCCTAAAAACCATAATTAAATTACAAACATGTAGCCAAAAAAATAGGCAAAGCACATGTACAGATGGCTTACAAAAGAAATTTAAATGGCCAGTAAGTATATAGAAAAATGCATACTTTCACTCATAACAATAAACACTAAAATGTGACTATCACTACATTATCACTTTCCTGAAATATTATAAATACTGACCAATAACTTGATAGTTAGAAAAGATATAGGGGAAAAGGGACTCTTACAATTGTTGGGGGGTGGTGTTGTGACAGACTTTTTAAAGGACAATTTGGAAGCAGTTATAAAAACGTTAAAAAAAAAAAAAAAAACTGAACCCAGCAAGTTAAATTCCTAACAATATT
Organism: Tolypeutes matacus; assembly: GCA_026826555.1. Taxonomy (NCBI): domain Eukaryota; kingdom Metazoa; phylum Chordata; class Mammalia; order Cingulata; family Chlamyphoridae; genus Tolypeutes; species Tolypeutes matacus. The sequence continues at coordinate 3,191,227 of JAKSZT010054121.1, forward strand.
TCCTACAGAATGATCATGCATGTGCCCAAAAAAATACAGATGTTTTGTGAAATGTTTTCAGAAGTGAAAATTTGTAATCTGCCTATTTAGTAACATCAATAGGATAAAGATTAAATAAATTATGACACATCTATAGCATGGAGTACTGGAACACTGTGTAATTATTTAAAAGACTAAGACAGAAATACACATACCAGGATAGAAATAGCTTCAAGATAGAGAATTTACCAAAAAAAAAAGTAATAATTTATGCTTAGTTTCTTACCCTTCCCTGTCCTGCTTCCCTCACTACCTTATCAGTTTTCCCCGGAACAGTGCTTTAATAAATCACTTGCCCACGAATCCTCGTCTCAAGGTCTGTTTCTGGGTCAATCAACCTAAGATGGACTCAGACAGGGGCATGGTGTAATAGAAGGAAAATCTCCACACGTACATTTAGGAGTTACTGAGAAGAACCAGCAGAAGATCTGCAATGTTAAATAAAAACATAGGAAAACGACTCCCCAAAAAGTCTGAGAGGTTACATAGCCATTTGTTTAAAAGTGGTTTTCCCTGGGAATTAGGGTTGAGGAGAGGTGAAGGGATATGTTTACTTTTTACTCTGCCTACATCTATACCATCTGATTTCTTTACAATGAGCATGAATTCAAATATTATAAGTGTAGTAAAAAAAAAAAAAAAAGAATTTACTACACGGGCTTTGTCACTGCTCTTTTGTCTGCACAACACTTGTCAAACTGGGTTTGGATTACACAGAGAATACACAAAGTCTTCTGAAGGGGTGTATGGGCACCGAGAACTTAAAGAGAATCAATTCCCAGATCCTCAACTTCCATACAAACTTATCTAAAACTGATCATACTGATCAGTTTCTGCCTGCTTTTTCAAAATTACACTTCTGTCACTTTATCTCTCTCCCATCCTAAATATTACCATAAGCATTTCCCCAGAGCATTAAAGCCTCTGGAATGCCAAAAAATAAAAAAGCAATGAGGAATATTGGTATTGCTCTTGAGAAAGTAAATTAATCTAATGACTAGGTAACAAATCATTTAGCATGACAGGTAGTTTCCAGTTTTTTGCTTTAAACAAAATAGAAGGAGGACTTAGAGTTGTCAGCTAATAGACTATTAAAAACTTAATTTTAATGATATATAACTAACTGAAATTTGGCATATAATTCAGAAGTTAAAAGAATTGACTGTTTGGGGCGGATGTGGCTCAAATGGTTGGGCGTCCGTCTGCCATATGGAGGGACCTGGATTCGATCCCCGGGACCTCCCGGTAAAATAAAAAATATATATATAGAAGGCGCATGGGCTGCCAGGCTCTGTGTGCCGCTGAGCCGCCGGGCCCCAGGAGCCATGCAGCAGGATGATGATGTAACAGGGGAGAGACAAGACGAGATGCTCCGAAAGCTCCAGAAGCCAGGAGCTGAGGTGGCACAGGCAGCAGAATACCTCTCTCCTACATCGGAGGTCTCCAGGATCGAATTCTGGTGAAGACTGGAGGAGGAGGATGAGAAGAGATGGCAGGAAACAGACACGGAGAATTGCCCAGCAAATGGACACAAAACAGCAAATAGGGAAGGGGGGGTTTAAAATGGATAAAGTAAATAAATAAAATCTTTAAAAAAAAAAAAAAAAAAAAAGAATTGACTGTTATACCTATAACAAAACTCCTTCTATTCTCATCTACTTATTTATATGAAGGATTATTGTTATTTATATCTAGAAAAGCAAACAATGAAAATAGGCTTAACTATGAATGCCATCTCCATAGAGGATTAATTCATATTTCTCCAGATGTAAAAAGGAATCAGAAAAAAATTCTTAACCCTTTATTAAGAGATTCATTTTCAATAAAATTCATCTTTTATGTTTAATAATTATCAAATTCTGTAATATATTTCTAGTGTTTGGTTAATTGTGTCCAAATAATAATTGCATGGATAAAAAATACAGAATGAATTTTTTTCATTTAAAGGGTAATGACCATGGCGATTTTTAAAAATTTCTATTCATATACAAATTTTTATAATGGAGAAATATAAGAAAAATTGGAAGTGAATAAAAATTCAGTTTCAAGGAGAACAAAAACATGGTAAACTTCCTACAACAACAAAAAAGAGCTTGCACAATTATTTTTTAATTGATAATGGATGGTATCAAATAATTATTATACTTAGATTCCACAGAATATATTTGTTTATGAGAATGATGTAAAAGCTTTATTTTTAAATTCACAGCGAATGGTAGCTAGCCATTTATTTAATTAAAGTTGTAGGTTTACAGAAAAATCATGCATAAAATAGTTTCCACATCTCACCCTGTTATTAGCCCCTTGCATTAATGTGGTACATTTGTTATAATTCATGAAAGCACATTTTTATAACTGTGCTATTAACTATAGCCCATGGTTTACATTTCAGTTCACTGTGTTGTACAGTTCTAGGTTTTTGGTTTTTAAATTTTTGTTCTAGTAACATTTACAACCTAAAATTTCCCCCTTTAACCTCATTCAAATATACCATTCAGTGCCATTAATAACATTCACCAAAACTTTTCCATCAACCCAAATAGAAACTGCACAATTTAAGCATTAAGTTCCCATTCCCTCTCCCCATCCTGGTCCCCTGGTAAACTATATTATAATTTCTGACCTATACGTATTTTCTTATTCTAGTTATTTCATATCAGTGAGATCATACAATATTTGTCCTTTAGTGTCTGGCCTATTTCACGCAACATAATATCTTCAAGGTACATCCTTGTTGTCATATTTATCAGGATTTCATTCCTTTTTACAGCTAAATAATATTCCATTGCATGTATGTACCAAATGTTGTTTATCCATTCATCTGTTGATGGGCACTTGGATTGCGTCCATCTTTTGGCAATTGTGAATAATGCCTCTATAAATATCAGTGTGAAAATATCTGTTCTCTTCCCTACTTTCAATTCTTTTGGGTACCTGCCTTAAAGTGGGATTGCTGAATAATATGGCCATTCTATACATAACTTTTTGAAGAACCTCCAAACAGTCTTCCACAGTAGCTGCAACATTTTCCATTCTCACCAGCAATGAATGAGTGTTCCTATTTCTCTACATCCTCTCCAACACTTGTGATTTTCCGTTTTATTAATGGTAGCCATTCTAGTGGGTATGAAACGATATCTCTGTGGTTTTGATTTGCATTTCCCTAATGGCTAATGATGTTGACTGTCTTTTTAATGGCTTTTTGATCATTTATATATATCTCTATTGGAAAAATGTCTTTTGCTCATTTTTAAGATTGGGTTATTTGTCTTTTTATTGTTGCATTGTAGGATTTCTTTGTATATTCTGGATATTAAACCCTCATCAGATATGTGGTTTCAAAATATTTTCTCCCATTGTGTAGGATATCTTTATACTTTCACAATAAAGTCCTCTGATGCGCAAAAGTTGCTTTACTTTTCTTTTCTTTTTTTTTTTTTTTTTTTTGGAGGTACCCAGGACCTCGTACATGGGAAGCAGGTGCTCAACCACTGAGCTACATCTGCTCCCCAATGAGAGTTGGTTTTTTCATTTGTTTTGTTTTGTTTTGTTTTGCTTTTAGGAGGTACCAGAGATCGAACCTGGGACCTTGTACATGGGAAGCAGGCACTCAACCATGTGAGCTACATCCACTTCCCCGCAATAGTTTTTTACTTTGGATGAGGACCCATATATTGATTTTTTCTTTTGTTCCTTGTGCTTTGGGTGTAAAGCTAAGTAACCATTGTCTAAGACAAGCAAGATTCATGCTTCAACGTCCTAAAGATGCATCCTTATGTTTTCTTCTAGGTGTTTTATAGTTCATATTCTTATATTTAGGTCTTTGATCCACTATGAGTTGATTTTTGTTTGCAAATGGAGATCCTGTTTTCCCAGCACCATTTGTTAAGAGACTATTCTCTCCTAATTGAGTGGACTTGGCACACTTCTCAAAAATCATTGGGCCAGAAATGTGAGAATTGATTTATGAACTGTCAATTCAATTCCATTGGTTTATATGTATGTTCTTGTGCCAGTACCATGCTCATTTGATTACTGTCTTTGTAATAAGTTTTTTTTTTTTAAGATTTTATTTATTTACTTTTTATCCATTATTCCATTGTTAGAATAATAATAAGTCTACTTTAGTCCATAGTTATGTTCCCCCCTTATGTTTGTTCCTTTCTCAATCTTGAGGATTTGGGGATGGTGATGCCCAAATTTATGATTGAGAGGGGGCTTAGATCCCATGGGGCAGATGGGTGGAACTGTCTTGCTTGCAGTTGTAAATACTCTTTGTTTTTTGGGATGGGCATTGTCAATCATTATACTTTTGTTAGTTGTCCTGGGCGAATCCAATGAACTGGAGAGTAGGTGTGGCAACTCTGCTGAGATTCAGGGCTCAACTGGCATATGAGCAGACCAAAGATTTAAGTCTTTGGGGCATATATTTAACGAGCATAGTGCCAATTATAGGTTCAAATAAAAGGGGCAGAAGAGCCATGTGTAGGGAAATTATAAATGAGTCTAATTCTGTTACATTGGGGAGCATATATTCCAAAGTAAGGACCACTGACAGGGTGCCAAATTCCTGAGATTATATGCCCTCTGCCTATAGTGTCTAGATGTCTCTAGAGCCCTCAGGAGCCCCATTGTTTGAGGCACTGTTTACTGTGGCGGTCAATGAGATCCTGCTGAGACGTGCATAAGCATAACCTCTGGAATGACCTCCAGACTCACTTTGAAATCTCTTAGCCATAAAAACTCATTTGTATTTAATATTTCCCTCTTTGGGTCAAGGTACTTTTCTAAATGCATCCATCACTAGTTGACGCTTGGTAATAAATCCTCAGTGCCAGGGAGGCTTATGGCCAGGAGATATGTCCCATGCTGGGGGAGAGATTACAATTAAGTTTTGAATGTTAATCTTGTCCCCTTCCACTATACTGAATTTGTATATTAGTCCTAGTAGCTTTGTTGTGCTTTTTTTCAGTATTTTCTGTATATAGGATCATGTCTTCTGCAAATAGGGAAAGTTTCACTTTTTCATTTCCAATTTGGATGCATTTTATTTCTTTCTCCTGCCTAATTGCCCTAGCAAGAACTTCCAGCGCAATGATGAATAACAGTGATGACAGTGGGCAACCTTGTCTTGTTCCTGATCTTAGATAGAAAGCTTCCATCTTTCACCACTGAGTATGATGTAGCTGTTGGTTTTTCATATATGCCATTTATCATGTTGAAGAAGATTCCTTCTATTCCTAGCTTTCCAAGTGTGTTTATCAAGAAGGGGTCCTGACATAAAACTACTAGAAGAAAATGTAGGGAAACATCTTCAAGACCTTGTAGTAGGTGGTGGTTTCTTGGACCTTACACCCAAAGCACGTGCAACAAAAGAAAAAAATAGATAAATGGGACCTCCTCAAAATTCAACACTTTTGCACCTCACAGGACTTTGTCAAAAGGGTGAAAAGGCAGCCAACTTAATGGGAAAAAATATTTGGAAATCACATATCGGATAAGGGTTTAATATCCAGGATATATAAAGAGATGTTACAACTTAACAATAAAAAGACAAACGATCCTGTTAAAAAATGGGCAAAAGACTTGAATAGACATCTCTCCAAAGAATAAATACAAATGGGCAAAAAAACACATGAAGAAATTCTCAACATCATTCATGATTAGGGAAAATCAAATCAAAACTACAATGAGATATCATTTCACACCAATCAGAATGGCCACTATTAAAAAGACAGAGAACTACAACTGTTGGAGAGGATGTGGAGAGATAGGAACACTTCTTCACTGTTGGTGGGAATGCAAAATGGTACAGCCACTATGGAGGACTGTTTGGCAGTTCCTAAAGAAGTTGAATATAGACTTGCCACGTGACCAGGCAATACCACTACTGGGTATATACCCAGAAGAACTGAGAGCAGTGACACGAACAGACATCTGCACACTGATGTTCATAGCAACATTATTCACGATAGCCAAAAGTTGGAAACAACCCAGGTGTCCATCAACAGACAAATGGATAAACAAACTGTGGTCTATTCACATGATGGAATATTATGTAGCTGTAAGAAGAAATGAAGTTGTAAAGCATATGACAACATGGATGAACCTGGAAGACATTATGTTGAGCGAAACAAGCCAGACACAAAAGGACAAATACTGCATGAATGCGTTACTATGAACCAAATATATTGTGTAACATGGTTTGATTCAAAAAAAATTTTATATGTATCCAGTACATTTAATTGAGAAATGTATATATTTATTCATCTGTGTTTACTTTTTAGTTTTTAATTGTTTATATTTTCAATTATTAAATGTACAAAATAAAGTAAAAAAAAAAAAAAGGCCCCCAACTGAATTCAATACAATCAAAGGGTGCCACAATCTAATCAAATGCTCTTAACTGAAGCAATCTAATCAAAACTGATCAAATCAAAAGGTCCCTTAACTGAATCTAACCAAAAAGTCCCCAGAAAATTATGTTCTTAAGCTAACTCATTCCTGTGTGTGTAAGCCTACTATATGCGGCACCTTTGGGTCAGATTCAGTTAAGGGACCTTTTGATTAGATCACTTCAGTTAAGGGCCTTTGATTAGATTGCAGGACCCAGGGTAGGTCCTCATACTCTCACTGGAATCCTATATGAATGGAGGGCTAAAAGCAGAGACACACAGGGGGAAAAGCCTCAAGAGAGAGGAGGAGAGGCTCCAGAGGCTGGAGGCTGGAATCAGTGGAGCACAGAGGCATGTAAAGAAGACCCCAAGAGGCTAGGCCCATGGAGCAACTTGAAGCTGAAAGAGACAGGCCCAGAGGAGAGTGGAAAGATGAGTGGGCCGCCATCATGCCCTGCCATGTTCCTGATCACCCATTGCTTCAACTTGGTGAGACGGCATCTCTTGATAATGCCTTGATCTGGACATTTTCACAGCCTTGGAACTGTAGACTTCTACCCTAATAAATCTCTATTGTAAAAGCCAACCCATTTCTAGTATTTTGCATTGGCAGCCCTTAGCAAACTAAAACAGATGGGATTCTTGAATTTGTATATTCATGTCTTTCATTAAATTTTTGAAATTTTCTGTCATTATTCCTTTGAATATTCCCTCTGCCCCATGCTCTCTTTCTTCTCCTTCTGGGGCTCTCATAATGCATATATTGGTATGCTTGGTGGTGTCCCAAAGTTTTCTTAGGCTCTGTTCACTCTTTTTCATTCTTTTTTCTTTCTGCTCCTCAGCCGGAATCATTTCAACTGTCCTGTCTTTGAGATCACGGATTCTTTCTTCTGCCACCTGCAATCTGCAGTTGAAACCCTCTAAAGAATTTTTCATTTCAGTTATTTTGTTCCTCAACTCCAGTATTTCTGTTTGGTTCCTATTAACAATCTCAACGTGATTCCCATGTTGTTCATTCATTGTTTTCATCATATCCTTTAGTTCTTTCTCCATGTTTTCCTTTATCTTCTTGAATATATTGAGGGCCATTTTAAAAAATTCTTTGTCCAGTAAGTCCAAAGCCTTGGTCCTCTTTGTTGATGGTTTCTGGATTTTTATTTTGTCACTTTAATGGGCCATCAGTCCCTATTTCTTTGTCATGTCATCTTTTGTCACACACTGTACATTTAATATTTTAAAGTATTAACTCTGGGAGTTAGTCCTTGAACCTTAAGTTTGTATACAGCTAGCAATATGAGAGATATTTTCTTAAATGCCAGGAGCTAATCAAAACAAGCAAACCAAAGCAAAAAGCACCTTTCACAGTTTTTGCAAATTGGCTCCTTCAGTACTTAGTCCTCCTATCAAGAAGATCAGCTCAAGGCAAATTCAAAGTACAGGGACCTCTCCCTCTTATCTGAACCTGCCTGGAGCCTGCTTCTTTTCCTGGGCTTGTGCTTGCTAGAGGCCTTGGGAATTCTCCCTGTTTATAGGAGTACTAGTGAATGTTCCCTCTACTCCTTCTGAAATATACTTTTATCCCCTCCTTGTTGTTCCTTTGTGTGACTCAATGCAGGTAGTCCTTTGCCCCAGGCCCTTTGACTTAATTATTTCTCACACTTTCCCAGCTGTCTGCCAAAAGCCACTTCTCTGAACCTCAGGATAAACTCTGATAGGGTGAGCCAGAGACAAGCTTTCTGGTTCAATTTCTCAGACTTCTACTTGATAGATTGGCACTGACATACATGCACCCCAGTATGTGCATAGGGGTCACTCTGGTCCCTCTGGAACGAGCCAGGAGCCCACAATGGGAGCACAAGCTGGCTCCACCACACATTGTAGAGGGGTTGGGGAAGATAACAACAAAGGCTGAAGGAGCTCTTTTATGGCTTTTGAAGTTGTGCTTTCTGGGATTCAGCAATTGCCCAGTTAATGCAGCTCTTTGACTGTTTTCCACCCTGGCTCTAGCAAGCTGTGCCAGGAGCCCAAGCTTCAGTTCCTACTGCTACCCACCACACAACTGAAGGGTGGGGGATTGTAGCCACTGTAGGCAGGGTGGAATTCACTGGTATTTACTGCAATTTACCAGCTTTTTCCTCCTGATCCTCCCTGGATGTTGCACAGTCTTCCACTAGATTCCAAAGTTTCAAAATAGTTGATATAAACAGTTCCTGACAGTTCAGTAGTTGTTTTGGTAGAGGAACTGACTCCTGAAGCGTCCTACTCTGCCATTTTCCCACAGTCCCTCTCCGTAGTCATTTTTAAAAATTAAAGTCAGCATAACTCTATGTTCTTAGCAGTGTTCCAGATGGTGGGACTTTTAGAGTACCAATCTATACAGAAGTGAGGATTGAGTATGTTTTCATTTTGAAAGAGAGGAAGAACCTCATCAAGTTATTTTCGTCAATGTCAAGAAGAGAACAGTCTCTTCTAGGATGTAGACTCTGGAACTAACAAATTTTGGTACCAGGGTGACCCTGTAAGTTATGTTTGAAGTGGTAGATTGTAGTGGTAAAGGGGCAGGAATATAGCTGAACAGGTTAGGAGGAAATGTCTTCACAGAACACTCTGCTCTGGAAATAAGCAAGGGAGTCTGCCTTATCTGATCAATTACTCATGACCTTTAGAATCTGCTTCTTGGAACTTGGCTGATCTTCCATTGTGTGCTTTGAACCCACTGTTTATTTTCTGAACTTTTAAGATTACTGTTACTGATAGTTGGTAGAATTCTGAAATTACAGGCTTTTTTAATGCCTTTAATTCTGTTGAAATAAGTGTATTAATAAACCTAAATATACATTTCCATGAGAATCTAAAAATTGTCACACCAGTTCACTTGGTGCCTGGACCAATCAGCAGAGGAGTTTATTTCTGATAGCTGTTTCCAGAAATACTCAGAAATCAAATCTAAAAATTTAAGTCCATACAATAGCCTGTTCCCCTTCATAATCACTAACACTTTTTGGGCACTTAATATATTCCAGGCACTGTTCTAAGCACTTTACATAGAATATCATTTTAATCCTCACAACAACCCTTTGCACTAGATACTATTTTAACCCCATTTTACAGATGAGAAATCTTACACACACAGAAAGCAAGTAACCTGCTCCAAGTCACACAGCATTAATACACAGAATGCAACGTGTTTGTAAATCACAGAGCTGGGATCTGAATGCAGGTGTGTTTGCCTTGCTATTAATGGTTGAAAGCAAGCCATTTACATTGCAATTTATTAGCCACTAGCAAGTCCTGGGGTAATTTGTTTCATAAATTTATTCTCGGAGCTATAATGTAGATTTATATTGACAAATAATTATTGTAGTGAATGTTTTCATGTTAAAAATGGCAAGCGAAACTTCCTGTTGTGTAACTTTCATTTTCAAGCATGTACTTCTGCAAATCAATAGTCCTTCTACTCTTCCTAGTCCTCATTTTTCGTTAGGGGGCATGGTCATTTTCCTGGGTATATTAATAAAAATGAAAGAATTTATCAGACAAGCCTTCAGGAAAGAGGCAGTGCAACTTTTCAAATATTTGCTCTGAAAAGGGCAAATGAGGACCACTCCGAAGTTGTCCCCTCAGGTCAGGAAACAAATACAAATTATCCAAGCTAGTTTAAAAAATTTCATGAAAGAAAAAAGCCAAGAATTAACTGGGATAAAGTTAACAAGGTTTATCAAGCATTTGCGATAAAATCAATAGTGAAAAAAAATACAGGATCCATTTAAAACTGAGTCTATATTTTGGGGACTTCTTATACAACATAAATTCTGTAAGGGCTAGGATTTGTTTCTTTAATATAGTGATATATCCCAGCTCCTAGGATAGTGTCTGGCACTCAGTAGATGCTCCGTATATATTTGATGAAATAATTAATTACCCTCATGTATTACCACCCTAAAAATGATAATCACATTGACTGCTAGGAGATGGTATTAATTGCATCATTACATTTCTCATTACTGTATATTATTATATATAAGAGTGATGGCCTCTGAAAAATGATACCTTCATTTTTATCACTTTCTGTTTGTCTGGTCAATAAGATGGGTGTGGTATTAACAGGGGAAAAAATAAAGTTGAGCATATCTCTATATCCCCTCCTTTCTCAGTGTGATCCGCAGGCTGGTCCTAAGGTATGAATTGTTTATTGCCAGTCCACAACAAAATTGAGCACAGAAACTGAAGACTAAACAAATGGAAACTTTTATAGAAATTTTACATTGCTGCAGCATCTAGGAATTCATTTTTATTGTGATTTACAAAAATATCAGACTTTGATGAATTAGAAATAAAAAAAAAAAAAAACACTCTTTTACTGGGTTCTTGGGTTTAGCAGAGCCAAAGTAAAGAATGGGCTCAGTTGGCAGCAATCTATGTTTTGGGAACTTGGATAGAAAAAGGGCTATTTATCCTAAAATATGAACCCCACTTTAAGTCAGACCATTCTTGTAGCTCAAATCCTTTGAGTACTGAAGGCTTTTTGACGTTTTAAGAAATTCCCTACTAAACGAAAATACCTCTTCTAGAGATCTCCTTTATATCCATTAACTGCTAACACTCTAAATATCACTTCTCACCTTGGCATAATGAAAGATAAAGGGAACAAGTCAGCTTGTACTGAAGGTGCTCAGAAACAACCTTGAATAATAATAGTGATAGTATAACAGTGCTTCCTGGGGGGGGGGGGGGGGTAGGAAAAAATGGCCTTTAGTCCTAGAAATATGGCAACTGCAAAATTAAAATCTGTTACTACTTAGCTTTGAGATGTTGCAATGTTTCATGATTTCTAAACATCTGAATAGTATTAGGATACCTATTATTGTAGTTTGCCCTAATGTTACATTTTATTAGTAGATCAAATTCAACCAGTTGTTCACTATGGTATGTGACTTCGTTTCTTTAGAGGATACTGTTGATTTAGCAGCATCTTTAAATATCTCCACTTTATGTTAGATTTGGCAACAAAAATGAAGCAATGCAAACCACCCCCAAAACTCAGTGGCATAAAACAACAATCATTTATCCTTTATTACAGGTCTGCAGTTTGGATGAGGGTTGGCTGATCCAGGATAGGCTCAGATGAGCTTGATGTTACACTGCAGAATGGGTCCAAGTGAACCCTATGTGTCATTCACCACCTTCTTCTCATGGTATGGAAGCACAAGAAGTCAAAGGGAAACACACAATACCTCTTAAAGTTCAGGCTCAAAAATGGCACACTGTCATTTCCCCTTGTCTCCCCACATTCACGGCTCAAGGCAAGTGACATGTCCAAGCCCAGAAAGTATGCTCTGCATTCAGTGGGAATAACAAAAAAAAATCACGTGGAAAAGGGAACAGGTATGAATAGGTGTGGAAACTGAACAATTTACCACATAATTAATACTTATACTAGAAAAAAACAATTTTCATGAGACCAGAGACTATGTCTGATATATTCACTACTGTATCCCAAATGTATCGGCTAACCTTTGCTGTGTAAAAAAAAAAAAAAAAAAAAAAAAAAAAAACTCCCCAAAACTTAGTGGCTTAAAACAATAATCATTTATTACCTCATAATTATGTGGTTTGACAATTTGGGCTAGGCTCAGCTGAGCAGTTTTTTTCCCTGGTCTCCTCTGAACTTACTCATCCACTTGCAGTCATCTGGTGTGTTTGATAGGGGCTGGTTGGTCTACAATGGACTCACTCACATGCCTGGTAGTTGGTACTGGATGTCAGTTGGTGCTGGGCTATTGACTGGGGTGGTGAGAGAGAGAGGGTCAATATCTCCAACAAGCTAATGTGGGCTTATTCACACAGGGGAGATTCCAAGGTTTCCAGGACCAAAAAGAAGGAGCAAGTCCTAATGTGCAGGTGTTTTTCAAGGTTCTATTTGTGTCACATTTGCCATTATCCCATTGACCAAAGCAAGTCATTTTGCCAAACCCAGATTCAGAATACCCAAAAGTAGAGATATAAAGTATGAATAAATTGGGGTCTATTACTGCAACAATCTACCATACTGGGCACAGTTTTTGGCACATAGTAGGCTCTCAATAATATCAGCTAATGATTAAATACTGATCATATAAGTCCATTACATTCTTGTTATCAATTACAGACATTCAAAATCTTCCAAACCACTATTGACACGTAATTAATATATCAACCTCTACCAAAGTGAGGGCCCAAAAAGGTTTGTCCAGTCTATTAGTCTATCTTTGAAGGATGGCTATATCAAGGCATGGTTTTCAGATTTTTCAGAGACCACAATGTTTGAAACCAATACATTTGATGTTGTTATTAAATACCAAAATATTTTATTGAGTGCAAATAAAATATCACATTTTAAAGGGATAACTACATTAGATACCAAAAGTTAATTTTAAAGTTTGATTAGAGTCAACATATAATAAGTCCAGTAAAAAAACACATTGCTATTTTTAGCCTTAATGGACAGGTATATAGTATCACCATCATGGGGTCTAACAGCACTGGTAATATATACCAAATCTTTTGTGCATTTCTAGATGCTCCATCAGAAGAACTTTCACAAATTAGAAAGTAGCTCAAGGAAAGCATCCAAGATGGTGAACAATTTGGAAATCATTTCAAATGAGGAAGAGTTGAATGAACTACAGATACTTATCTTAAAGCAAAGAAAATTTGGACAAACATGACATTGATCTTCAAAATCTGAAGAGGTATGTTATGTAGGAGAAAGAGCAAGCAATCTGTGACATTCCAGAGACTTCCTAGAATGAACAGATGGAAAGTTGCATGGAGGCAGATTTTTGCTCAATAGAAGGCCTAACAATTAGACCACAATTAAATATAATACCTAATAAATAGTGAACTCCCCTCAGTGAAAGTGTTCAAACAGACACTATTTGACTATCTCCCAGGGATGTCACAGAAATAATTTTCTAATTTGGAATTAGGTTGATCTGGCTCCCTTTAAGATCCCTACAAGATTCAAGGCTACATCTGGTGCTGTGTATGTAGGGAGCAAGAGACAGGTTTGGGAGGGAGAGCTGTTGGGAATATTAGAGGAGACATGCTATTTTCACTTGTACATGAATTTGTTAGAATAATAATGTTGCAGGGCACCAAACTGAATAGAAAACTAAGTCAAGGCAGTTTTCTAAAGGAACTGAATTACTGGCAAATATTAGCAAATTCATTTCAAATAAAGAAAGTGAAACTAGAAATTTCCTATTTTAATTATTTTCCATACAAATTATATTGTTAGCACACTCCTGAACTGGCCCTATCATTTTTGGAAAATGTATGATTTTTTTTTCTCTTTCCTCTTCTTTCAATGCAGTGATTTTTATCCTTTTATTGCTGATAAGAAACAAACATTCATTTTCAAATTGTAAGACCATTATTATCCCTCCTCTAATTAGTTCTATCTCTGTGCCTGTGGTTTGTAAAGTACTGCTTTTCTATATCTTAAAGTAGAAACAAAACTGTTTTTCAACTGTTCTCTGTGATTTAAACACAAAGAATAAAATAAATAAGTTCTGTTCACTGTCAAGATTTATCTGTCTCAAATTTTTCTAAAGCACAAAGCATTATTAATGAAGCACTTAACAAACTCCCAACAGCTTGGTATAAAAATGACAAGAACAATCCAGCAGATAAGTGAAACATGCAAAATGTTTTTAGTGGGGATGGGGGAGGGATTTATGCACTTTCAATGAAATTTTATAGTTCCAGGTCCCATTATTGTGTCAAAGATATGAAGAAAGAGAAACTGAGTAATCTTTTAAATTGATTCCACAGAGTTTAGAAAACAATTGGGTGGGTCTGGGGATGATTACAAGTTAGATCGAATGAGTGAGAGCAAATTTTCTTATTAAATTGAAATTGGAACCCCAGAGATCCACTTGCTCCCTGTTGGTACATCTGCAAGAAGTAAAGGGTAGTTATTCCAGGAAAGAGAACTGTCAGTGAACACCAATTTAGGAATCCACTGGACAATCTTTGTTTGCAGAAGAGAAGGAGGATTGTATCAAGGCTATCCCTAATGGGAACTGAGTTTGTGCCAAACCCTGCTAAGGAAAAGGGGAGGCTACATTTTGAAATGATAATCAAGGCTTTCAGTTTAAAAGAAATTGTATGGGAAGCTAGGAGGAATGTCTTTGTGAACAAGAAGCAACAGAATAAAGAATAGGATTTCTTTGGTATGTATGAAATTAGAAGCATCTGAAGATTTTTGAAGATTGAATTTTACATTTATCTTTTCTCCCATGTCATAGGTCTTCATCTATATAGATGATGCAACTGATTCACCTCTCGATATGACATACATGTGGAGTCTTTACAGCTTTGGAGATAGACTGGGCAGAGCCCAGCAAACTCTGGAAACTTGTCCCTCTCATGGCCAAAAGCAGAATCTATGAGATGACTGGTTGTGGTTTAAAATAGTATTCTTTCCCAAGAAACCTAATTTCTCCATTTGAGAGATGTATTGACCCCAGTAGAAATCATAAAATTAGCACAAATCCTACACATACAGAGCTTATGGAAATACCACCCATTTCAATAGATATTGGCCTTATATGAAAGATTTTCTTTCTACAAAAAGTAAAGGTGCTTATTGCTAAAGAATCAAATATAACTTTATGAAGCTGTCATATTTTTAAGTTCAAGAATTAATGTGATTATTGCACTGGACATCTTTCTATTGTCCCTTCCATCCACCCTTTCCCTTTCTCCACCCTGTTATGTGTCCCGGGATGCTACCCTATATGGACCGCAGCAGCGATATTGATACATTATTGTTAACTAAAGTCCATAGTTTACATTTGAGCTCACTCTTTGGGTTGTACAGTTCTATGAGTGTTGACAAATTTGACACATGCATAATGTTATGTATTTACCATTATGGTATCAGAGAGAATAACTTCACTGCCCTAAAAATCCCCTGTGCTCCATATATTCACCAACTACCCCCTCTCCCTGAAAACCTTGCTAGGTTTTACCACAGATCTTTTTACTCTATTGCTTTGCATTTTCCAGAATGTCATATAGCTGGAATCATACAGTATGTAGCCCTTTCAGTCTTGCTTCTTTCACTTAACAATATGCATTTAAGGTTCCTCCAGGTCTTTTCATGATTTGTTAGCTAATGTCTACTTATCTCCAAATAATATTCCATTTTATGGATGTACTTCAGTTTGTTTAGCCATTTACCTACTGAAGGACATCTTGGTTGCTTCCAATATTTGGCAATTATGAATAAAGTGACTATAAACATTCATGTGCAGGTTTTTGTGTGGATATGTTTTCAATCCTTTCGGGAAATACCTAGGAGCTTGTGTTTAGCTTTGTAAGAAATTGCCAAACTGTCTTCCAAAGTGGCTGTACCATTTTGCATTCTTACCAACAATGAATGAGAGTTCCTGTTGTTCCACATTCTCGCCAGCATTTGGTGTGACAGTGTTTTGGATTTTAGCCATTCCAATAGAGTTGTAGTGGTATATCATTTAAATTTACAATTCCCTAATGATATATGGCGTTCGTTCGGCATCTTTTTATACTCTTATTTGCCATTTGTATATTTTCTTTGATGAGGTGTCAATTCAGAGCTTTTGTCCACTTTTTAATTGGGTTGTATGTTTTCTTATTGTTGAGTTTTAAGAGTTCTTTGTATATTTTAGATACAAGTTCTTTATCAAAAATATATTTTGCAAATATTTTCTCCCAGTCTGTGACATGTCTTTTCATTCTCTTAGTAGTGTCTTTCAAAGAGCAGAAGTATTTAATTTTGATAAAGTACAACTTATCAATTTTTTCTTTCACAGATTGTGCTATTGGTATTGTAGCTAAAAACTCATCATCAAACCCAAGATCATCTAGATTTTCTCTATATCATTTCTATAAGTTTTATAGTTTTGCATTTTACATTTAGGTCTGTGATCCATTTTTGTGAAAGGTGAAAGGTGCACAGTCAGTGTCTAGATTCGTTTTTTTTTTTTTTGCATGTTAATCCAGCACCATTTGTTGAAAAGACTGTCCTTTCTCCATTGAATTGTCTTTGCACCTTTGTCAAAGATCAACTGACTGTGTTTGTGTGGGTCTGTTTCTAGGCTGTCTATTCTATTCCATTGATCTATTTGCCTATTCTTTTGCCAAAACTGCACTGTCTTGATTACTGTAGCTTTACAGTAAGTCTTGAAGTCAGGTAGTGTGGGTCTTCCAACTTTGTTCTTTTTCTGGATCTTTTGCCTAACCATATGAACTTTAGTCAGTTTGTTGATATCCACAAAGTAACTTGCTGGGATTTTGGTGAGGATTAGGTTGAATCTATAGATCAATCTATAGACTTATAGACATTGTTATAATCTTAAGAATGTTGAGCTTCCTATCCATTAATATGGACTATGTCACTATTTATATCTTCTCTGATTTCTTTCATCATAGTTTTGCTGTTTTCCTTATACAGATCTTGTACATATTTTGTTAGATTTATATCTAAGCACTTCTCTCTTTTTTGGTGCCAGTGGAATGGTGTTGTATTTTTTATTTCAAATTCCAATTGTTCATTGCTGGTACATAGGAAAGTAATTGACTTTTGTATATTAAGGTTGTATCCTGAAACCTTGCTATAATTGTTTATTAGTTCCAGGAGTTTTTTGTTGTTGATTCTTTGGGATGTTCTACATAGACATGTTACCTTAGAACAAAGGCAGTTTTATCTCTTCCTTCCCAATCTGTATACCTTTTATTTCCTTTTCTTATCTCATTGCATTAACTAGGCCTTCCAATATGTTGTTTAATAGGAGTGGTGAGAGGGGACATCTTTGCTTCATTCTCAATCTTAGGGGGAAAGCATCTAGTTTTTCATTGTTACGTATGGTGTTAGCTGTGGGATGCTAGCTGTGGGAGTAAGGAAGTTCCCCCTCTATTCCTAGTTTGCTGACAGTTTTTAACATCAATGGGTGTTAGATTTTGTCAAAAGCTTTTTCTGCATCTATTGATAAGATCATATGATTTTTCTTTGTTAGCCTGTTCATATGATGGATTACATTAATTAATTAGTTAATTAATTTTCAGCCTTGCCTGCTTGGAATAAACCCTACTTGGTCATGGTATATAATTATTGTTGGATTTGATTTTCTAATAATTTGTTGAGGATTTTTGCATTCATGGTCATCAGAGATATGGGTCTGTAGTTTTCTTGTAATATCTTTAGTTTGGGTATTAGGATAATGCTGGACTCATATTTTCTGGAACAGATTGTAGAGAATTGGTATCATTTCTTCCTTAAATGTGTGGTAGAATTCACATGTGAAACAATCTGGGCTTGATAGTTCCTGTTTTGGAAGGTTATTATTTATTAATTCAATTTTTAATACTTATAGGCCTATTCAGATTATCTAGTTCTCCTTGTGTAAGTTTTGGTAGATTGTATTTTTCAAGGAATTGGTCCATTCTATGTAAGTTATCAAATTTGTAGGCATAGAGTTGTTCATGAGGTCCACTCCATCTAAGTCATCAAATGTGTAGGAATAGAGTTGTTCATGATATTCCTTTGTTATCTTTTTAATGTCCATGAGATCAGAAGAGATGGCCCCTCTTTCATTTCTAATATTAATAATTTGTGTCTTCTCTTGATTTTTCTTGGTTAGCCTGGCTAGAGATTTATCAATTTTATTTATCTTTTCAAAGAACCAGCTTTTAGTTTCATTGATTTCCTCTAGTAATTTCCTGTTTTCAGTTTAATTGATTTCTGCTATAATTTTTATTACTTCTTTTCTTCTACTTACTTTGGATTTAATTTGCTCTTCTTTTTAAAATTATTCCAGTGTGGAAGCTTAGATTATTGATTTTATAGCTTTCTTCTTTTCAAATATATGCATTCAATGCTATAAATTTCCCTCTAAGCACTGCTTTACTGCATTCCACAAATTTCAATAAATTGTATTTTCATTTAGTTCAAAATATTTTTTAATTTCTCTTGAAACTACTTCTTTGACTCATGTGCTATTTAGAAATGTGTTTAATCTCCAAATATTTGGGATTTTCAAGCTATCTTTCCATTATTGATTTCTACTTTAATTCCATTGTGGTCTGAAAGCACATTTTGTATGCTTTCTATTATTTTTAATTTGTTAAGGTATGTTTTATGGTGTGGTGTACCTTGGTGAATGTTTACTTTAGCTTGAGAAGAATGTGTATTCTGCTGTTGTTGTACCCTATAAATATCAATTAAATCCAGTTGATTGATGGTGGTGTTCAGTTAACTGTATCTTTACTGATTTATGCTTGCTGCATTTGTCAATTAGTGATAGAGGGATGTTGAAGTCTACAGTTATAATAGTGGATTTGCCTATTTCTCCTTGGAGGTCTATCAGTTTTTGCCTCACATTTTTAGGCACAAACACATTAAGGATTGTATGCCTTCCTGGAAAAGTGACCCCTTTATCATTATGTAATGCTCCTCTTTATCCCTGATAATTTTCCTTGCTCTGAATTCTGCTTTTTCTGGATTAGTGTTATCTTTCTCCATCCCTTTACTTTTTTATCAGAGAAGCTGTGAGTGTAGAAAACAATCACGCATAACATACAGGATTCCCATACATCACCTCACCAACAACTTGCCTTTTTGTGGAACATTTGTTACAAATTATAAACAGACATCATCAAAATATTACTGCTAACTATAGTCCATAGCTTACATTTGGTGTATTTCCCATAAACCACCCTATTTTTAGCATGATGTATTAGTATTGTATATTTGTTATAGTTCATGAGAGAATGTTCTCATATTTGTACTGTTAACCAAAGTCCATTTTCCACCTTGGGTTTCACTGTGTTATTTAATCCCATGCCTTGTACAATCCGTCCGAAGTGTACACTCAGTGGCTCTCAGTTTCATCACAGAGTTGTGGTGACATCATCTCAATTTTAGAATGTTTTCGTTATTCCAAAAGGAAAAATACCATACCCCCTTATAACCCCTTATAGTACCTTCTTTGCCATTGATGCAAACATATTACAATATTACTGTTAAGTCCATAAGTTACATTAATTGTATTTCCCCATGTATCACCATATTCTTAACACCTTGTAATAGTGACCCACATTTGTTCTAGTTCATAGAAGAACATACTTGTATCTGTACCTTTAGCAACAATCCTCATCCACCACCAAGTTCGCTATGTTATACAGTCCCTAGATTATCCTCTAGCTTTCTTTCAATTGACATTTATGCCCATAGACTACCCTTTCAGCCATAAAAGTTATGCTACCTATACCATGTTACTATCAACTGTATCCATTTCCATACATTCACAATCAACCTTATTTAAAATCCTAAATACATTCAGCATCAGCTTCCCCTTCTCAACCCATTTTCTATCTCCCAGTAACCTATACGCTAGAGTTTATGTCCATGAATTTACTCATTGTATTTAGTTCATATAAGTGAGACCATACAATATTTGTCCTTTTGTATCTGGCTTATTTCACTCAACAGAATGTCCTTAAGGTTCATCCATGTTGTCATATGCATCCCGATGTCATTTCTTCTTACAGCTGAACAGTATTCCATTGTATGTATATACATTTTGTTTATCCATTCATCAGTTGATGGACACTTGAGATGTTTCCATCATTTAGCAATTATGAATAATGCCACAATGAACATCGTTGTGCAAATATCTGTTCATGTCCTTGCTTTCAGTTCTTCTGAGTATACTCTTAGTAGCAGGATTGCCAGATCATACAGCAGATCTATAATTAGCTTCCTGAGGAACCACCAAACTGTCTTCCACAGAGGCTGCACCATTCTACGTTCCCACCAACAGTGAAGGAGTGCTCCGATTTCTCCACATCCTCTCCACCACTTGTAGTTTTCTGTTTTTTAAATAATAGTCATTCTATAAGGTGTGAAATGATAATTGATTGTTGTTTTGATCTGTATTTCCCTAACAGATAGTCATGTCGAACATCTTTTCATGTGCTTTTTGACCACCCATACTTCCTCTTTGGAAAAGTGTCTATTCAAGTATTTTGCCCATTCTTTGTTTGGATTGCTTGTCTTGTTATTGTTGAGTTGTATGATCTCTTAATATAACATGGAAATCAAAACCTTACCGGATATGTAGTTTCCAAACATTTCTCCCATTGAGTAAACTGCCTTTTTGCCTTCTTGATAAGGTCATCTGAAGCACAAAAGTGTTTAATTCTGAGGAGGACCCATTTATCAATTTTTCTTTCATTCGTTGCTTGTGCTTCGGGTGTAAGGTTTAAGAAAGCACCACCTACCACAAGAAGATATTTCTCTATATTTTCTTCTAGGAATTTTATGGTTCTAGGTTTTATATTGAGGTCTTTGATCCATTTCAAGTTAATTTTTATATAAGATGTGAGATAGGAATCCTCTTTCTTTCTTTTGGCTATGGATATCCAGGTCTTCCAGCACCATTTGTTGAATAGACTGTTCCGACTCAGCTGGGTTGGGTTTGACAGCCTTGTCAAAAATCACTTGACCATAGATGTGAGGATCTATTTCAATCCCATTAGTCAATATGTCTATCTTTTCCATCCCTTTACTTTTAATCTATGTCTTTATATTTAAAGTGGGTTTCTTATAGATGACATATAGTTTCATTTTGTTTTATATTCACTCTGACAGTCTCTTTTACTTGGTGTATTAAGACTACTCACATTTAAAGTTATTATTGATATAGCTGGATTAATATCTACCATATTTGAAACCATTTTCTATTTCTATTTATTGCCCTTTTTCTTTTTTGTTTTCTTTTTCTTTTATCTTCCCCTTTTTTTCTAACTTCTCTGGTTTTAGTTGAGCACTTTATATGCTCCAATTTCTCTCCTCTCTTAGCATATAATTATATTTCTATTTAAATGTTTTCAAGTAGTTACCCTAGAGTTTGCAATATAATTTACAACTAATCCAAGTCCACTTTGAAATCACTCCATACAACTTCATAGGTAGTTCAAGTACCTTAAAACATAATGTGGCAGTTTGAAATTATTTTATGAATGCCAAAAAAGAGAAAAATTATGTTTGTGAGCTAATCCATTTCTGTGAATGTGAGACCCTTTCAAATGGACTACATCAGTGAGGCATGACTCTGGTTGAGTCTCTGCCCTCTTGCTGGGTCTGATAAAAACAGAGACACAGCGAGAGACACAGACAAACACAGGAAAAGGAAGCCACCATTTTTTTCCTGCCATGTGAGATAGGACTAGATCACTTAAGCAAGAAGCCCCAAGAGGCTAGAAACACAGAGAAGCTCAAGAGGAGATGGTGAGCCTAGAGGGGAAGGCTGAGACCTCGGCAGAGATCGGCGGCCATCTTGCTTTGTCTCGTGCCCAGACAACAGAATCAATAGGTGCTGACTTTGGTCTGAAAGCACCTTTTATGGTGCCTTGGTTTGGACTTTTCATGGCCTTGGAACTGTAAGCTTTTACCCCAAATAAATCCCCTTTATAAAAGCCAACTTGCTTCTGGTACTTTACATCAGCAGCCATTTGGCAAACTAAAACACGTAGTATTCCCAATTCTTCCCACCCATCTCTTATTACATTGCTGTCATTGATGTCACTTATCCATAAACTATAATTATCTAATACATTGTTGCTACTATTCTAAAGTTATCTGTTAGGTCAATTACAAATAAGAAAAATATAGAACTTTATTTTAGTTTCATTTACTCCTTCTCTAACACTCTTCCTTTATATAGAACCAGGTTTCTGACCTATACCTTTTTCTTTCTCTCTGAAGAATTTCTTTTAACATTTCTTGCAAGGCAGATCTACTGACAACACATTCCCTCAATTTTCATTTGTCTGAAGTCTTTTCTCTCCTTCACTTTTGAAAGATAATTTTGCTGCATACAGAATTCTTGGTGGTGGGGTTTTTATTCTTTCAACACTTAAATTTTTTTCAATACGTTAAATATTTCACTCTCCTCTCTTCTTGCTTGCATGGTTTCTGAAGAGAAGTCCCATGTAATTATTATTATTTTTCCTCTAGAGGTAAGGTGTTTTTATTCTTCTGGCTTCATTCATGGTTTTGTCATTGATTTTCTGCAGATTGAATACGATATGCCTCAGTATAGATTTTTTTTGGTATTTATCCTTCCTGGTTTTCTCTGGTATTTCTGGATGTGTGGTTTGGTGTCCAGCTTTAATTTTGGAAAATTCTCAGCCATAATTACATAAAATATTTATTCTTTTCCTTTTTCTCTTTCTTCTCCTTCTGGTGTTCCCATTATTCATGTGTTATAACTTGTAATTGGCCCCCAGTTGTTGGATATTCTGGTCTGTGTTTTCATTCATTCTTTTTTTTTTTTTTTTTTTTTTTTTTTTTTTTTT
>JAKSZT010054121.1:3214446-3229609 GCA_026826555.1 Tolypeutes matacus
CCAGTTTGAGGAGTTTCCATTGACATATTGTCAAGCTCACTGATTCTTTCCCTGATCATGTCCAGTCTACTGATGAGCCCATCAATGTCATTCTTAACTTCTATTATTATTTTTTATTTCTAGCATTTCCTTTTGATTGTTTCTTAGAATTTTGTCTCTCCGATTTACATTACCTGTGTGTTCTTGCATGGTTGTCCACTTTTTCCATTAGAGCCCTTAGCATATTAATCATGTTATTTTACATTTCTGGTCTGATAATTTCAAAATCTCTGCCATATCTGAGTCTGGTTCTGATGCTTGCTTTGTCTCTTCAGATTATGTTGTTTGGCTTTTAGCATGCCTTGTAATTTGTTGTTGAAAGCCACACATGATGTGTTGGATAAAAGGAATTAAGGTAAATAGACTTTTAGTGTGAGTTTTAAGTTTATCTGGCCAAGAGTTGGGCTGTGTTTACTGTTTGCTGTAGCTGTGGTGTCAGAGGTTAAAATTTCCTCTAATATCCTTGTTTTTGTCTTACCTGTTGTCTTAGGATTTCCCTATAGACTCTTTCTTAAATAGGGTCTGAGGTTTGCAATTCTTTCAGGAACAATCCCCTGTTATACAGGAGCCCTATTAATGTGGTGGTAAGATATCTTGGGAGGGGAATCATCTTATAATCCTATGATTAGGTCTAAGTCATTTAGTAGGCCTGTGTCTCTTGGCTGTGACAGTCACAGGTGTTTCTCAGCTTTTCCCTTCCCCCCCCTGCCCCCTTAGGTGATTCGGAAAGGCTAGAAGGGGCTGAAGTTGGGTATTTCCCTTTCCCCAGGTCAGTTAGGCCCTGGTAAAAACCCATGTCAGTAAGGCTATGGTAAAGTAGTTTCCTTTGAAGGCAGAACTTTGTTAAGTAGAATAGAATGTGCTAAGAATATTTCAAAATGGGTACTTTTCCCCTTTCACTGCTGGAAGCAGGAGGGGATTTTTCTCCAATCTTTACTCTGAAATCCTGGTGAGGGTTCTGGGGTTTAAAACTCATGAAAGTGTGGGTGCTTCCCTAAAGCTGGGACCCCAGGAGTTTTTAATCTCTCAAGCTGGTCCATGCTCATTCTCTGGCAATTACTCAATTACCCTTAAGTCATCCTACCAGGCTTCAGTAGTGGCTTCTGGTCCAGGTAAATTCTGATTGTCTGAATTCACATGTCTTTCCAGTTTGGGGGACAGTGGTTTGCCCTGTGACCTCAATTCTCCGATGGATCTAAGAAAAGTTGATTTTCGGCTTTTTTCTTGTTTTAGGGGTGGGAATGATAACTTTCAAGCTTGGACTAGAACTCACAACTTTAATTTTAATGATAAAGTGTACAGAAAAAGCACTATGAGAAACAGTATTTTAGAAAAGGTAAGTTGGGAAGGAAGTTAGTGTTTATTGAGCACCTACTGTCCTATCAAAACCTTTACATACAAACATACATATTTACATATATATATTTTATTTGTATAATCCTCATAACAAATCTGTGTGGCAGTGGCTGCTGTTCCTATTTTATAGATGAGGAAAGTAAGACTCAGAGTGAGATCACATAGCCAAAGGTCATTGACCTCCCTGGTTACAATGTGCCACCCACCTCAGCCTCAGGAATCAGCAGCATTATCCCCAATAAAGAACAACCTTAAAATTAAGTAGGGATATATCACAAAATCTGTATGAATCCCTGAATTCTCAAACCATCATAAAATACAATCCAATATTACAATGAATGAGATCATGATGACAAAGATGACAATGACAAAAAAACAAGCTACCTTTTTGCCATGTTTTCTGTATGTCCTATAGAATCTGGCCATGCCAGCAGTTACTCAAAGATGGCCCACTGTCTAAGGCAAAAATTATGTCAGTCTCCTTCATTTTCATAACGAAATGTTAAATTTTCCAACAAGCTGGTATCTTCAATCAGCAATTTTATGTATTCATTACAAAGTCAAGCTTTAAATTGATAACTATCTATTCTTGTCTAAAGTACAGTTTAGACAACTGACAACTGAAAAACCCAGACTAAGTAACCTGGTAGTAATGTGTTAAATTTCTTTAAATCCTCTAAACTCTGTTCTTAATAACGAGTTAGAATATAATGTCCCAGGAATATATTAATTGGCTACATAATTTCTGGGGTTTAATGCAAAATAAAAATGTGGGGCCTCCTGTTCAAAAATTATTAACAATTTCAAGGTGGCCACAGCAAAGCATTAAGCCCAGGCCTTCTAAACACAGGGCCCTGTGTGGCTGTGTGGGTTGCATGCCCATGAAGCTGGCCTTGTTCAGTTCTCTAGATAAATTTTCGGTGCATTAAAATATTTTAATGTTGTGTTTTTTCTGGTGCTTCCAAGTCCCTATGTTTCAAAAAAAATTTTTTTAATGCATAAAAATTTTTCTCTTAGAGTTTAATGTTAGGAAAAAATTTTCTTTCCAAACAATGTATGTGTTTTCTTTCACTACTCATTCCTTCGTTTACAAATAGTTATTGAGTAGTGACCCTCTACAGGCACTGCCCTAGGCACTGGTATATATCAGTAAATAGGTGAACAGGTCAATCACTGCCTTCATGGAGTTTGCAGTCAAAAGCCTGGACTGGATTTCCTAGATTTTTAGGGAAACTTCCAGCTCTCCTTGAGGCTGACAGTGTTTACAGCCTTTTGCTCCACCAGATGTTAGTACACTTAGTACACTATAGTGCAAGAAGCAAATAAATATTTAAAATTTTATTTTAAATAAAATAAAATTTCACAGTAGAAGTGAAATAGGGAAGCCACATTCTAACACACAACCTTCCTGTGTATCATATGGATTCTTTAGAAATACAAAAGCAGGCACAAAGCTCTGTATAATTTATGTGAATCATTTAGATATGAATAAAAATTATTTCTGCCTAACTCATTTACTGATAATCAGGATTTTTGTGGCAGGTTTTAGGCTCCTCTCAATCAACCTCTATCATAGAGGCCAGGCATCAGAATTATGTGTAGTCCCTAATTAAATAAATATGTGGGAAAAAGGAGCAAACAAATTAAAAAATCTCAGCAAAGCTTTTTCATTGAATGTGGACAATAAATTGAAAAAGTAGGACATATATCCACAGCTGGCACTCTCTGAGATTTTAAAAGCCTGTATTCAAACATGCATGCCTAAAATTCCCCAAGGCAGCCCACTGAACGGGATGGCATTTACTGAGAAAGCAACAGCACATAATTGTTAAGGGCTATGGACTTTGGAATCAGACATTTCTGAATTAAACTTCCTAAATTCTCCCCACAAAAACAGAGCCCCTATAGCCCTCTCGATCCAATTATATCCTCAGCCCAAACTCTACTCTTTGGTCAGACCTTCAATAAAATACAGTTTGAGGGTTTCTTCCCACACATCAGAGGCCTAGACCAATTCCTTGAAACTTAAAGTATTTCCTAATGGTTTGAAATAAGATAAAGAAAATAATGAGTTACAAGATAATGACAAGGAAGTGAATGGCTGGTACATGTTCTTCCTTTTAGACAGTACAAAAAATACAAATTATTGAGATAGCTCCTCAAATTACCACATCCACCATAAAAGTCTTTGCAAGAGAGATAAGTGACGACTGAGAGAGCTTTTCAAAACTGGGCTTCATTGAGTTACCAGTGTTCAAAGTTTGGTCTCTTGGCCCTACACGTAGAAGATGGAGAAGGGAACTTAGTTTATAAAGCACTTATTCTTTTCTGGGCAGTGTGCTAGGGGCTTCAATATATATTATTTCATTCAAAAGAGTGAACCACATTGTGAGGCTCAAAAAGACAAAATAACTTACTCCAGGTCATAACCTAGTGAACGTTTCAGAAATTTAAACGCTGTTCCATTTGACCCCAGTGCTGTAGACTTTCTACTAACCCATGGTGTCTTTCTTAAATTTCAATATTTACTGTTTAGCCTATTGAAGAGTGGTTAAGATACAAAGAAAACAGGCTCACACCTTCCAAGATCACATGAAACCAATTTGAATCAGGAAGTCAATGTTTAATTTCACAGAAGGACCTAAAGTTGGTCAACAAGCATATATAGGCATTTGCTCTTTAATCCATGAATGGGTTCAAGAAATTGAATGTTTTAAAAAAAAAAAATGCTTAGTCATCATGAAGTCAGAGAAAAGGGAATTGGATATCCTGCAAAGGATTTCAATACTGACTGTTACTTAGCATTCTAATTCTGTTGGCCATGTGATTTTTCATGTCCTTTCACATCAATATCAACTAGCTTAGGAGGTAAGGACTATGTCAATCTAAATTATTGTGTACAGCCAAGCATAGTAGCCAAAAAAGGAGAAGCTCAATAACTATTTGCTCATTACCTGGAGTTATCACTTGGTACACTTTCAAATACTTTGCTGCTGAGGTAGGAAAATCTACAAATGTTCTTCCCTGGCTATGGAGCCCTGTGGATCCAGCCTCCCAGATTCTTACCCACTTCCCCGTCAGATAGCAAATATTTTAGGTTTTGAGGGACAAAGGGTCCTGTCACAACTACTCAACTCTGCTGTTGTAGCAAACACAGCCATAGACAAATATGTAAACAAATGAGTGTGGCTGGGTTCCAATCAAATTTTATGCACAAAACAGGTGAAAGTTCTGCAGATAACAATACCCATCACCTTTTAAAAGCAGTTTGAGTACTATTGTTATTGGAGTGTGTCCCTTGAAGGTGTCACCCTCTATTCCAAAATGGCATTAAAACTGCAATATCCAATTTTGACATGAAAAAGTGCTCTGTATCATTAATCATGAGGGAATCACAAATTAAAACCTCAATCAGATACCACTACATGCTCACTAGAATGACTAAAATAAACAAAAAAGATTGACTATACCAAATGTTGGCACAGATATTTCTGGTGAGAGCTTAAAATTTTACAGCCTCTTTGAAAAACTATTTGGAAGTTTTTAAAATACTTAAACATACATTTACCCTATGACTCAGCGATTCTATCCCTATGTATTTATCTAAGAGAAATGAGACCTGATGGCCGCATAAAAATTTGTACATGAATGTTCATAGTAGATTTATTCATAATAGCCAAAAACTGGAAGAAGCGCAGATGTTTATCAACAAGAGAATTAATGGGAAAAACAACTGTGGTATGTTCATAGCATGAAATACTCAGCAAAAAAAACCACAATTAACTGCTGATACATGCAATAACATGGATAGATGTCAAAAATATTAGGCTAAATGTAAGATACCAAATGTGAAAAAAGAGTATGATCCCATTTATATGAAATTCTAAATTTCAAAAACTAACCTATGGTAATAGAAATTAGATCAATGGTTGCTTCTTAGGTGAGTGATGGGGATTGATGAGGAAAGAGCATAAGGAAACTCTCTGGGCTGATGGAAATACTGTGGGTTTTGATGTGCATTTTTAAAAAGTGATTGAACAATATATTTAAGATATGAATATTTCACTTTTTGTAACTTTTCCCTCAATGCAAACATTTTTAAAATAATGTATTTACCTGGCTTTTTTTTTTTTTTAAGTCCCAAGATGACTGTTGCAGTACCAGTCATCACATCTGCATTCCAGGCAGTGCAAAGGAGAAAAAATGGTCAGGCAAAAGGACAAATTACACATGCCTGCTGTCTCCTCCTTAAGGAGATGCAAAGTCCCGGAACAACTAGCATTTAATTCACATTGGATAACCTTGGCTGAGGAGAAGTGGGAAAATAGGCACATGCACTATTTGGCCAGGCATCTGCCAGACAGACTAAAATCTATATTTGTTGTAACAAGAAGGAGAGCATGGATATTGGCTATCCCTTGGTAAATTCAACTATGCCACAAAAATGTGCATACACCCACACACAATTTCCTACACAATATCAGGGTATTCATGGGCCCTCACGGGATCCCATTTTTATCTGAATTCTAGATTAAAAATCACTGGTCTCCTGAGTTTGAGCAACTGGTTATTATTAAACATGGCTAATGAAAAGTAAGTGAATAACAAATTCACAGGATAACGGACATTCAAGAGATACATGATTACACAGAGTATGCCATACTTGCCCACCTGAAATTAATTTTGTTGTCTATGTCTCCCAAAGACCGCAATCCCTGAAGTGGCCTGTTCTTAATTGAACAGTATTTAATTATGCTGCCATCTTAAACATGCAATATGTGAATATAGGAAGATAGTCCACT
Source organism: Tolypeutes matacus (assembly GCA_026826555.1). Classification (NCBI taxonomy): domain Eukaryota; kingdom Metazoa; phylum Chordata; class Mammalia; order Cingulata; family Chlamyphoridae; genus Tolypeutes; species Tolypeutes matacus. The sequence continues at coordinate 3,220,644 of JAKSZT010054121.1, forward strand.
TTAAGCGTACATTCTACTTACACACTTGATTTGATGACAGTAGCTTGCAGGTGTCTCTACTTCAATTAATTGGATATTGGTAAAATGCATAATTTAAACTCAGTACAAAACTCAAGTATTCAAATGATAGTCTCTTCAATATAATTATTCTACATAAGTTGGAATGCTGACAAAATATAGTCCTTTATTTTAAAACAATAACAGCTTCAAATATGTTGAAGATTAGATAACACGGGAAAATGTCAAGATATGACAAATATGAAATGAAAATAATGGGATTAAAACTTTATATCTTTATATAGTTTTCCCTCCATAGATTCACAAACTATTTTTCTTTATGTGATCAGGTTACAAGCTCCCAATGTCTTTCACAGCTTTGTCAGCCTGATTTGAAGAACAAGGAAAAGTACCTTAAGAAAGGCCACACAAAGACACAGTATTTTTGCTGACCAGTAAGCAAGATGTTGATCTGTAAAAATACACTGACTTCTTTTTATTGTAGAAGCAGCAGCGAAGAAAATGAAAATGATTCAACAGAGGAAATACACAAATTATTCTACACACAGTATTTGAAGACTGACTTAAGTGATTTTATTTTTCTTATAAATTGACCCATTAACTGAGTAGATATTGAAAATTAAATGCCCATGTCCTTTCACTAAAACCAGAATATGAAAAATGTCATTTTGTTATGGAGTCATTCACTGGCACAGCACCACACTGCTAAACTAACACTACATGCACTATCCTAATACATATAGTTTTATTTATTGAGCACCTGGGAAGTGATAGGGTCTCCATACATAACATTACTGTGGTAGACTGAATAATGACCCCTCAAAGATGTCCATGTCCTAACCCCTGAAACCTGTGACTATTACTTTATATGGCTGTATTAGTCAGCCAAACGGGTGCTGATGCAAAGTACCAGAAATGTGTTGGCTTTTATAAAGGGTATTTATTCGGGGTAAAAGCTTACAGCTACAAGGCCCTAAAGAGTCCACCTCAAGGTACTATAAGAGGTACTTTCTTACCAGCGTCTGTTGTCACGTGTTGAAGCAAGATGGTTGCTGATCTCGGCGAGGGTTCAGCCTTCCTCTCCCTCTTAAGGCTCCGTGGGCCCAGCTGCTTCTGATCTCAGCCATAAGCTGGAGGGCTCGTTTCTCTCTTGGCCTTCTCAGCTGCTCAGGGCTCTGGTCTCTTCAGCTGCAAACTATCAGGCGAATGGCTCAGCTCTCCCCAGGGCTTTAGCTCTTTGAGACTTCTCCTTTCTGTCATGGCAGAACCAAAATGACCAAGTTCTCTCCTCTTCTGTGTCTTCTTCCATGTGTCTTCCTGAGTGAGTCTCCATTTATATAGCCCACCAAAGGGGCAGGGATTCAACCCTGAGTTCCACCCTACTGACGGGTTACACTCTACTGACACGGTGGAATCAAAGCCCTAATCCTAACATAATTTAATCAAAGACATCTCAGCTGGATCTAATACAACCAAAGGGTATCACACCCAGAGGAACAGACCAGTTTACAAACATAATCCATATCTCTTTTTGGAATTCATAAATAATCTCAAACTGCCACAATGGCAAAAAAGACTTTGCAGATGTGGTTAAGTTAAGGATCTTCAGATGGGGAGATTATCCTGGATTATCTGGCTGGGTCAAATGTAATCAAAAGAATCCTTAGAAGAGAGAAGGCAATGTGAAGATGGATCCAGAGAGAGATTTGAAGATGCTATGCTGCTGGATTTGAAAATGGAGGAAAGTGCCATGAGCCAGAGAGCCAAGGAATGCTGGCAAGTAATGCTGACAACTTCTAGAAACTGAAAAAGACAAGGAATGGATTGTCATCTGGAGCCTCCAGAAGAAATTAGCCCTACCAAGACCTTCACTTTAGGCCAAACTGATTTTGGACTTCTGGCTGCCAGAACTGTAAGAGAAAAAAAAATTATGTTGTTTTAAGCCATTAAGTTTGTGGTAATTTGTTACAGCAGCAATAGAGAACTTATTCAGTTTCTAATTTCAAAATTATACCCCGGAAGGCTAGAATTATTACCACACACACACATACATTACACAAACATACATGCTTCTCAGATGAGGAAACTGAGACATGAAGAGAGGTGAAAAATAATAATAATTATAATAACTAGGCAAATGCACACAGCTAGGGAATGACAGGAAGAAGAAGCTTGGCACCTAGGTATCCTTGCAGCACCTCTATCATATTGGCTCATATGAACCATCAAGGCACATTTCACTATATATTGTTCCAAAAGTTTTTTCTCCTGTTTAAAAATAAAAAGATACAAATCAAAGTTTCTCATGTTACATGCATTTCAAAGGGAAAATATTTGTTCTAAACAATGAGTTGATCAAATCAAGTATTTGCAGTGCCTTGGTCTGTTTCCATAAGGGGGTTTTTATATTACAAATTAAACTCCTTTTCTCCCATTGGCATGGGAAATGTAGATTGATGGCAGCTATTAAGAATGGATTCTGCATGAAATTTCCATGGAGAGGAATAATATAACTAAATAAGATGATCACCCCTAACGAAGTCATTGCGTAGTCCTTAAGGAGTCAAGCCTCTGCCTGAAGGTTTAATAATTCCCTGAAGCTGCTTTTTAGTGGACCTATGATATGCTCCCAATCTATGATTCCTAAGAGTTCCCCTTTTGCTATCTAAATTGAAATTCAAGGATTTTTCCAGAAACATGTGATTTGGGGTTGTATTTTGTAATATTTCAGAAGTGTTGAATTAAAAGATGGCTTCATAAACCTCAAACGCATAGAATGGAGCAAATAATAAAAATTTAAATTATTTTATTTTATCATGATAATTGGATCTGTCCTATATATATGGCAGTGGTGGGGGTGGGGTGGGAGGTAGAGAGGTAGAATGGGGGGGATAATTATTTTACAGTTCCAGGAAGGTGCGGAAGTCTGTGGGAGATGACCAGATATTTTGTGATTTTTATCTTCAATAAAGTGAAATCTTTTCACTTCCTCTACCAGAAAAATCTTAATAATTTCAATGGATGAGTTTCAGTAAGTTACTGAAACATCCCCCAAGTACGCTTAAACTCTTTGCAGAGAAGCATTTAGACTGACAAAATAGTGACATCTTGTGGTATAAATTAGTAACAACATCCCTAAAGTTAGGAAAAGCCAAGTCAGGGCGATCAAATAAAACGAAAAAAAGAAAGGAAATTAAAGATTAAATCTTTTTTCTTACAGACAAATGAATTTTTCTCATTTTGACTTTTGGCTGTGAGAAAATACTCTGGGTCTCTGCCTTATAACTATATTTCCCATGTCAATATGGACCCAGGAATTTAATTTGGAATATAAAGACCCCCACCAAGGAAATAGATTGGGACACTGCAAATTTTTGATTCGATCAACTCATTGTTTAGAACAAATGTTTACCTTTTGAAATGCATGTAACATGAGAAACTTTGATTTGTTTCTTCTTATTTTTAAATAAAAAATGAAGTGGAAATATGTTTTCTCCTTTAGTGCCAGTAGCAGATGCTATTGGTAATTTCACCGTTATTCTCTGCTGACCCAACAGTCACATGCAGCTAGGTGGACAGTTATACATGCTGTCTCCTTGCCTAAGGTCTATCTCTGGCTGCAGAAATGAGTCCTGCCTGTGCAGGACAAACTGGAAATGCCTGTGAGTTAACACCCCCAGGAGCCATCCCTAACCTTGAGGGCAGGCCATTAGGGGATAGATAATATAGTTTCCTCAGCCTTGGTAGTATGCTTCTGAGTTGTGTTCTGTGTGGTCTCTCAGGAGGTCCCGAGCAGGATTAAGTGCCAGTTGCCCACAGCAGTAACCTCCCCCACCCACCCCCCAATTGGGAGTTGAACATGGTTTTTTTTTTTTTTTTTTTAAAGAAGCTTTAGATTACAAAAATGTTACATAAGAAAATATAAGGGATTCCCATATGCCCCACTCCCTCCCCCTTCCACACTCCCCCCCTTCCCCCCCCCCCTTAACAACATCTTTCATTAGTGTGGTACATTTGTTACAATTGATGAACACATTGAAGCACTGCTACTAACCATGGACTATAGTTTACCTTATAGTTTACACTCTGTCCCACACAGTTTTGTAGGTTATGAAAAAATATATAATGGCCTGTATTCGTCATTGCAATGTCATGCAGGACAATTCCAATGTCTCAAAAATGCCCCCATGTTACACCTATTCTACCCTCTCCCTCCCCTCAGAACCTCTGGTGGCCACTGCCTTTACATCGATGATACAAGTTCTTCCATTGTTAGAATAATAATGTCTTCTTTAGTCCATTATTCATTCCCCAATCTTGAGGATTGGGGGATGGTGATGCCCACTCTGTTTCTAATTGAGAGGGGGCTTAGATCCCATGGGGCAGATGGATGGGGCTATCTTACTTGCAATTGCAGACACCCTCTGTTCCTTGAGTAACCTGCTTTTTAATGTACCCTTTATCATCTTTCCTCTGTTCCCAGGATCACTGCCCAATAAGATAGGTGCGCCCAAATCCTTGTCTCAGGGTCTGGTTTTGGAGGAACCCAAACGGATACAGTGATCTCCTCAGGCTGTATGCATGCATGCATGTGTTTCCAAAGGGGAAAAAAAATAAGTTTTAAGTATTTTTACTAGTGTCATTAGCAAAACACCGAAATGAAAAGAACAAAGACAAGTCTAGCATATTTTGGCTTTACTACAACCATAAACCTCTCCCAGGTGCTCGTAGCCCTGCTGCCATTCTCCTGTGGGCTTTAGCTTTATGGAAATTGAAATTCAACATTGGGAAGTTGCCTCAGTAAGGAAAGAGGGCATCTCTACTCCAGGGATTTTGTATCCATTCTAAAGTCCCTGCAAGAAAACTTATAATCGGATGCTAAGAGCAAGTGGATGCTAAGAGCTGGTTAAATCAATTTATATACTAATTGACTAGGAAATACTATACTAAGGTTTTTTATTGCTGTTGTTTTGGAGGTACCAGGGCCAGGGATTGAACCCGGGACTTCGTATGTGGGAAGTCAGTGCTCAACCACTGAGCTACACCAGCTCCCCTCTGTACTAAGATTTTATACTTCAAGACCCAGGAATTAGAAACATATTTTTTGAAATATATTTATGCATACGAAATTGCCTTTTTTTTTTCTTCTTTAAGAACCAATTTAATCAACAGTTTCTTTTCACTTTCAAGGGCATCTAAGAGGCAGAGAGACCAGTGAGTATCAATATTTCACACAAAACGGTCCCAGTCCAGGCGGTGATATACAAGAAAAAGAAGGCATAGCTAATCAGTGCTTTGACCATCAATCACATGTAAATTTCAACCGTTGACCACAACTTTGCATCAAGAGTCAATTTACTCCAACCTGATGGCAATGGAGGGGCAAAAAAAAAAAGCTGTTTTATACTGGCATGTTGAAAATTACAAAATAAATCTCAAATGTATTCACTTGAACTCTTGGTGACAAACAAATCAAACATGCTAACTAAAGCATGTAACTAGTAGCACTTTATACACTAAGTGATGTTGGTAAAGTCATGTGGGGATTTTTCCTCTTTAAAAAGAAAACTATTTCCAACTATTCATCTCTCCAAGTAGTAAATTTAGGCAGTTTAACAGTCATTTTTCCAAATAAAAAGGATTTATCTGCCTGGACTTTTAGAACAATAAATGCCTTTTTAAAAACCACCATATATTTAAAATCTAATCTCTATTTTGAAATTTGTGGGTGTCTCTTATTTCATTGGGTTACTAAATCCCAAAGCATTCTTTGTATCTGTAACTGTAACAATACTAATAGTGATAAATCCTGCCTAGGAGATTATATATATTATTTCCTTTAATTCCTATAACACTATGATATAGTTATTTATGATTACATATATTATACAGAGGAAAATACTGAGTCTTGAGGGAAATTAAATGAACTGCTCAAAGTTTGTTCAACTGAATTTGAATTCAGTTCTGTCTAACTGCAAACTCAAACTCTTACCCATGGTATCAGCCAGCTAATGCTGCAAAACAAACTATCACAAAATCTCAATGACATGTAATTGTAAACATTTATTTCTTACATCTTTGCACATCAGCTGAGGTGGCTCAACTGATCTCGGTTGGGGTCAGCCAGGTGACTCTAAGCTGCAGGTTGGATCCAGCTCTGCTCCACGTCCTCTCATCCTCCTAGGAACCACAGGCTCTCTAGGCCATGGCCTTCTCATGGTGCTGGGAGAAATGCAAAGGGTAAGCAGAACACACACAGCCTCATAAGACCTAGGCTTGGAACTGGTATGGTGTTGCTTCCACCCACATTCCAATGGTGCAAGCAAGTAAAGTGGCCAAGCCCAAAGTGAAGAGCTGGGGAATTTTATTCCTCTTTTACTGAAATGATATGCCAAGTTATATGGCAAAGGGTGCAGATCCAGGAAAGGGTCAAAGGTTGGAAACAAAAATTCAGTATGTTCCACTCACTATGGCAGTGGGCTCCAATTACTTTGAGATGTATGTGTCTGTTATGAGGTATTGGATGAGCTATCATTCTCATGCACTCAGGGATGCGGAGAGAATTTATCAAATGTGATAAATTAAACAAGACACAGGTAACATATCTTTAAGTTCAGAAAACCTGAAGTCTAGAACCCTGGCAGGGCACACCATGGGCCAAATCATGATCGGGCAAATTTGTCTTTGAGACTCCTTGATCTTAACTCTAATCTACCCCACTTTCATGCCTCTGTCTTATCTATTTCTCCTGTCACCATAACAAAATGCTCCATCCCTGTAGCCCACTCTCCCTAAATCCTACCTGATTTTCAAGGTTTAGCTATCTGTTAACTAAGGCCCCCTGAGATAGTGATTGCTGGATGGGTTTTTGCTTAAAGATATCTACATTTTAACTGAGGGTTCCTAGACAGAGCATGTGACCTTAAATAGCAGTTGTCAACATTTTTTGGAAATAAAACTCTTTTTTTTCCTCAAATAAATGGAATTGAAACCCAATTTATTAAAAGATAATAGTGGAACTGTATTATTACCCTATTATTAGTCAAATAATATTAATATAATTATTAATAGTCAACTATTATTAGGTGACATGGGGGTGGAGGAAGGGACATACTTATCTGTTCTCTTGGTCACCCCCTCATAGCACCCTTGGTGAACTTTGAAGTTCTTCAACAGATTCCCCAGGTACTGAGGAACACAGTTTGAAAACCCATAACATGAACTCCCATGGTAGGAATGTCTAGTAGGTCCCCTCATCTTTCAAATCACCCTGGGCCTCCCACAACCTCCGTGAAAAGATAAAGCTATCTTGGCCCCAGGACCTCTGTGATGGGATCTGAGACGCATATAAAATTTTCTTACCACTCCTTTCATCTGGAACATTTTCTTGTCCAGGAGTCCTTTTTAAAGGGTAAAGTCTCTTTATAGAAACAATACATCCATCCATTAATATCTTTGCTTGAATAGGATTTTTTTTAGATGGCCTACAGACAGCACATGTAGATAGGGTAAGAGCTGGGAGATCCAGATATCCAAGGGGCATAGTGTAAAGGGTCAGGGGGAGACACTCTGAAAAAAAGTAAGCAGAAGAAAAGTCAGATGAAAGTGGGAAGGTGGGATGAATTCAAAACAGAGACAAGTTCTGTCTAAAAAGCACTTTTCCACTAAACAAGCTCTAGCTAGTACTATACAGAGATTATTTTCTCTGTATACAGAGCCCTTAGGAAGTTCACTTCCACTGGTTTTCTGTGGGGAAAACAAAGTAGGTGGGCTGCCTTTGGCTTCCAGTATTATTTGTGCAATATGTAAAATATTCTGATTGACTTCAGATCTCAGAACATCCAGATCAAACCACGTGTGTTGGGAATGAATTGCCCAAAGAAGCAGAGCCTCAAATTTATTCTCTCTTTTCTTTAACAATGGGAAGGGGAAATAGGACAAAATGGGCATAGAGAGGGGTTGTCTGATAGTTGTTACAGTTTCTACAGACTATCATATAGTAAATGATCAGCTCTGCCTCATCAAGAGCAAAGAGATACAGAACTCACTGAATTACTATAGGATGACTATCAAAAAACAGGTGATTTCTAAAAAGCTACAAAATCATAAGATATAAAGGAATTTAATGTTTCTTACAAAATTCTTCGGAACTTCACTGGGAGCTTCCAGTGTATTTTTTAATTCAATTCAGCAAATAATTATTGCCTATTTCATGTCAGGCATTGGGCTAGGTGCTAGAAAGGCAAAAATGAACAGAACATTCTCTCTACCTTCAACAGGTTGAAAATCTAAGTGAGGAAGAAAAAAATATAAATGGTTAACTATATTACAGTGTAAGTGCTACATTATAGGTATAAAGAGAGTGGTATAGGAATCGGCAGAAGAAAGCTCTTTTTCCTAGATTGTCAGGGGAAGTTAGGGAAGGCACTGGTGGCATTTGATCTGGGCCTTGAAAAGTCACTGGAGACTTGCAAGCTGGAGAAAGGCATGATTAGATCAACTTTCTTGAAAGAGCACTCAGGCAGAGAAAGAAGGCAGTCAAATTAGTTAAGAAGTTCTTGTACTCCATAGAACAATTAAAAGAAACTAAATGAAATGAGAAGTGTGTAGTTTGGAGACAGAGTAGGTATTTCTTCTAGACGACCTTAGGATACAGATAAAATGCAAGCTTCCAGTTCTCAAACAAGAAGTATAGAAAAGAAAACCACTAGTTGAGAAGTACGAGAAAACTAAAATTTTCCTATGATTTTTTCCTTATAAAGTCTTATGATGCATTTCAGTAGTTGTGATGCTGACACCTGCTCTCTCTTAAGAAAGAAACCAGGCCCTGCAGAACCTCAGACTGTAAAGTTTTGCTTCAGTTCGAGGGAGGGAGGGAGGGAGGGAGGGAGGGAGGGAGGGAGGAAGGAAGGAAGGAAGGAAGGAAGGAAGGAAGGAAGGAAGGAAGG
>JAKSZT010054121.1:3229619-3247730 GCA_026826555.1 Tolypeutes matacus
AGGAAGGAAGGAAGGAAGGAAGGAAGGAAGGAAGGAAGGAAGGAAGGAAGGAAGGAAGGAAGGAAGGAAGGAAGGAAGGAAGGAAGGAAACCAAAAACTTCCTTCTCAGTATTAGTCAAGCAGCTGCTAGAGACAAGAGTCTCATCATAGGATGATTCACATTCTCGATGGAAACAGAACTCCAGCTTTATCCTTCATGGAAACTCTAATATGAAATAGCTGCCCTCCTGGCATGGCTAAGAGAAACTTCAGTTTGTATTAAGGCTTAAATGTTTCCACATCATGACAAATTTCTGAGAATCGTGTTGTCATACATGTGTGGTGCATACCATTATAAAGACAGGTAGAAAATAAAAGATTAGAGCTCCATAATCAGTGCTAGACAGTATGCAGCAGGTAGGGATGGTGGTGACAGTGAGGGTTCCACCCCATAAATTAATAGTAAGAACCCACTATTGAATGCCAACACCCAGAACTCTATTTGGCATAGAGTCATCACTCAGGGAATATTTGATGGATGAATGAATGAAGAAACAAGGAAACATAGATATCAAGAAAACCTAAATGACTTGACATTACTTGCCTCTGAAATGGTAAGAAAATACTAAAGGCCAACCTCATTTGGTTGCAATATAAAAGCATAATAAATATTTTGTCATGTTCTCTGGTTTATTCCCATGTTCATCTTCTGTAGTTCAAAGCACTATTCAGTTCTATCAGAAGTGGGAACACATTTCAATTCACAGAAAAGTATGTGAATTATTTCCCTCTCTTGTACCTCATTTCCCCATTGTGTGAAAAAAATATGGAATTAGATTCATACACTCAGGATGAAATAAGGTAGAAAAAAGCTGGAAAATTATGGCAAATCATGGTACACGAGCTGTCATTAATATCCCCACTCTTAGGTAGCAGGCTACAATTCTGTCCACAGAAACAGAGATGAATCCCAAAATCCTTCAGAAATAAAATAAAAATGTGATCCAATATGTCAAAACTCAGTGAACATTTTTATGACCCATGACTTGTATCATTGCAAATCATTAGAGAGAAGATTTTGATGAACATCAATTTCTACATCAAGAAAAATAAATGAGCCTCCATTTCTTTCCTTCCCTTTGTTCTCACCTTCAAGTTGTTAAGGTCTTTGAGAAGAATAAAAGATGACACTTCAGTAGCTCACAAATCAGACTTAACTGTTCCCATGTCAGTTTGAGTTTAGAAAAGATTACTTTCATCTAACAGCCCTCTCTGATACAGTACTACAGTTGCGTACTATGTCACCTCTATGAGTGATTTATACTTCATCTATCTAAATTTTAAAATATTAGAAAACTCTGCCTTATATCTATCTCCATGCTTTAAAAGCAGCCCCCAACAGTGCCTTAATAAGACAAAGAACAAAGGAAGTCGTTTCTTATTACTTAACTATCTATAATCCTAAATTAAGTTAGTGCTTGGAAATAGATTCAGAACAGAACAGGGGTCAAAATGAGCACACACATAAATATTCTCCAATTCTCCAATCACCATAAGAGAAACTATCTAAATCTAAGGTTTAATCACTTTTAATTCAAAGAAGCATAAACTGAATGTAAGAGGCCCTTGCGAGAATGAAAATAAGAATAATCTATTTCCTTAAAGAGTTCCCAATATAGCAGGGATGATAAGAGATGTACACACATACTTAAAATGTATAGAAGAATAAGATAACTGTCCAAGAAAGGTGTCAAAAGTGCCAGTGATGCTTAGAGAAAGAAGGAATAACTTCAGAACTAACCAGGGCTAGGAAGGTAAGGGCATCTAGGCAGAGGAAATAGCATGAATATTGGGTCTTTGAGGAGAGACCAAGAGTCCAGGTCCCATTGGCATCAAAAGAGCAATGGGACTTCCCCCCAACGTGGGACATGATTCCTGCGGATAAGCCTCCCTGGCACGGAGGAAGCATTAATCAGTGGTGCATTTGGAAAAAGACCTTGATCAAAAGGGGAAAATATTAAATAAAATAGAGTTTTTATGGCTAAAAGATTTCAAAGTGAGCTGGGAGGTCATTCCAGAGGTTATGCTTATACAAATCTCAGGCAGACTTCACAAACTGCCACAGAAAAAAAAGTCTCAAACAAAACTGTTCCTGAGAGCTCTAGGGACATGCAGACACTATAGACAAGGCACACAAGCCTCATAAAATCAACACCCCTTTGGCAGGCCTTATTAGAAAGATATGAAAATCTATTTCCCCAATATAAAACAGTTATACTCATTTATAATTCCCCTAATCATGATTTTTCTACTTTTATTTGAACCTATAATTTTCAATATAGCTGTTAAATATATCTCTCAGAGACTTAAATCTTTGGATTGTTCATATCCCAGTTGAGCCCTAAAATCCAGCAAAGTTGCAGCCAACTCCTATCCTCCAGTTCTTTGGGCTTGCCTTGAAAAACTAACAAAATGATGATGATGAACAAGTCCCATCCCAAAAACAAGGAGTATCTACAACTGCAAGCAAAACAATTCTTTCCATCTGCCCCATAATATCTAAGTCCCCTCTCAGCCTGAAGCAGTCAGAGTGGACATCATACAAATCCCTCAAGATTGAGGAATGAACAAACATAAGGGGGAGGGGGAGTCTAACCACAGACCAAAATAGATTTATTGTTATTGTGGTTATTATCTTGTGTTAATGGAGTAATGTAACATTGATATAAAGATAGTGGTTGCCAGGGGTTTAGAGGGGAGGGGAAGGGATGAATAGATGGAACACAGGGCATTTTTAGGGCAGTGAAACTGTTCTGTATGATACTGTAATGTTGGATACATGACATTATACATTTGTCAAAGTCTATAAAACTGTACAGCACAAAATGTAAGCCAAAATGTAAACTATAGACTTTGTTTAGTAGCAATGCTTCAGTATTGATTAATCAATTTTAACAAATGTACCACACTAATGTAGGCTGTTAATAATAGGGGAAACTATTTTTTTAAAAAGTTTTACCTATGTTATATTTCTCAATGTTTTGTATACTTCACTCATATCTGCTATTATTTGTATTATTTCCTTGTTTCAAGACTTTGTAGTTTAATATGTTGTATTGTTCTATCTTTTTCATTTGCAAAATTATATCATTGGTTCTAAATCATTTTTGTTTTTTTAATTAAACATTGAAAGTTTAAAAAAAAATAGAGCAGTGGGAGAAAGTCTGAGCTTATAACAAATCATGGGTGACTTTGAGAGCCAGGGCCTGGAGTTTGGATTTATGAGATAAGCAGTGAAAATGTATCAGAGTGAGGAAATGACATGATGTGAGCTGTGTCTTAGATTAACCTATAAGTGATGTGAGGCTAGAAGAGAGGAGGGTAAGATTCAGATGTAGACTAACAAGATGGCTATTATAATAATAGCCTAGTAACGAGACCTAAAACTAGAGTACTGGCAGGGGGAATGGACAGGAGGATCCAAATTCAAGAGCTCTAAAGAGACATAATATATGGTCTTCATAACTGTTGGGATGCCAAGACTAAGTGGGCAGAACCAAACATGAATTAGGTGTGAAGTCTGTGTGACTGGGAGAATAGTGTGGCATTAACACAAATAGTAAGTCAAAAAAGTAGGACATGAGCCCCACCCTGATCAAGATGACAGAGTGAGATGCTTCAGGACTCTGTCCCCTGACAGAAGCTTTGAACAACCAGCAAGAACTAGCAGTAACAGTTTTCTCAAAGCTCCAGAAAACAGTTAAAGGACTACAGTAATAGTGAGCACCAAATCAAGAAAAAGGCTACTTAAAAGCAGAAGGATGGCTTCTAGTCAACCAAGATGCTGCTGTAAGATGCTCCAGAGAGCCCTTTCCCCAAAGAATCTTTGAACAACTACCAAAAACAGGCAGAGTCATCTTCCTAAAAACTCCAGAAAAAGTTAAAGGGTTGCAGTAATTGGGCAAGTGCCGAACCAAGAAAATGCAACTTTAAAAACAGTAAGCAAAGCTTATGGCACCCTACTAGCCCCTCCCCCACCCCTTCCCTTGAACTGTGTGGAGTCAACCTGTGCTCCCACTTTGGGTCCCTGGTCCTGTTCCAGAGGGAGCAGAGTAAGCACTATGTGCACAGTGGGGTGCCTATATGTTGGTGCCAATTTATCAGGTGGCAGCCTGAAAGACTGAACCTGGAAACTCATTTCTGGCTCACCATTCCAGAATTTACATTGCAGGCAGAAGCAGCTTGCTAAATGCCAAAGCATTATAAGAAACAATTAATTCAAAGTGGCCTAGGGTAAAGGATTATCTGCATTAAGTGTTTCACTTTGTCACTAGTCCTTGTAGATCAGTATGCCCATAGAGACAGAATTGAATCAGAGTTTCCAAAATGCAGTATTTAGGTGGGCTTTTAGAAAAGCCACTTTTTCAGACTAAGAAATATAGTAAAAATTTGGCATATTAGCAATGCAAGACTTACCCTCTATCAAATCACCACCACAGGAAGAAGAAGGTGGATAAGGACACGAAGAGGAGGAACAGGAGGAGAACAAGAGCATTAAGAAGAAAGGAAGGAGAAAAGGAAGGAAGGAATAGAGAGGAGGGAGTAAGGATTTGATTAAATCCATTGAGGTGCACTAGAATCACATAAAGATGATTGTTCTCAATAATTAAAGCCAATAAGAAATCTAGATATGCCAGTTCTCAACACCTATTAATCAGACAAAGCAAATCTTCTCACACTAATTCTGCTTCAAGAATTTTCTTGTTTGTCTGGCTTTTATTATTATTAATTATTATTATTATTGAAATAATGAAAATGCTCTAATAATGATTGAAGTGATGAATACACAACTATGTGATTATACCAAATACCATTGATTGTACACTTTGGATGAATTATATGCTTTATTAATATGTATCAATAAAATTTATTTGCTAAAAAAAAATTCTGCTTCACACATACAGGCTGTTCTTTGATTTACAAGGAGTAGAAAATAAGGTAGAAAATAGAAAGGATCTTGAATTCAGAAAAATTTTGTATAAATCCAAGCATTTCTTTGTATTAAATATGTGAGCTAGGAAAACTTAATAACCTTTTGAGCATTAATTTTCCTGCATATGGTAGATTGAATTATGAACACCAACAAAAGATTTACACGTGCTTAATCTTGATCCAGTTCCTGTGGATGTAAGCCTATTTGTACATAGGATCTTTTGAAGATGTATTATCAGTTAAGGCATGGACTCTTTTGTGACTAGGATCTTCTGAGAGCCTATTTAGGTGTGGCCAAAGTGAGTCAGGGCGGGCCTTAAATCTTATGCTGGAGGCCTTATAAAGAGAAAGCCACAGGAAGAGGAGAGAAGTCAGCAGAAACTGGAAGAGCAGACACAAGGAGAGAGAGATGGTCATATGATGGAAGGTATAGGGATGAAAACCAAGGAACCCCAAAGACTACAGCAAGCCAGCACCAGGATGCTACAGACTTTGGGGAGAAAGCATGGCCTTGCTGATGCCTTGATTTTGGACTTTAAGCCTCTGAAACCATGAGACAATAAAGCCCTGTTGTTAAGTCTACCAACATGTGGTATTTGTCACAGTAGCCCTGGCAAACTAAGACACTGAGTATAAAATAGTAAAAAGAAAATAGTAATAACAGCACACATCTTGTGTTGTTACTTTAAATGTTAAGTTAATATACTCATATGTGTATGTGTGTTTATGTGTCGCCCACCATAGAACCTGACATAGTCTCAACAACTTCTAGTTCATTTCCTTATAGAATTACTGTTAGAATTAAATGGAATCATATGTTTGAAGGCACTTGGAAAACAGTAGATTAGCTCAGCAAACTTACAAAGTGATAAAATGATGCTTGAAAAAAATAGCTTTAGCTATGTACATATCATGATTCTTTTTAAGTCAACATTGAAAATAAACTTATTTATTCTGTGAATGATACCTTGCAATGCCATTGAAGTTCTAAATACTCCAAATGCTAAAATAAAATTGTTCTGCATTCCCTGGAGTATTTTTAATCACTATAAAATAGCATCTAACTGCAGTGTATATTTTTATATGCAAGCCATATTTGACTTTGAAATATATGCTGACTGGAAGAGAAAATGCAGTACTGATTAGCTTTCTAAGCCCCACTAAATTGTTAAGATAATCACATTCTTCTCTACATTCTGGTTGTATGCTCATGGCCTTAACCAGTGTGAAGTGTCTACGTGACTTCCAAAATCTAGATTAAAATGGTTCTAAATCCATGGACCTGACCCCTCTGGGTAGAGTTATTACAAAAGGTCCGCACGTTCGTGTACACACTGAGTGTTAAATGCACAATAATTAAATGATATGTCACAAATATTTGTGCTAGTATTTTAAATCTTATCTGCTGTTGGGATTAATATAAAATAAAACATTATTTCAAAGCATTTGTATTAGAAAGGACCCAATTTCAAGTAACAGAAGCCCAATTTGAACTAAAAATGAGATTTATGGGCTCATATACCTGAAAAGTATATGCATAAATCCAGGCATGAATTCACACATTCTCTCTGTAAGGAGCTCACTTGGATACTTCACACAATTCAGTAATAAACATCTTAAAAGACAGTTGAAAGAAAATTCTTGCTGAAAGTGTGCAATATACGATTTTCTTTTCATACTGTTTCCTGCTCCCTGGAGAAAGCTATGCTTTGCGAAGTTACCTAATGAGCCAAGAAAACTCACTGAGCTGGTGACTTATGGCTAAAGCCACAAGTAAGTCCAAAGCAGTCATCTAAACATTATAAACACCCAAACATGAAAACAGGACTCTATCTCTTTAAACATCTCAGCTTTCTCTCATGCCTTTGAACTTTATTCTCCAGCATACTTTACCATTGTGGAGGCAAGGTGGTTGCCAGCAGCACAAAAGAAACTGCCTCACTCTCACCAGTCGCAGCATCTAAGGCACTCTCAAATTGGATAGCCCATGCCCATCCTGGAAGTAATCACTGTGGTCAGGGAGATGAGATGCTCTGACTGGCCAAGCCTGAGGCACATGCCCACTGCTGGAGTCAAGGCGAGAGTAAAAATCACCCAATATGAATGGACTGTAAGTAGAAAAGGGAGAGATGATTAACCACAGGAAAACTTAGGTACTGGAACCTCAATCAGCGAAAGGGATGCTGATCAGCAAAAAGAACTCATAGCTGTTAGAGCATTATAGAATCATTAGCGGACATTTGCAATGTCACATTTTCTCAACACGTGTGGATCTTAAAATGCTTTGATGTTTAAAAAGGGGTCCTCACATTTGAAAAGCTTGAGAATCACTAATGAATTCTTTTATTCTATAGGAGTATATGGACGATATAGATCAAATACATGTATGAGTAACTGAAATTTCTCTCTCTCACTTTAGATGCTTAATGTGGTGTTTATAATGTTTAGATGACTGCTTTGGACTTACTTGTGGCTTTAGCCATAAGTCACCAGCTCAGTGAGTTTTCTTGGCCCATTAGGTAACTTCGCAAAGTATAGCCTTCTCCAGGGAGCAGGAAACAGTATGAAAAGAAAATCGTATAATGCACGCTTTCAGCAAGAATTTTCTTTCAACTGTCTTAAGATGTTTATTCCTGAATTGTCTGAAGTACCCAGGTGAGCTCCTTACAGAAAGAATGTGTGAATTTCCTTAGAGCTAATTTGAAATTAGTTAGGCATTCTACATAGGAAGGTCTTTACTCTTTCAGCACTTCTTTCCAGGATATAGCTTAGTTAAAGTAATTTTATGAGGTTGATTATTATAATGTGATCTAAATGAGCACAATTGTTGTAACCATTATGTAATCACAAGTGGCAAGTGCACCCTTTGGACTCCTATCTACCTAAAGGTGCATCCTTCCATGGAAGGAAAATCTATTGTGTCACAACAGACTACTTCACAATTACTTTATGCATAAGTTTTTATAGAAGTAAATATTTGCATGATAAAACCTGTTTAATCACTCAGTCCTTCAGCAGTGTGCAGCCCTGTGGATTAAATTTCAGATAAGCCTGCATAAATGACATTCCTATCCATTCATCAACTCATAATATGTCTCAATTACACTAAAATGTTTAAAACCCCAAATCAGGTAATTCCTCTTTCCTAACAAGTTGCAACTAAATAGTTCATTCCTGGTTGTTGTTTAGTTTTGTATTAAAGAAGATTCTGATAAACTTTTTTTTTCAATTGCTATTTTAATTTTTTAATTAAAGAAGTTGTAGGTTTACAGAAAATTCATGTGAAAAATACAGTGTTCCCATATACCCCACTGCTCTATTATTAACACTTTGCATTAGTGTGGTAACTTTGTTACAACTGATGAAAGAATATTACAACTGTACAACCTATAGTCCATAGTTTACATTAGGGTGTATTTTTCTCCAATATACCACCCTATTATTAAAACCTCATTAATGTGGTTATAATTTATTGAATGAAAGAACATTTTTATAATTATACTACTAACTATAATCCGTCATTTACAATAGGGTTCACTGTGTTGTACAGTCCTCTGTTTTACCTTTTAATTTGTATTCTAGTACTATATACATATGACCTAAAATTTCCCCTTTTAACTACGTTCACATATATAATTCAGTGCTGTTAATTACACTCACAATGTTGTGCAATCACCACCATCAATTTCCAAATCGTTACAATCAATCCAAATAGAAATTTTGTACAAATTAAGCATTAACTCCCCATTCCCTACACCCAACCTAGCCCCTGGTAACCTATATTCTAGATTCTATCTCTATGAGTCTGTTTATTCTAATTAGTTCATATCAGTGAGATCATGCAATATTTGCCTTTCGTGTCTGGCTTATTTCGCTCAATATGTCTTCAAGGTTCATCCATATTATTGTGTGAACCAGAACTTCATTCCTTTTTGAATGCTGAATATTCCATTGTATGTATATACCACATTTTGTTGATCCATTCATCAATTGATGGATACTTGGGGTGCTTTCATCTTTTGGCAATTGTGAATAATGCCACTATTGCTTTCAATTCTTTTGGGTATATACCTAGTGGAGGGATTGCCAAGTCACATGGTAATTCTATACTTAGCTTTATGAGTAAAGGCCAAACTCTCTTGCACAGCAGCTGCACCATTTTCCATTCCCACCAGCAATGAATAAGTGTTCCCATTTCTCGACATCCTCTCCAACACTTGTAATTTTATGTTTTCCTTAAGAGTAGCCATTCTAGTGGGTGTGAAATGGTATCTCATTGTGGTTTTGACTTGCATTTCCCTGGTAGTTAATGATGTTGAGTATCTTTTCATGTGATTTTTTTTTTAGCCATTTATATATTCTCTATGGAGAAATGCCTGTTCAAGTCTTTTGCCCATTTTATAATTGGGTTGTTGTCTTTTTATTCTTGAGTTGTAGGATTTCTTTATATATTATGGATTTTAAGCTCTTATCGGATATGTGGTTTCCAAATATTTTCTCCCATTGAATAAGTTGGCTTTTCATTTTTGTGATAAAGTCCTTTGACACGCAAAAGTTTTTCATTTTGGTGAGGCACCATTTATCTACTTTTCCTTTTGTTGCCTGTGCTTTGGGTGTAAGGTCTGAGAAACTATAGCTTTACACAAAATCCTGAAGATGCTTTTCTACATTTTCTTCTAGGAGTTTTATAGTTGTGGTTCTTATATTTAGGTCTTTGGTTGATTTTGAGTAAATTTTTGTATATGGTGTGAGATAGGGGGTCTACGTCATTCTTGTGCATTCTTTGATTTACTGCTCCCAGCACTATTTGTTGAAGAGACTATTCTTTCCCAATTGAGTGGGCTCAGTAGTCTTGTCAAAAAGCAGTTGGCCATAGATGTGAGGGTCTATTTCTGAACTCTCAATTTGATTCCATTGGTCTATATGTCTGTCCTTATGCCTGTACCATGCTGTTTTGACCACTGTAGCTTTGTTATAAACTTTAAAGCCAGGAAGTGTGAGTCCTCAAACTTCATTCTTTTTCAAGATGGTTTTGGCTATTCGGGGCCCCTTAGCCTTCCAAATAAATTTGATAATTGACTTTTCCATTTCTGCAAAGTAGACAGTTGGAATTTTTATTGGGATTGTGTTGAACTGTAAATAATTTTGGGTAGAATTGACATCTTAACAATATTTCATCTTCCAATCCATGAGCACAGAAAGTCCTTCCATTTATTTAGATCTTCTTTGATTTCTTTTAGTAAAGTTTTCTAGTTTTCCATGTATAAATCCTTTACATCCTTGGTTAAATTTATTCCTAGCTATATGATTCTTCTAGTTGCTATTATAAAGGGAAGTTTTTCTTGATTTCCTCCTCAGATTGCTCATTACTAGTGCATAGAAACACTACTGATTTTTTCATGTTGATCTTGTACCCTGCCACTTTGCTGAATTTGTTTATTAGCTCTAGTAGCTTTGTTGTAGATTTTTCAGGACTTTCTATATATAGGATCAAGTCACCTGCAAATAGTGAAAGTTTTACTTCTTTCTTTCCAATTGAATGTGTTTTATTTCTTTTTGGGGCCTAACTGCTCTGGCTAGAACTTCCAGCACAATGTTGAATAACAGTGGTGACAGTGGGCATCCTTGTCTTGTTCCAGATCTAAGAGGAAAAACTTTCAGTCTTTCACTATTGAGTATGATGTTGGCTGTGGTTTTTTCATATATGCCCTTTATTATGTTGAGGATGTTTCCTTCTATTCTAGTTTTCTACGTGTTTTTATAAAGAAAGGATGCTGGTTTTTGTCAAATGCCTTTTTTGCATCAATGGAGATGATCATGTTTGTTTTTCTTTCCCTTCACTTTGTTAATATGGTGTATTACATTCATTCATTTTCTTATGTTGAATCACCTTTATATATCTGTAATAAAACCCCATTTGATCATGGTGTATAATTCTTTTAAGGTGCTGTTGGATTCGATTTGCAAGTATTTTCTTGAGGATTTTTTGCATCTATATTCATAAGAGAAATTGGTCTGTAATTTTCTTTTCTTGTAGTATCATTATCTAGCTTTGGTATTAGGGTGATGTTGGCTTCCTAGAATGAGTTAGGTAGTGTTCCTTCCTGTTTTTTTTTTTGTTTGTTTGTTTGTTTGTTTGTTTGTTTTGGAAGAATTAGAAAAGAATTGGAATTAAGTCTTCTTGGAATGTTTGGTAGAATTCACTTGTGAAAGCTTTTCTTTTGGGGAGGTTTTTGATGACTGATTTAATCTCTTTACTTGTAATTGTTATGCTGAGATCTTCTATTTTTTCTAGAGTCAGTGTAGGTTGTTCTTGTGTTTTGGGAATTTGTCCATTTCATATAGGTTGCTTAATTTGTTGGTATACAGTTGTTCATAGTTTCCTCTTATGATCCTTTTTATTTCTTTGGGGTCCCCTCTTTCATTTCTGATTTTATTTCTTTGCATCATCTCTCTTTTTATCTTTGTCAGTCTGGCTAAGGGTTTGTCAATTTTACTGATCTTTTCAAAGAAACAACTTTTGGTTTTGTTAATGCCTTTTGTTTTATTATTACCTGTTTCATTTATTTCTGCTCTAACCTTTGTTATTTCTTTCCTTCTGCTTGCTTTGAGTTTAGTTGGCTGTTCTTTTTCTATTTCCCACAGGTATGTAATTAGGTCTTTGATTTTTAGCTCTTTCTTCTTTTTTAATGTAAGTGTTGAGGGCTATAAATGTCCCTCTCAGCACTGCCTTTGCTGCATCCCAAAGGTTCTGATATGTTGTCTTCTCCTTTTCATTTGTCTCAAGATATTTACTGATTTCCATTGTAATTTCTTTTTTGACCTACTGATTGTTTAAGAGTGTGTTATTTAACTTCCATTTACCAACTTACACTACATACCAACTTAGCTTCAATAGCATACACGTTCTTTGCTCCTATATCCCTCTGTTTCCCCTATTTATGGTGTTTTTGTCCCACATTTGCTTCTCTATACTTTGTGTGTCTATTATCAGAAAATATGCCTTTTTCTTGTTCAGTTGTATTTAGACTCTTACAGGATTAAAGAGTAGAGTTGTATATTGAGGATACAGTACTAATGGGTTTTGCATTTACCCTTTTAGTTACCTTTATGAAAATCTTCATTTCTTCACACTACTCCAAGGCACTCTCTCCTGTCTTTTCCTTTCACCTTGCAGAGCTACCTTAATAATTCTTGTAGGGCAGATGTTTTGTTGATGAACTTTCTCAGTTTCTGTTTATCTGTGAATATTTTAAACTCTCCCTCATTTTTTAAGGACAGTTTTTCTGGCTAAAGAATTTTGGGTGGACAGTTTTTCTCTTTCAGTACTTTAAATTTATCATACCACTGCCTTCTCACCCCCATGGTTTCTGATGAGAAATTGGCACTTAGTCTTATTGAGGATCTGCCATATGTAATAAATTGCTTTTCTCCTGCTGCTTTCAGAATTCTCTCTTTATCTTTGGCATTTGAAATTCTGATTAGTATGTGTCTTGGAGTAGGTTTCTTGAGGATTATTCTGTTCGGAGTACACTGTACTTCTTGGATATGTATATTTATGTCTTTCATAAGAGTTTGGAAATTTTAGGTCATTAGTTCCTCAAATATTCTTTCTGCTCCTTTTCCTTTCTCTACTCCTTCCATGATGCATAAGTTTGGCTGCTTCATGCTGTCACTCAAATACCTGATACACTGCTCAATTTTTTCTATTCTTTTCTCTGTCTGTTCTTCTGACTGTATGATTTCGATTGCCCTGTCTTCTAATTCACTGATCTTTCTTCTGCCTTTCAAATCTGCTGTTATATGCCTCTAGTGTATTTTTAATCTCCATCATTGCACCTTTCATCCCCATAATTTCTTTTGTTTCTTTTTATTTTTATTTATTTATTTTTTTTTATTATGGGTAAAAATCAAAATTCTCACAATACATACAAACATTTGCATAATGATATATAAATATATGTGCATATATGTGTATTTGCTTACAAAAATGTTATTTATATATATATATATATATATTTTTTAAGAGGTGCTTAGATTACCTCTTTTGTTTCTTTTTAAACTATTAAATTCTTCTTTATGCTCACAATGACTTCTTTTTTCTTTTTTTTAAATATTTATTTTATTTATTTATTTCTCCTCACTCCCCTTGTTATTTGCACTTGCTATGTTGTTTGTCTTCCTTGTTTTCTTTTTGGGAGGCACTGGGAGCCAAACCTGGGACCTCCAATGTGGGAGGGAGGTGCCTAATTGCTTGAACCACCTCCGCACCTGCTTTGTTGTGTCTCTCACTGTTTTTCCTCCCTGCATCTCTTGTTCCATCATCTTGTTGTGTCATCTCACCATGCCTGCCCGTCGCATCAGCTCACTGTCTTCTTTAGGAGGCACCGGGAAACTCTGCTCCCCACTTTGTTGTGTCTCTCATTATGTTCCCTCTTCTTGTGTCTCTTGTTGTGTCAGCTTGCTGCACATGCCTGTCGTGCCAGACTGCTGTCTTCTTTAGGAGGCACCGGGATCCAAACCAGCAGCCTCCCATGTGGTAGGTGGGAGCCCAGTTGCCTGAGCCACATCCACTTACCACAATGTCTTCTTAATATCCTTTAACTCTATATCTATATTTTCCTTCATCTCCTTGAATTTATTGAGGAGATTTGTTAGAACTTGTTTGATTAGTTGTTCCAAATTCTGTGTCTCCTCCGCAGTCTTAATTTGTTACCATGACTGAGCCATATCTTCCTGTTTCTTAGTATGGCTTGTAATATTTTGCTGATGTCTGGGCATCTGATTATTTTGATGTGTTTTCTCTGAAGATCAGTTTCTTCCTCTTGTCTAGGGTTTTATTGTTTATTGGCTTTGTATTAAGGCTCTTCTTTGATGCTTCAACCAATTTATTCTGGACCTTTTGAGCAGCCCATGTTTAACTGCTCTTCATCAGTAGTTACAATGTAAATAGCTCGAGCATCAACTGTCTTGCTCTGGTTTTTCACTCACAGACAGTCCAAGCACTAAGCAGGCAAAGGCAACTGTGGGGATGGACAAGTCCAAATTCCATAAGGCAGGTTGCAAGCTGAGAACTCCAATGAAGGTTTTTGATGAATTCCCCAGGAGCAGCTAGCTGACTGAAGTAGAGATGGAAATTCTCCTCTGATACACTTTTTTTTTTTAATATCATTCTTTTTCATTTTAAAAGAAGCTTTAGATTTCATAAATGTTACATCAAAAATATAGGGAATTCCCATATACCTCACCTCTTCCCCTCCCACACTTTCCCCCATTAACAACATCTTTCATTAGTGTGGTACATTTGTTAGAATTAATGAACACATATTGAAGCATTGCTACTAACCACGGTCTGTAGTTTACATTATAGATTACACTTTACACTGCACAATTTTATGGGGTTTGACAAAATGTATAATGGTCTGTATCCATCATTGCAATGTCATGCAGGACAATGCCAATGTCCAAAAAATGCCCCATGTTACACCTATTCTTCCCTCTTCCTCCCCTCTGAACCTCTGGTGGCTACCACCTTTATATCAATGATACAAGTTCTTCCATTGCTAGAATAATAATAACTCTAATTTAGTCCATAGTTACTTTCCCCCTTATGTTTGTTCATTCCTCAATCTTGAGGATTTTGGTCCTCTTTTTTAAAAATAAAATTTTATTGAAATATTCATACATGAACATACACAAACAATTAGAGTATAGTAAAAGTTGTGAACTTACAAAACAAACGTGCATATTGTGGCAGTTTGGTATTGTTTATGAATTCCAAAACTAGATATTGGATTGTGTTTGTAAATGGGTCTGTTCCTCTGGGTATATTAGATTGTATTAGACTCAGAGGTTTCACTTTTACTTTATTAAATCAAGATCAGGGCTTTTGTTTGACCACGTCATTAGGGCTACTCAGTTTCAGTCCCCACCTACAGCTAGCCTACAGCTGTAGGCTATATAAACAGATGCTCAAACAAAGACAGGGGAGTAAATACATGGAGAAGGAGAACACAGAAGCAGGCATGCAGGAAGAGAGAATGCTCCATAGACATGGCCCTGGGAAGAGAGATGAGCCTGAGAGTCTACAGCTGACCTTGTGGAGAGACCAGAGCAGCTGAGCCCAGAAAGAAACAAGACCAGGGGAGAGTGATAAGCTTTATGCCAGCCTACAGCTGAGATTGGAAGAAGCTGGGACCACAGAGCCTTAAGAGGAAGGAGAAAGGCTGAACCCTCGCAGACATCACCCACCATCTTGTGGCAATAGACTTTGGGTGAGAAAGTACCTCTTATGGTACCTTGAGTTGGACTCTTTAAGGCCTGGTAACTGTAAGCTTCTACCCCAAATAAATACTTTTTATAAAAGCCAACAGAGTTCTGGTACTTTGCATCAACACCCCTTTGGCTGACTAATACACATATCATAATTCAGGTCTCTCATACATCACCCCACCACCAACACCTTGTATTATTGTGAAATATTTGTTACAAACTATGAAATAGCATCGCCAAAATATTACTCCTAACTATATCCCATATCTGATACAATTTTAACTTAAAAAATTCATTGTTCAAAAAAATAATTCAAAATCTTTTAGTTTTTTCTTCTTTTTTCCTGTCTTTTACCAATTCTTTCTTAAATAATATTTTCTTTCTGATGTTTACCTTTGTACACTTTTATATATGTTTATGTTTCTATGACTTTACTTGAATGTCCAAAATTATGTATTTTGATTCCAAATTAAGGAAATACAAATCAACTTACTTTTATCTCTTCCTCTCACAATTATTTTCCCATTTTTTAAATTACAGAAGTTGTAGATTTACAGAAAAATCATACAGAAAGTACAGAGTCCCCATATATCCCCTTCCACATCCAGCTTTCACTATTATTAACATTTTCCATTAGTGTAGTAACTTTGTTAAAATTGATGAGACCATATTATTATAATTATACTATCAACTGTAGCCCCTAATTTACATTAAAGTTGACTCTTTGTGTTGTACAGTTCTATGGTTTTTTATTTTTTTACTGGTAACATATACACAACCAAAAATTTCCCATTTTTAACCACACAATTTTTAATGCATCATTTCAAACATTGTCTGGGCACATAGCATTTATGTTGTCATCTGTCATCCTAATCCCCCCTGTGTTTTAGTCTTAGCTCTGCAGTTAAATATTTGGTGCTCACCACTAAGCCTTTCTCCAGTCATCTATTGGTTGGCCGAAATTCATCTTCTTGTAGTTTCACCAAGAAGAGCTCATGATAACAACACTCCTTGCTTTCTTTCATATTCAATATTATTTTTGTTTTCTTTATACTTGAAGAACAGCTTATCTGGATATAAAATCCTTGACTCATTCTTTTGTTCCTTGAGTATCTTGTAAGAATTTCTCCATTTTCTTTGGGCCTGAACGGATACTACATGGAGAAATCTGAGGCCAACTTGAGTAACTCTATCTTTTTACCTGGTTGCCCAATGGATTCTTTTTTATCTTTAAGGTCCAATAATTTTACCAGCACATGTTTTAGTGTAGACCATTCTAAGTCAATTTTTTCCTGATACACAATATAAAGGTCTTCTTTTGTCTCATGAAAGTTTCCTTGAATTAAATATGTAAATATTTGTTCTGTTCCATGTTTTTGTTTCTTCTCCTGGGACTTCACTTATGCATGTGTTGGATGTCCTTTGCATGTCTTCTGTAACTATCATTTGCTCTTAATCTCTTTTAACTATTTCTTTACTTCTGCTTCATTAGGTTTGCTATTTTCATCTCTATCTTCTATTTCTCTATTGCTTTTTTACCATAATATCTATAATTATGTTTATAATCTCATTCTCCTTCCAATTTCATCCTTATTTCTATAATAATTCTGCCTTTTTTCTTCTAATAATCTACTGTGTTTTTCCAATTCACTTTATATTCCTGATATCTGTCATATTTTCCCTTAGTTCTTACCATCCTGCTTTGTGTGACTTTTCTTCAGAGAGGCAGTTGCTTTCATTATGTTTTAAATTCTTGATTAAATATTCAGTCACCATCATAGGTTGGGTTCCCCCCAGAAGCAGACTCTGAGACAAGAATGTGAGGGCAAGTTGTTTACTTGGGAGGTGATACCAAGAAACACTGATGTAAGGTTGGTAAACTTAGACAAGGAAGGGATGACAGCTAATATAGGGTGCATTAATAAGCGGGTTACTGCTCTGGGCAAGTGAGGCTCAATCCTGCTGGGGACCTCTGAGAAACTGTATAACAGGGCTTATCAAATTTTAATGTGCATACAAATCACCTGGGAATCTTGTTAGAACACAGATTCTTATTCAGTAGGTCTGGGATAGGGCTCAAGATTCTGCATTTCTAACAAAAGTCCCATATAATGCTGAGTAATAAGGATGTAGAAGATATCTCAGAGTTGCCTTACCATTCCTGTCTGTTATTGGTTGAGGGATGCTCCTGGAGGTATTAACTCCCTGACACTTCCAGCTTGTCCTGCATATGGAACAAGCAACTAGAGAGAACTCTCATGAAAAAGTCACCGGTTTTTGCAGGAAGAAGCCATCAGCCTGTTCAGTAACTTTGAGTGCAGAGGTATGGGGCTGGTGCCAATGATGTTTGCTAGTCACAATTTTTATTTGTTCTAAGGAAACATTTTTCTGGTGTGTGTTCTTCACGTGTTGGTAAGTTTTATGGCTCAATCATACAATTTTTTGCATAGTGTCTTTGTGCCTGTTGCTTTTTTATTATTCATAATTGAATAGGTTACATTTTCCTGGACCAGCTACTTCCAATACATTTCTTTGGTGACGGCGGGGGTGGGAGAGATAATTAGGATAAAAGGTGAGGGCAGCTTCACAAACTAAAGGCTCTCTCCTTCTCTGCTACCACAGAGACAAATTGCTTCCTGCAATTATGTCTCATCTGCACAATTCTTTGTGTAATGTCAATTTCTCTGGACCCAAACTGGGCTTAGAGCTCCTACCATGAGGCAAGCTGACCTCAATTCCTGTACCTATTGTTACAAACAAAGGATCTAGCTTTAGCACATCAGGGTCAACCTCTAACTTTTCTTAAGTATATTTTTCCTGGTACTTTCTGAGAGCTGTCACTATTGGTCCCTCACACCATTATCAAGG
>JAKSZT010054121.1:3247740-3260178 GCA_026826555.1 Tolypeutes matacus
ATCTCAACCCTGCAGCTGTGCCCCAGGCTATCAGGGCATTCTGTGCAAACGCTAGTTAACTGCCAAAATCCGCTTCTGTTTATCCCGCTTGCTTGCAAACTGCGCTTGCTTGCACACTGCGACAGCAACCCCCTATAAAAAGGAGCCATTTTAAAACCTGGGTGCTGCAGTTCTCTCCTGCATGAGAGGTGCTGCAGACGCCCGCGGGCTTAGCTCAATAAACTTCATAAAAGTGGTTAAAGTCTGAGTGTGGTCGATCTCCTGGGTTATAACACTTTATTTGTTTAGGAGGACTTAAGGAATCAATGTTTATAGAGAAGAATAGAGGTGTTATAGACATTATCCATTTAATTCTCAAAATAATACTTATATGTATTATTATGTACCAAGTTTCATGGATGTTACAACATTTCTATGGCCACACTGCAAATAATTGGCTAAGCAAGGATCCAAACTCAGTCTCACTTAATTCCAAAGCCCATACTTTTTCCAATGCACCATATTGCCTTTCCCTGAAAGAGTGGCTTCTTCTGGAACATTCTTAATAACCACACACCTACCCTAACAGGCTCCTTCTCATACTTAAGGAGTCAACAAAATATCTTCTGGCTAGACAAACTAGCCACCCTATCTAAAGCAGCCCCCATAGAAGGCTTATTATTTGTTATCATAGCATCCTGCTCATTTACTTCCTAACACTTACTCTGATTTGTAATTATTTATGTATTTCTGTTTTACCTGTTTACTGTTGATATCCTGGACCTACTAGCTATACTATACCTACATTACATTTAGCATAGTGTATAACACCTGGGAGTCACCCAATTACAAATTTGTTAAGTGAATGAAGATATGACTAACAAACAAATGCACACTTATTCTATGAAGAATACTGTTGTCAACATATGAAATTTATTGGACCAGAAGCTGTTGTAGCAATAGCTCAGAGAACGATCTTAGTAGAACTCAATATGACACAACAGATAAGATTAGAGAGAGAGAGATAAGAAGTCACTTTAGAAATACTGAAGGGTATTAATGGTTTGAAATAATATCTCACCATGGACTAGAAGTGATGGCATATACCCTCTCCTCTTCCTTCTTCTTTCTCTTCACAGTTAGGCATATCATAGAATTTTAGTTTGGTTAGGAAAGCAAGAAAAGAAAGAGGCCTCTGAAAAACATAGTAAAGTTATAATAAACCAGAAGAAATAGGCTTTTGAAGGAGTTTTGTTTATTGCCTTAGGTGTTTTAGTAGGCTCTAGGGCTCCACATGCCTCTAGACAGCAAAAGGAGACACGATGAGATCCAGAGGAAAAACATCCAAAGATTAGCCATTTGTCCTCCATACCAGGTTTGAAATGAAGGGAATGGTAAATGGATCCTCAGAGTTAGAAAGATTCATAATGCAAAAAAAAAAAAAGGAGACCTGTTGCCTGAGACTGACATTAGTGTATTTCCATGGAGTATTTCTCAGAAGCCTCAATGACAGTTGACATTGAGGAAACCCCCAATAAGAAAGAACAACTGGCTCTCTCTGCCTAGAAAAGCCCGCACCAAATCTTGGTGTGTATTTCTGTCTTTCTCTCCCATTTCTCAGCAAACTCTGTTCTTTCCCCCATTTCCCAAATAAATTCTTTTTACTGGCCTAACTAAACTGGCATGTTCATAAATTCTTTTATGCATCACAGCCAAGAACCTAGAGGAATCCAACACTTCTCTGTCTTCAATATCTCATAAAACTAAACCCATATTTCTTTACCTTTAGCATTGATATAGTACCTCCTTTGCCTTTCCTATAAAAATATTACAATATTACTGTTAACTATAGTCTATAAATTATATCAGTTGTATTTTTCTTATTTATCACCAAATTCTTAACACCTTATAGCTGAAGAACATTTTTGTATTTATATTCTTAACCACAATCCTCATCTACCACCAAAATCACTGTTATATGGCCCATAGACTATCCTATAGCTGTGTTTCAATTAACATAAACCTTCTTACACTGCATCTTTTGACCACAATCCCCCCCCCCAAAAAAAAGAAAGAAAGAACAACTGTTCTCCATGCTTGCTTAGGACAGACAAGAGGCAATTGGTTTAAATTATAGTAGGAAAAGTTTTAGTGGTTACAAGTTAGAAAATATTATTTTAAAAGTTTTAACCTTCAAAACCTCTTTTAAAATAAGTTGTTTTGCAAAGTTTTTAAGAAATGGTTTCACTACTCCATGAGTTTTCAGTATGGTCTCATATGGTCTAGCTAGATGGTTAGCACCCCTGTAGTTATGTGAATCTATGATAACATAAAGGAGCACTCATTTTATACTTCTTAGGTTCTTCCATATTTCCTTTTTATAAACATGTTTATTGAAGTATAATTAACAATCTATAGGTTGCACATATTTAAGGTGTGCAATTTGATAAGTTTGGACACACACCCAAGAAACCATGACCACAACGAAGAAGATGAATATATTCATCAACCTCAAACATCTGAAATGGCAAGAAATTATAGAAAGGTAGATTTTTACTCAGTTCAAGGAATAATTTTATAATAATAATAAGATCCAATCTGAAAAACATTGGACCTCCAAAGATATGGGTTTTACTGTCACTTGAGATGTTCAACGAGGTAGGGGTTGAAAAAGGTAACTTCTGTGTCCCTCTCAATTCTAAAACGCTCTATTTGAAAGTTAGTGTTTCCCTTACTTCCAGTTTTCAATGAATATACTATGTGTTTTTTTTAAATTATGTATAAAAAAGGTTATGTATCTTGCACAACTCTGTGACGAAAATGAGAGTCACTAAGTGTATAAGTTGAATGGATTGTACAAAGCATGAGACTGTATAACACAGGGAATCCAGTGGTGGAAGATGGACTATGGTTAACAGGACAAATATGAGAATGGTCTCTCATGAACTATAACAAATGTATAATACTAATATAGGGTGTTAAAAATTGTCTGGATTGGGGGGAAAATACACCAAATGTAAGATATGCCCACTATAGTTAGTACTAATGTTTTGATGATGCTATTTCATAGTTTGTAACAAATGTTTTCACAACAATGCAAGGTGTTGGTGGTGGGGAGATGTATGGGAGCCTTCTATGATGATATGCATGTTTTCTTTGTAAGTTTACAACTTTTACTATATACTTATTGTTTATGTATGTTCATGTATGAATGATACACTTCAATAAAATTTTATTTTTAAAAGTTATGTATCTTATAATCCATATACCAAAACTTTTGGAAAGCGAGAAAAGAAAAATAAGCCCACATAATCCTATTGTCACAACCCAACCATTATCATCTTTGTGGTACATTTTCTTTCAGGCTTTTCTTTAAATGTATATTTTATTTCCATAGTTATTGTACTTTTACTGTCTGTAGCAGTTTGATATTATTTATGAATTCCAAAAAAGATATTATTTGTAAACTGGTCTTTTCCTCTGGACATGATATCCTTTGACTGACTTAAATTCAAAGGCTTTCCATTTACTAGATTAAATCAAGATTAGGGCTTTGATTCAACCATGTCATTAGAGCATGCAGGGTTGATTCCCTGCTCCCTTGGTGGGCTATACAGACAGACGCTCAATCAAAAACAGGGAAGTAGATACATGGAGAAGAACACAGAGGAAGAGAGACAGCTCCATAGACACAGCAAAGGCCCCAGGAAGAGAAATGAGCTATTAGCCTGATAGTTTACAGTTTATCTTGTGAAGAGAACAGAGCAGCTGAGCCTGGAAAGAGACTGGCCCCAGGAAGAGAGACAAGCCCTATGCCAGCCTAAGCTGAGATCAGAAGAAGCTGGGACCACGGAACCTTAAGAGAGAGAGGAAGGCTGAACCCTCGCAGACGTTACCCGCCATCTTGCGTCAACACGTGGCAACAGAGTTTGGTGAGAAAGTACCTCTTATGGTACCTTGAGTTGGACTTTTTAGGGCCTTGTAACTGTAAGCTTTTACCCCAAATAAATACCCTTTATAAAAACCAATAGATTTCTGGTGCTTTGCATCTGCACCCCTTTGGCTGACTAATACATTGTCCATACAGTTTTACACAACTTGTTTCACTCAATATTTTCTCCATATTTTTTTTTCAAATTTTAATCTTGGAATAATTATAGAGTTACAGGAACTTGCCAAAAAAAAACATACAGGGAGGTCCTGTGTACCCTTCACCCAGTTTCCCCAATAGTATCATCTTGTGTAACTATAGTATAATTCCAAAACCAGAAAATTGACACTGGTTCAGACTTCACCAGTTTTATATGCACTTATGTGTGTGTGTGTGTGTGTGTGTAGTTCTATATAATTCTATCACATGTGTAGATTTGTGAAGCCACACCTACAACCAAGATACAGAACTGTTCCATCACCACAAGTCTCCCTCTTGCTACCCACTTTGTAGCCACACATTCTCCTTCCCTATCCCTAATCCCTGGCAACCACTGAACTGTTCTCAATTTCCATATTTTTTTTACTTCAAGAATGTTATATAAGTGGAATCATAACAGCATTTAACATTTTGAGATTGACTCTTTCACTCAGCATAATTCACTTGAAATCCATTCAAGTTGCTGTGGGCATCAATAATTCATTCCTGTTTGTAGCTGAGTAGTATTCCATTGAAGGGATGTACCAGAGTTTGTTTAACCACTCATCTATTGAAGGACATCTGGATAGTGTACAGTTTTTGGCTACTACAAATAAAGCTGCAATGAACATTTGTGTACAGGTTTTTGTTTGAACATGTTTTTATTTCTCTGGAACAAATACCCAAGAGTGCAATTGGGTCATATGGTAAATGTATGTATAGCCATATATATATACATATAAGAAACTCCCAAACTATCTTCAAAAATGGCTTTACCATTTTACATTCCCATCAGCAAGGTATGAATAATTCACTTTCTCCACATCCTTGCCAGCATTTGGTGTATTCATTCTTAAATTTTATTTATTTATTTTAAAGAAACTTTAGATTACATAAGTGTTACATAAAAAATATAAGTGATTCCCATATGTCCCACTTCCTCTCCCTCCCACACTTTCCCACATTAACAACATCCTTCATTAGTGTGGTACATTTGTTACAAGTGATGAACACATATTGAAGCATTGCCACTAACTGTGGATTATAGTTTACATTACAGTTTCCACTCTGTCCCAGGCAATTTTGTAAGTTATGACAAAATACATAATGGCCTGTATCCATCATTGCAACGTCATGCAGGACAATTCCAATGTCCCAAAAGTGACCCCATATTACATTTATTTTTCCCTCTCCCTCCCCTCAGAACCTCTGGTGGCCACTGCCTCCACATCAATGATAAAAGTTCTTCCATTGCTAGAATAACAATAAGTCTATGGTGGAATAATAGTAAGTCTATGCTAATCCATCATTCATTCCCCAATCCTGAGGATTCTGGGATGGTGATGCCCACTCTGCCTCTAATTGAGATGGGCTTAGATCCCATGGGACAGATGGATGGAACAATCTTCCCTTGCAGTTGCAGATTCTCTCAGTTCCTTGGAATGGTAGTTGTCCATCATCATCTCCTTGTTAGTTGTCCTGGGTGAGTCCAATGAACTGGAGAGTAGGTGTTGAAACTCTGCTGAGATTCAGGGCCCAACTGGCACATGGACAGACCAAAGATTTAAGTCTCTTGGACATACACCTATCAAGAAGAGTACTAACTATAGGTTCAAATAGAAGGGGAAGAAGAGCCATGTGTAGGGAAACCACATATGAGTCCAACTCTGTCACACTGGGGAGCATAAATTCCAAAGTTAGGCCCACTGGCAGAGCGCCAAACTCCTGAGCTGTCTGCCCTGGCTCTAGGGTCTGGATGTCTCTAGAGCCCTCAGGAGCCCCGCTATTTAAGGCAATATTTACTGTCACAGTCAATGGGATCCTGCTAGGACGTGCATAAGCATAACCTCTGGAATGTCCTCCTGACTCACTTTGAAATCTCTTAGCCATAAGAACTCATTTGTATTTACCATTTCCCCCTTATGGTCAAGGTCTTTTTCCAGGTGCATTGCTAGTTGGCAATTGGTAATAATCCCTCGGTGCCAGGGAGACTCATCCCCGGGAGACATGTCCCACGCCAGGAGGGAAGGTAGTTCATTTATATGCTGAGTTTGGCTTAGAGAGAGGCCACAATTGAGCAGCAAGGAGGCTTTCAGGAGGTAAGTCTTAGGCAACATATAATACTAGGCTAAGTTTCAGTTTCAAAAGAAAAGGTTCATAAGTA
This sequence comes from Tolypeutes matacus, assembly GCA_026826555.1. Taxonomy (NCBI): domain Eukaryota; kingdom Metazoa; phylum Chordata; class Mammalia; order Cingulata; family Chlamyphoridae; genus Tolypeutes; species Tolypeutes matacus. The sequence goes on from JAKSZT010054121.1 coordinate 3,254,013, forward strand.
CAATCATCAATATCAAGGGTCCATCGTCCTTCACTAGGCACTGCCCCTGTACTCAGAGGATTCTTGCTGTCCCTTTAGAGAATGTAGCAGAACTCTCCAGGATAGGAATTCGATATCTTTCGGATATTGTGTGGATCTCCACCCACCATGACGATGCCCCGTGTACACTTGAACACATTCATATACCTCAGAGGCATGCCCCAGATTAACCCTCTCCCATGCATCCCCCCATCACTGACACCTTGCACCAATGTTCCTTCCCTGCCACTGTTGTGACCCTTCTGTGATCCAAAACCTCTCCAAAGATGAAGGCAAGAAAATGACCAAATAGAAATAAGAAAATGAAATAATAATGATAGTTTAAAAAAACAACATGAAATACAAAAAAAAAATGTTATTCATTTTTAAATTTTGTTTTAGCCATTCTGATATATGTGTAATGATATCACTCTGTGGTTTGAATTTTCATTTCCTTAATGGCTAATGATGTTGACCATCTTTTCATATGCCAAATTTCCTTTTATTTTCCTAAAACTTTGAAATGCCAGGTATACATCTCAGTCCACAAAAATCTTATGTGCTAAAAACTGAACTTTATTTTTCTAAAATGAATGTACCTTCTATCCTAAACTCATGTATCAGTCAGCTATTGCCAAAATAATTCAGCATAATAGACAGTGGAATAAAAAATAAGCATTTTTATTATACATCTACCTATTGGCTGATATACACAGGGCTTGACTATGTGGCTTTAATTGAAGCTGCAGTTCTATCTGTGCTTGGCTAGTGTAGCTCAAGCCCATGTGTGTCCTTTTTGGAGTTCAGCTAGAAGGAGCAGTGGCTCCTTTCAAGAAACTCTTCTTGTGGTGATAGCAACAGCTTAAGAGGCATGTGGAAACATGCAGGCCTCTTGCAGTCCTGGCTCAAAACTGGCAAACTGGCATTTCCACCTACACCCCATTGGCCAACACATGTCACATGGCCAGGTCCAAAGTCAAGGGGTGGAGAAGTACACTCTGCTTATCTTCAGTGTAAGCAACAATATATTATATAGCAAAGGGTGTGGATACATGGATGGTGTGACAGTTTGAGATTTTTATGAATTCCAGAAAGAGAAAGGTTATGTTTGTAAACTAATCTTTTCTTCTGGGTGTGATATCCTTTAATTATTTTGGATTCAGTTGAGGGGCCTTATTAAATTACCTGTTAAAATTAGGGTTTTGATTCAACTATGTCAGTAAGGCATGACTCAGGTTGAGTCCCCACCCCCTTTGGTGGGCCGATATAAACGGACACTCACTCAAGAAGACAAATGGGAAAAGAGGGTAAGATGGCGTCAGTTTAGGTGGGCACTCACCATCTCTCTCGCAGAGGACAGCTGATTGGGGACAGGATCCTGCCTGAGTGGCCTGTTCTGGGAGCCCATGGAGTGAGAGCTTTAGGGACATCGATCTGGAGGGAGCTGGACAGTGAAGTGGATTGCTCAAGGTAAAATCGTGAGTTTTTCCCCAGCTGGAAATTGTGGACATGGACAGCTAAGCCCCACCCTCAGGGAAAGGGCTAGGGTGAGTTCCGACTTCCGCCAGCAACCTGGTGAAAGGGAGCATTCTCTGAGAGTGGGACGGTTCTGGTAGAGGGTATAGAGGGGTTTCCTTTCTGTGGGTTTGGCTACCTGGACCCCCTTACAGCTTTGGGGAGAACACCAGCCGGCTTAAAGTGGTGCCGAGCTGAGGGGAGAGGCAAATCTGTGGAGGAAGGCTGATTTACCTAACCACCCTGGGATACAGAGGCTTGGCTCAGGAGGGGCCAGAGTCAGCCAATTTTATAGTTCTGCGCTGAGGAGTATCAGAGTTTCAGCACCCCTGGGGGAGTCAGGCAGTGGGAAGTGTTTGATAAGTTTCCACGAGCCTATTTAGGGTCCCCTTGGTGGAGGGGGTGGTCTAGAAGAGGCCTTCTTTTGGGTCCCTTATTTCTCAAAAAAAAAAAGGTTACATAAAAAATAATTTTTTAACTTAGTTTATTCACTAAAATCTGCCTCAAAACCTGCAGAGAGAAGCCTTCAGGGTAATTGATTGATGAAAACAGGCAGACTGAGAGGGTCCACAAGGGCCCAAGAAGGAACGCTGTTCTTCCTTAGCTTTGTTGGACTGCTTGTTTGTGTGTTTGTTTGGTTTTTCTTTGTTCATTTGTTTCTTGCTTTTCTTTCCTATTTCCTCCCCCCCTTTTTTTAAATTAGGTGCTGCTAGCTTGTTTCTTCTTTGCTGTGCTTCTTCTTCCTTGATTTACCATTCTCTGTCTATATTGATTTTGTCTACCAACACTATCTCTTTTCCTTAACTTCATCTTTCTACCTTCTGCCTTCTGTTGTGGTTCTTACACTCCCCTTTTTTTCATTAGTCCTCAACTTCATGGGTGTCAATTTCTATATTGTTTATTCTGTTTTCTTTTCTTTTTAATTTTATTTTGTTAACTTTTTCCTTTCAGCCCTTTCTTTACTCTTTCTGTCTCTCCTCATCATTCTGGCCTTTTAAATCATTCTATATATTTTTCTCTATTTGGTTTCCCATTCCATTGTAGGTACTCCACTTTTTTTCCCTATTACTCTACATTGCCTACATGAGTCAAATATTCATTTTACTATGTCTTATATGGCCCCTCATCTAACTTTTATCAATATTACTATTATCCTTTTTCCTTTCTTACCTCTTTCAATTCCTCTGGCCCTAATATTTTGCCTTCAAGAGTACGTAGAAAAAAGCAAGGAAATAGAACAAGAAGAACAAAGTGTCAAAGAGAAAACTTACACACACAGAACCACCAGCTAAATAAAACTCTAGAGCAGAGAGAGAAGCTAATCAATTGAATAAGCCCAACAAGATAAAATGATGACCAGAAGGCAACAAAAAATTACAGGGAAGCGGCTGTGGCTTAATCAGTAGGGCTCCCGTTTACCATATGGGAGGCCCCGGGTTCGGTTCCCGGGGCCTCCTGGTGAGGGCAGGCCCACCCGCACGGCGTGGTTTGCTGACCCGGCGAGCACAAGCAGCAAGGGGGGGGATAAATGAATAAATAAATAAAATCTTTAAAAAAAAAAAATTACAAACCACACTGAGAAACAGGAAGACATGGACCAGTCCAATGAACAAACTAAAAACCAGGAAGAGATGCAGAACATTGAACAACTAATCAAAGCTGTCCAAACAAATATCATGGACCAACTTAATGAAGTGAAGGAAGAGATTAAGGATATTAAGAAGACACTGGGAGAACATATTGAAGAAATTGTAAACATGCATAAAAAGATAACTGATATGATGGTGATGAATGGCACAAACCAAGAAATCAAAAAGATGCTGGATTCATATAACAGCAGATTTGAACAGGCAGAAGAAAGAATTAGTGATGTGGAAGATAGTACATCTGAAACCAAACAGATAGTAGAACAGATAGATAAAAAGATAGAAAAAATCCAGCAGGGACTTAGGGATTTAACTGACAACAAAAAACGTACAAACATATGCATTATAGGCATCCCAGAAGAAGAAGACAAGGGAAAGGTAACAGAAGGAGAGTTGAAGGAAATAATGGCTGAAAACTTCCCAACCCTATTGAGGGAGATGGATGTACATGTCCAGGAAGCACAGCACACCCCAAACTGTACAAATCTCAACAGGCATACTCCAAGACATATAATTATCAAAATTTCCAATGCTCAAGACAAAGGGAAAATATTCAAGGCAGCAAGAGAAAGGAGAACCATCACATACAAGGGAAGCACAATAAGATTAAGTGTTGATTTCTCATCTGAAACCATGGAGGCAAGAAGACAGTGGTATGACATAGTCAAAGTACTAAATGAAAAAAACTTCCAGCCATGAATTCTCTATCCAGCAAAGCTGACACTCAAAAATGATGGAGAGTCGGGAGGCGGCTGTGGCTCAATCAGTGGGGCTCCCGTTTACCATATGGGAGGCCCCAGGTTCGGTTCCCGGGGCCTCCTGGTGGGGGCAAGCCCGCCCGCGGCGTGGTTGGCTGACCCAGCGAGCGCGGGCAGCAAGGGGGGGATAAATGAATAAATAAATAAAATCTTTAAAAAAAAAAAAAAAATGATGGAGAGTTCAAAATATTCACAGATAAACAGAAATTAAGAGAGTATGCCAGTAAGAAACCTGCACTTCAAGAAATACTAAAGCGGGAAGCGGCTGTGGCTCAATCAGTAGGGCTCCCATTTACCATATGGGAGGCCCTGGGTTCGGTTCGCGGGGCCTCCTGGTGAAGGCAGGCCCGCCTGCACGGCATGGTTAGCTGACCCAGCGAGCACAAGCAGCAAGGGGGGGATAAATGAATAAATAAATAAAATCTTAAAAAAAAAAAAAAAAGAAAGAAATACTAAAGGAAGTTCTACAGGTTGAAATGAAAAAACAGGAGAGAGAGAGTTGGAGGAGAATGTAAGAACAACTAAAAAGACAAAAAGAGAAATACAAACAACATATGACATACATAAACCCAAAGAAAATATGGCTGATGTAAGAAATTCATTGCGAGTAATAACACTGAATGTTAATGGATTAAAGTCACCAGTCAAGACACACAGACTGGCAGAATGGATAAGGAAATATGACCTATCTATATGCTGTCTACAAGAAACCCACCTTAGACCCAGGGATTCAAGGAGGCTGAAAGTGAATGGCTTGAAAACCATTTTACAAGCTAACAATAGCCAAAAAAGGGCAGGAGTAGCTATCCTAATGTTGGACAAAATAGACTTTAAATGCAAAACTATTATAAGAGACAAAGATGGACACTATAAATTAGTAAAAGGGGTAGTCTTTCAAGAATAAAGAACAATCATAAACATGTATGCATCTAATCAGGGTGCCTCAAAATACATGAGGCAAACACTGGAAAAACTAAGTGGAGACATAAATGCCTCTACAATTATAGTGGGGGACTTTAATACAGCATTATCACCATTAGACAAAACATCTAGACAGAGAATCAGTAAAGAAACAAAGACTCTGAATAATACATTAGAGGACCTGGACCTAATAGACATATACAGAATGCTACACCAAATCACAGCAGGATATACATTCTTCTCTAGTGCACATGGATCATACTCCAAGATAGACCACATGCTAGGCCATAGAACAACTCTCAATCAATTCAGAAAGAATGAGATAATACAAAGTAATTTCTCTGACCACAATGGAATGAAATTGGAAATCACTAAGGGCCGGAGAAACAGATTAGGCACAAAGATATGGAAGTTAAACAACACACTCTTAGACAAACAGTGGGTCAAGGAGGAAATCTCAAAAGAAATCGGTAACTACCTTGAAACGAATGAAAACGACAACACAACATATCAAAACTGATAGGATGCAGCCAAAGCTGTACTGAAAGGGAAATTCATAGCCATAAATGCATATACTGAAAAAGAAGAAACAGCTAAAATTGAAGACCTAACTGCACACCTGGAGGAATTGGAAAAACAACAACAAACTAACCCCAAAGGAAGTAGAAAGAAGGAAATAACAAAGATTAGAGCAGAACTAAATGAAATAGAAAATAAGAAAGCACTAGAAAAAATAAACAAAACCAAAAGCTGGTTCTTCGAGAAGATCAATAAAATTGACAAACCCTTAGCCAGACTAACAAAGAAAAAGAGAGAGCAGATGCAAATACACAAAATAAGGAATGAGGAAGGGGATATCACTACTGACCCCACAGAAATATAGAGTATCATAAGAGGATACTTTGAAAAAATTATATGCCAATAAGAATGAGAATTTGGAGGAAATGGACAAATTCCTAGAAACTCACAAGCAGCCTACATTGATGAAAGAAGAAATTGATTAACTCAACAGTCTAATTACAAGTAAAGAGATAGACTCAGTCATCAAAAACCTCCCAACTAAGAAGTGCCCAGGACCAGATGGCTTCACAGTTGAATTCTACCAAACATTCCAGAAAGAGCTAACACCAATCCTGTTTAAGCTCTTCCAAAAAATAGAAGTAGAAGGAACATTGCCTAACTCATTCTATGAAGCCAACATTACCCTAATACCAAAGCCAAACAAAGATACCACAAAAAAGGAAAATGACAGACCAATTTCTCTAATGAACCAAGACGCTAAAATCCTCAACAAAATACTTGCTAATC
>JAKSZT010054121.1:3282521-3298613 GCA_026826555.1 Tolypeutes matacus
TTTGTATGTATTGTGAGAATTTTGATTTTTACCCATAATAAAAAAATAAAAAATAATAATAATAATTTGAAATGTCTTTTAAATCTCTTAACCTATAGTTTCCCCATATCCATTTTTTTTGTTTTTTGTTTTTTTGTTTTTTTTGCCTTATAATCATCTATTGAAGAGCCCAGCTAGTCTGGGTTTTGCTGACTGCATACCCATGGTACAGTTTAACATATTTCTTTCTCCTCTGTGTTTTCTGAAAATTGGCAGCTGGATCCAGAGGTTTGATCAGACTCAGGTTGCATACCTTTGGCAAGACTACGAATGGTGTTCTGTTTGTTCAACAGGAGGTACATAATGTCCACTTTCCTCTCTTTTTTGATATAAGTGGGCATTGATGCTCAATTCTAACTCCATTTAAATTATGGGGGAATGTAAAGTGTAATATTTTAATTCTATCATTTTGTTTTTATCAATAAATGAAATCATTTATATAATAAACTTAAATAATAAATTATATAACTTTTATAACAAATAGAATAATTTTGTTTAAAAGTGAATCTGAATTTAAATGACTGGAAATCCTAGATTACATTTGAAAAATTCAGAATTTCAGTTTTTTTGTATAAAACTGGAAATGGCCCCACATGGAGTGATAATAAGTGTTCTCATTGCATTTGATGCATGATTAATGGGGCCTAGATGGAATCTAACAGACTCCATCCTGACCCATAACTTAAAACCAGTCATCCAGATAGGATTGGAAGAGTGCCAAATTTACCTGTGTCCCTTGTGGAATTTTAGAGATGGTTAAAAGTGCCAAATCTCTCTCCCCAAAGCTGGAAGACACTTGAAACCTAACTTACTTTATAAACTATTGGGAAACTGTGCTCCAGGAAGACACAACTTCTTGACATTATTTGATAATTTAGAATTTATCTTAGTGACAGTTTAAAATGTTTTCAGATGAAATATATTTATTTTTGTTCAATCTATACCATTCACAAAGCAATGTTCCCTTTTACCATAAGAAAGGAAAGTAGCTGCCTCCGTAATCTTTTTTTATAGAATGATGAAAATGAAGACACAACATACCACAATTTATGGGATGTAACAAAATCAGTGCTCAGGAGGAAATTTATAGCTGTAAATGCCTACATTAAAAAAAGAGCAACTAACAGGGACAATCCTAAAGACCCAGGCTGAACCAAGAATCAAAGAACAGTAGTAACACACAGCCTCCCACCAATAAATCCCTTAGAAAGAGAGAGAAATTGAGCATCTGAGTAAACTCACCATCCTATTCAGATGCCCAGACATCAGCAAAAAATTACAAGCCACACTAAGAAAATGGAAGGCATGGCCCAAGAAGAGGAATATATCAAAGCCCCAGAAGAGACACAGGATTTGAGACAACTAATTAACGCTATGCACACAAATTTCCAAAATCAAATTAATGATTTGAAAGACAATATGGCTAAAGAGATGAATGACGTCCAGAAGACAATAACGAGCACAAAGAAGAATTTGAAAAACTAAATAGAAAAGTAACAGAGCTCATGGAAATGAAAGACACGATATGTGAGATAAAAAAACAGAAAGGGTAGTCTAGGGATGTAAATGTCAATTTAAATAAAGTTAGAAAATAATCTAGGGACTGAATAACACAGTAAATCCAGAGATGGATGAGAATTGTGGTATGGTGCAGATACAAGAGTGTCCTTCTGTGAGCTAGAGCAGATAAACATCACTATTGCATGGCGGTGGGAATGTAGAGAAGCATGGGAAAAATACAACTGGAGTGATCTACTGACTGTGGTTAACAACAATACTGTAATATTCATGCATCTATGCCAAAGATGTACTGTGTTGATAATGGGAGCATATGAAAAACGTGTGCCAAATGTATGCTATGGACCATGGTTGGTGGTAATAGTCTGATGATATTATCTCATAATCTGTAACAAATATTTCACCACAGTGTGGTGTGTTGATGGAGGGTGCTGTATGGGAATTCTCCATGTGTGCATGATTGTTTTATAAGTTAACAACTTCTGTAATAAAAATATATTTTAAAAATAAAAAAGAAGAAAGATTTCAATTAACTCACTTCATATCTTGAATAACTAGAAAAATAGGAGCAAGCTTAACCTAAAGTTAGTAGAAGGAAGGAAATAATAAAGATTAGAGTAGAGATAAATAGAGAATGGAAAAGCAATCATAAGAATCAATGAAACCAAAGTTGGTTCTGTGAAAAGATCAATAAAATTGACAAACCTTCAGCTAGACTGACAAAGAAAAAAGAGAGATGCTGCAAATTACTAAGTCAGAAATGAAAGTGGGGACATTATACTGATCTTGCAGAAATTAAAAGGATTATAAAATACTATGAACAACCGTGTGCCAACAAATCAGATAATCTAGAGGAAACAGACAAATTCCTAGAAACACACAACTTACCTAAACTGACTCAAGAAGAAATAGATCTTAACAGATCTATAATAAGTAAAGAGATTTATTCACTAATGAAAAACTTCCCATCAAATAAAAGTCAGAACCAGATGGCTTCACTGGTGAATTCTACCAAAAGTTCCAAGAATAAATAACATGAATCCTTCTCAAACTCTTCCAAAAAATTGCAGAGGAAGGAACTCTTCCTAATTCATTCTATAAGGCTAGCATTACTCTGATAACAAACCATATAAAGACATCTCAAGAAAAGAAAATTGCAGACCAATTTCCCTTATGAATATATATGCAAAAATCCTCAATAAAGTTTTAGCAAGTTGAATCCAACAGCATATTAAAATTATTATACACCATCATCAAGTGGGACTTATCCCAGAAATGTAAGAGTGGTTCAACATAAGAAAATCAGTTAATGTAATACACCACATTAAGAGAATGAAGGGGGAGGGGAAATCACATGATCATCTCAATTGATGCAGAAAGGCAATGGACAAAACCCAATATCCTTTCATGATAACACTCAGGAAAATAGTAACAGAAGGGAATTTCCTCAACATAATAGAGTATACATGAAAAACCCACAGCTAACATAACACCTAATGATGAAAGACTGAAAGCTTTCCCCAAGATCAGGAACAAGACAGATGATGCCCACTTTCATCACTGCTATTCAACATTGTACTGCAAGTTTCAGCCAGAGCAATAAGGCAATAAAAAGAAATAAAAGGCATCCAAATTGCAAAGGATGAAGGAAAACTACCTCTATTCACAGATTATACAATCATTAATATAGAAAATTCCAAAGAATCCGCACAAAAACTAATAGAGCTAATATATGAACTCAGCAAAGTTGCAAACTACAAGATTAACACTCAAAATCAGTTGTGTTTCTAGACATTAGCAATGAACAATTCAAAATGGAAATAAAAAAAAAATTCCATTTACAACAGCATCTAAAAGAATACAATATCTAGGAACAAATTTAACCAAGGAAGTGAAGGACGTGTACACTGAAAACTACAAATATTGCTGAAAGAAATAGACCTAAATAAATGGCAAGACATCCCATGTCCATGGATAGGAAGTCTTGATAATATTAAGATGTGAATACTACCCAAAGTGATCTACAGTTTCAACATAATCCCTATCAAAATCCCAGCAATCTTTTTTGCATAAATGGAAAAGCTGATCCTTAAATTCATATGGAATTGCAAGTAGCCCTGAATAACCAAATAAATCTTGAAAAAGAAGAACAAATTTGGAGGTCCCACACTTCCCAATTTCAAAGCTTACTACAAAGCCACGGTAATCAAAATAGGATGGTGCTGACACAAAGATAGGCATACAGAGCAATGGAATAGATTGAGAGCCCAGGAATGAACCCACACATCTATGGCCAACTGATTTCCAACAACTGTGCCAAGTGCATTAAATGGGGAAAGAATGATCACTTCTACAAATAGTTCCAGGAAAATTGGATGTCCACAGGCAAAAGAATGAAGCTGGATCACTATCTCACTCCATATACAAAAATTTAGTCAAATGGATTAAGGGTGTAAAAATAAGAGCTAAAACCACAAAGCTCTTAGAAGAAAGCATAGAAGAGAAACTTCATGGCCTTGGATTTGACAGTGATTTCTTAAATATGACACCAAAAGCATGTGCAGCAAAAGAAAAAATAGATAAAATACATGTCACAATTTTAATCTTTTGTACATCAAAGGACATTAAAAGAAAGCAAAAAGAAGAAAATAAATGCTAGCCATATATCTGACAAGGGTTAAATATCAGAATATATAAAGAACTCCTACAACTCAACAACTAAAAGACAAACAATCCAATTTAAAAATGGGCAAAGGACTTGAATAAGCATTTCTCCAAAGAAGATATACAAATGACCAATTAGCACATGAAAAGATGCTCAATATCATTGGTCATCAGGGAAGTGCAAATTAAACTACAATGAGATACCACTTCACACCCAGTGAGATAGCTATTATTTTAAAATTGGAAAATAACAAATATTAGCAAAGACATAGAAAAATTCTAACCCTTGTATGTTGTTGGTGGAGTTGTAAAAAAGGTACAGCAACTATGGAAAACATTTCCTCAAAAAATTTAAAATAGGAAGTGGATGTGGTTCAAGCAGTTGAGCTCCTGTTTCCCACATAGGAGGTCCCAGGTTTGCTTCCCAGTGCCTCCTAAAAACAAAAACAAACAATAAGCAAACAAATGAAAAAACAACTCAGAGGAGCCGATGTGGCTCAATGGTTGAGCACCAGCTTCCCACTTACAAGGTCCCTGGGTTCATTCCTGGGCCCTGGTACCTCAAAAAAAAAAAAAAAAAATTATCATAGAATTACCATAGGACCTGCCAGTCTCAGAAAGCAGGGACACAAATAGATATTCATATGCCAATGTTCATAATAGCTTTATTGACAATAGCCATAAAGTGGAAGCAAACCAAGTGACCATCAACAGATGAATGGATAAACAAAAATATGGTATATATATATAATGGAATATTATTCAACCCTAAAAAGGAGTGAAATTCTAATACGTGTTACAACATGGGTGAATCTTAAAGACATCAGGTTGAATGAAATAATCCAGACACAAAAAGCCAAATATTGCAAGATTTCACTTATATATGTATAATAACTAGAATAAACAAATTCATAGAGACAGAAAGTAGATTACAGGTTACCAGGGACTGGGGATAGAGAGAATGCGGAGTTTTTGCTTAATGGGTGCAGAGTTTCTGTTTGGGGGTGATGAAAAAGTTTTGATAATGGATGGTGGTGATGATAGCACATTGTGAATATATCAATACCACTGAATTGTCACATGAAAGTGGTTAAAATGGGAAATTTGGGGCTGTATATATGTTACCATAATAAAAAGTTTACAAAAAAGAAGATTAAAGCATGCCCCATGTGACACTGGGTAAGATGAAAGTATTGCTTTCCTGTTTGTTTCTATAATGTGTTTTCAACTTCAGGTTCTGTACCCAGAATATGAGTAAACCACCTTCCTCTGATCTAATTAAATCATTATAATCAAGTCTATTTTTAAATAAACAGATGTCAGTTACAGCATCTTGAACATAGAGTTTATATTTGGAACATAATCTAATTAGAGGATATAGACAAAAATATATGGTTAACAAGGATTTGCAACAGTAAATGATTAAAATATGAAAAAAATATGTATGAGCGTGTATATGTATGTGTGGCCGAGGCCACTTTAAATAATAAGTCTCCATACTCAGGCAAACGAACACTCAGGTTATTATTCTTAACCAGTATGATGGCCAAATCATTTCAATCCTTCTCAAGAAATAAAGGAGAATGGAGGAAGTGTCAGAAGTTTGGAGAAAATATAATGTCCTTCAGATTATGAGACTGACATGCTGCCAGCTGCACTAAGAAGGCAACTAAATCTTTGGATTGTTCATATACCGGTTGAGCCCTGAATCTCAGCAGAATTTCAGCCAACTCCTAATCTCCAATTCTTCATACTTGCCCTGGACAACTGACAAAACGATGATGATGGATAAGTCCCATCCCCAAAACAAGGAGTCTCCACAACTACAAGCAAAACAATTCCTTCTACCTGCCCCATAATATCTAAGTCCCCTCTCAGCCTGAAGCAGTCAGAGTGGACATCATCCCAAATCCCTCGAGATTGAGGAATGAACAAACCTGAGGGGGTAGTCTAACCATGGACAAGAGTACATTTATTGTTATTATAGTTATTACCTTGCATTAATGGAAGAACCTGTAACATTGATATAAAGATAGTGGTTGCCAGTGATTCAGAAGGGAGGGGAAGGGATGAATTGGTGGATCACAGGGCATTTTAGGGCAACAAAATTGTTTGATATGATACTACAATGACAGACACATGACATTAATCATTGGTCAAAGCCTATAAAATTGTACAGCACAAAGTGTAAACCATAATGTAAACTATAGACTTTGGTTAGTAGCAATGCTTCAATATTGGTTCATCAAATGTAAAAAATGTACCACACCAATGAAGGATAGTTAATAATAGGGGAAACTATGGGTGTGGGTGTGTGTGGAGCGGGGGTTTATGGGAATTCCCTATACTTTCTGAGCAATTTTTCTATAGATCTAAAAATTCTCTAAAAGTAAAGTTTATTATTACAAAAAAAGATATGCTCATGCAACCTCACAATTAACATTGCTTATATCTATGCTGTAGTGAAAGTATAATGGATCTTTGGAGCCAGCCATACTTGGATTAATATCCCAGCTATACTGCTTACTATCTATGTAAGCTTAAACTTCATGTCTTCATCTGTTAAAAAAAAAAATTTCAGAGTATTGTTAAAGCTAAATGATTAAATAAATATAATGTACTTACATAAAAAAGAAAAAATATATAATATCCAAATTTTAAGAGTAGGAGACAGTTAAGGTCTGAAAAAATACATCCTGAGTTTGGCATTGGTCAAGGGAAAATGCTAAACATGGTATTAAAAAGATGGTGGGTGAGTGCTTTGGAATGAAGATTGTAATCACCGATTGGTACCATAAGTGCACCAAGAACAAGTTATGCCAGACGAAGTTCATTGTGCTTTTTGATCACTAGGCTGATAGCTCAAGAAAATGCCATAGATTTAATGTATCTAAAAATCCCATAGGGAGGCGGATGTGGCTCAACTGGTTGGGCGTCCATCTCCCATATGGAGGGACCCGGGTTCGATCCCTGGGACCTCCTGATAAATTAAAAAATAAATAAATAAATAAATAAATAAATCCCATAGATCCAGCAGGATCTCATTGACTGCCAAAGTAAATACTACTTCAAATAGCAGGGTTCCTGAGGGCTCTGGAGACACCCAGACACTATAGTCAGGGCAAGATAGCTCAGGAGTTTGGTGCCCTGCCAGTGGGCCCTACTTTGGAATTTATGCTCCCCTGTGTGACAGAGTTGAACTCAGTTGTGGTTTCCCTACACACGGCTCTTCTGCCCCTTCTATTTGAACCTGTAATTAGTACTAGAGTTGATAGAGGTGTACGTCCAAGAGACTTAAATCTTTGGGCTGTCCATGCGCCAGCTGGGCCCTGAATCTCGACGGAGTTGCAACACCTACTCTCCAGTTCATTGGATTCACCCAGGACAACTAACAATGAGATGATGATGGACAACGACCATCCCAAGGAACCGAGAGAATCTACAACTGCAAACAAGAGAGTCCCATCCATCTGCCCTATGGGATCGAAGCCCCCTCTCAATTACAGATGGAGTGGGCATCACCATCCCAGAATCCTCAGGATTGGGGAATGAACTATGGACTAAAGTAGATTTACTGGTATTCTCCTATAGACTTGTGATTCTAGCAATGGAAGAACTTATATCACAGATGTGGAGGCAGTAGTCACTGGAGGTTCTGAGGGCAGGGAGACGGAAAAACAGGTGTAATATGGGGGCATTTTCGGGACTTGGGAATTGTCCTGAATGACATCGCCACAGCAGATGTAGGCCATTATATATCTTGCCATAACCTACAAAACTGTGCGGGAGAGAGTGTAAACTACAACGTAAACTATAATCCATGCTTAGTGGCAATGCTCCAAAATGTGTTCATCAATTGTAATAAATGTACCACACTAATGAAGGATGTTGTTAATGTGGGTAAAATGTGGGAGGGGTAGGGAGCAAGGCATATGGGAATGCTTTATATTTTTTTATGTAACATTTATGCAATATAAGTATCTTTTAAAAATAATAATAATAAAATATATTTTAAAAAATAAAAATGCCATAGACTTACTGTATCTTGCTTTCAGGAAGGCATCTGGCAAATTCTGTCATAATATCCTTATGATGAGATGTAGAAATAAGAGCTAGATGAGAATACAGTCTAGAATTTGTGGCCCATAGATGAGGAGTTTGTTGATGGACCAGTGTCAATCTGGCAGGAGTTCTGTGGCAGAAAAATGATTTAAACAGAGTCCATTTTGGTGTAAATACCCATGTGTTTCAACTGAATTATTCATCCTGTAACCACTGGGTGCCTAAAAATGGAAAAAGGGCTCATTTATTGGGGATGGGCATTCGTCCCCTTGAAAGATATATTGCTTTCAAGGAGGTGGAAATCATTTCTCCTGCACTGACAGTTGCCTGTGTAGGTTGCCATATTTCTCATCCAAGAGAAGGCTGGAGGAATAGGTTTGGGTCTCAGGTTATCCTCCTTAAAGAATGTGTGACTCAAACCTTTTACATTGTTTCTTCCTCTGAAAATGTTTATAGTTAAGTGACAAAAGCAAAGACAGAATAGTACAATATCATTTGTTTAAAAACATAAATATATACATTTGTGTGAGTGTAGAGTGTTGTGGGCCTTGCTAGCAGGGAAACTGGAAGGCAACAGGGTACTGAAGTAAGAACTCTTTACTATTTTAATCGCTTTTTTTGCAATGTGCATAAATTTACTCTTTATTAATTTGCATTTCATCAAATAAATAAGAAAGGGATACAGGGAAGGGAGGGAGGGAGGGAGGGAGGAAGGAAATAAAGAAAAAAGAAGAGAGAGAGAGAAGGGAGGAAAAGAGGGTGGAAATTTCCTATTTCCATTGCCTCCTCCCCTCAGTTCCTTTCCACTAGACTAGAGTGAAAACTAGCTTTTCACTGGTCCCTCTCACAATGCTGTTACTTCAGAAGTTGGAGTCTTCTGTCTATGGGTTATTTCCTCCA
Organism: Tolypeutes matacus; assembly: GCA_026826555.1. Lineage (NCBI taxonomy): Eukaryota > Metazoa > Chordata > Mammalia > Cingulata > Chlamyphoridae > Tolypeutes > Tolypeutes matacus. The sequence goes on from JAKSZT010054121.1 coordinate 3,291,705, forward strand.
GGATATGGCAGAAGAGTAGGGGTCTAATTACTACAACTTCAACTTCTCCACAAACTCGGGGGTATAATAATAGCACCCTTTTTTTTCTTTCCTTTTTACTTTTTCTTTCTTTCCTTCTCTCTCTCTCTGCCTCTCTCTCTCTGTCTCTCTCTTTGTCTCTCTCTCTCTGATTTCCCTTTGTCTTTCTCTTTCGTTTAAACAACTGAATTTCTGTCTCTGACCTCCATTCTCCCATGCTGGCAGAAATTTTCACTTCAGTCACCCTTGGGTTCTCTGCTCCTTTCCCAAGGTTGTACCACAGTCCTGTAATCTTATACAATGCCAAGGAATAGTGAAGGGCAAGTCAGGAGTTTGTGGATGCCCTTCAAGTCATAGACTGTTGGTCATTAGTGGACATAGGTTACCACAGGTCACTACTAAGAGGCCTACTATCCCATCAGCATGATTCCTTCAAATTCCCAGTGTCTCCAGGTGTCTGCTGCTTCGAGGCTACAGCTGGACCCACATTTCCTATGGTCCCACCTGCCACAAGTCCAGTTCTCTTTCAATCCTTGCCACCACCCTAGGGAGGGTGGGTGGCTATCAGAAAGTAGGTCCAAATTCCTGCTTTTGTAGGACCCAAGACCTCTCTTTATTCTTCCTTCAACCATATACTTTACCTTGCTTAAGAAAATATGTCTGATAAATTAAAATTTCTCTGACTTTATTCCCTGCCACACACATACTCTCACACCTCCCATCCACCTGCCTAAATCCAAACTTGTTCTTCAAGAGTCATTTAAACTGTCATTTCCCCTTGGAAGCTTTCCTTGCACTGGACTCCTCCACTGTCCAGTACTCCCTAACATGTCTCCTTTTAGCACTTACCGCATTTGAGTTTCAAGCATTGAAAATCTTATTCCTGTTGGTACCACTCTGCCAAGTCTTGCTTAACAGGTGACTTTGTTACTTGTTCCCTAGTTACTTGCTAAGCTTCTCCAATAATATAGTAAGCTTACAAAGGACAGGGCCTGCCCCTGTGTGTGTGTGCCTGTGCGTGTATGCATGTGTCTTCCCTAAATTTGCTTAATACACAGTAATCCAACCCCCAATAAAAACACACACCAAATAAATGCTCATTGAAAAAGTGAGCCAGTGTACTTTGTAACAAATTATTTCTTATAAGCAAAAGGGAAAATATTCATGATGATATTTTAATGTACTTTGTTATATTATTTATTAATATGCTATAAGAAATTAACCTCTGTAATGGAGATTTTTAAACACAGTAACACTGATGGAAGTTCCTAAGGCCCACAAAACCTGCTTAAAACAATACCCCGGATATGCATCCGTGCCTGGTCTATCACGCCACCATGGAGATGGCAAAACCCACCCCTAGTAAAGATTAACCCAGACCCCTTAACGCCGATGCTAATCGCAAAAATTAGCTTCTGTAATATTGCTTGCTTGCTCTGCTGGATATGGACAATTGAAGCCACCCCTCACCCTTTCTGGCGCAAAAAACTAATGCTTTGTTTTAATCAACTAATCTGATATCTGAACACAAAGAAAAGTTGCTTTATCATGCTGACCCTGCTAAAATTCCCTATAAAAACCCACCGCGGGAAGCCGGGGGTTGCTTCTCTCCATACTGCTGGAGGAGGCCCCGGCTGGCCGGAAATAAAGATTCCTCTCCTAAACACATTGTCTGGGTGCTGAGTTTCTCTCTGGATGAAGTGTCCCACTTCACCTCATTTGTTCAGTTTTCTCCTTGAGGAGGAACCTCAATAGCAACTTTTTCTAGTCAGAATTATATGGGTTTTGTAGTCATGGTATTTCACTTTGTCAACCAGATGCAGTATCTGACACGGCCATAACTTAACTTACTCATTTGACAAACCTCAATTGGGTGTCTAATACGGGCAAGTGCTGTTTTAGACATGGTAGAAACAATGAATAAGTCAAAGCTTACATTCTGGGGCAGGGAGAAAACAGGTAATAAAAAGCACAAGCAAAACACTACAAAGAAAAAATGAGGTACCATAGCAGTTGAGTTCCCTTGGAATGAGTTGAGTTCCCTTGGAATGAGGAAGTAGTCTTGAATTAGACAAATACAGTGGTTAACAGGAGATATCTGATGGTAGTGGTTAAGAACAAGGGCTTTCAAATTAAATGGAACTGGATTCAAATCCAGTTCTACCACCCACTGTGTGACCTTGAACAAATCACTTAACTTTGCTGAGTCTAGATGGCTCATCAGTAAAACGGGGATGATAATAAACACACTCTCTCAGAAGGTGATTATGAGAATAAATAAGAAAATTCATGCAAAATGCTTAACACAGTGCCAGGCAATTAGCACATAGTAGCCATTATTGTGATATATTTAAAACAGTGAATAACATTTCTGAATAATTACTCCAAAATCAGGTTTTCTTACACAGCATTATATGTTAGGAAAAAATATATTCATTCACCCTAAAAATACTTACTGAGAAATGTAGAGGATGCTGTATCACGCCACCCAGATTGCCCCTTGGGGACCAGTGGCTCATTCCCCCAACGGCTGTCTAGAGTTAGGCTAATATGAAGGTTCACAGCTGATAACCACTTTGGGAATTGCCCTGGACTGAACCGCCTCTGCTAAGGTTATGCCACTTTCTGGTTGATGCTGGGGTACTAACGCCAACCCTCTTGTCTCAATTTGAAACAATTTTGAAGGGTCATCCCAGCTCCAGAGTTCCCTGTGAGACTGGCTGAGGCCTCTATGGCAACCTCTTCCGCTTCCCTCACAACCTCACAGGGCTTGTTCCTGAAATGACTCCCCAAGAGCCATCTCAGAATCTGCTTCCTCAGGGAGCCTGAATTAAGCCAATCAACCGCTATATGATGAGGCACTGCTACAGAGCAGTGTTAGCAAACTTTTTTCTGTAAAGGGCCTGATAGTAAATGTTTTAGGCTTTACGGGCCTTACAAATCTCTGTCCCATCTACTCATGCGCCGTTGTAGTGTGAAAGCAGCCATAGGCATAAACAAACAAGTGTGGGTGGGGAGCGGATGTAGCTCAAGTGGTTGGGTGCCTGCTTCCCACATGAGTTCCCGGGTTCAATCCCTGATGCCGCCTTAAAAAAAAAATGAGTATGGCTGTATTCCAATAACACTTTTATTTACAGACACTGAAATTTGAATTTCATATAATTTTCATATGTCACAAAATACTGTTCTTCTTTTGATTGTTTTCCAACCATTTAGAAATGGAAAAAATATTCTTAACTCACAGGAGTTAAAAAACAAACAAACAAACAAACAAACAAAAAAAACAGCAGGCTGGATTTGGCCTGCCGGCCATCGTTTGCCAGCTCCTGAGCTGGAAGAAAAAGAATAGAGCACAGAAGCTATGAAGTTTCCATTCTACTGAATGGGTTTGAAGAAGGTAATATCATGGGACCCTAGAGCTTGTAACCTTGTTTAGGGAATACAAAAGACCCCTTCCTGGCTCTAAAAGGGTCAGGAGAGGATGGGGAGAAGGAAGAGAAAAAATGGAGAAAAAGAAGATTCATAATTTCTTTTGAAGCTTAGTACTTCAAGAAAATCATACACAACAAAATAAAACTAAATATTTTAAATGGTCATTCTGTGTTGTTCACTTAGAAATCATCTCCACTAGAAAACAGAATTAGGGGATTTGAGTGGCTTTTTTGTGGCTACAGCAACATCTAAGCAATCATCCAAAAATAAAAACACAATTGCAATTTGTTACAATTTTAATGTTTATAAAGAATGCAGCTTTAAATGATCTCCTGATAACAGAATAGAGGAAAGAAATATGTTTATATTTTTAAACAATATTTGAACCTGTCTTTCTATCCAAATATAACAGCCTCTATAGTCCATTTCCCCCAAGAAGAAACAAGTTGGAGGAATTTATTTGGGTAGCAAGCATATTCTTAACTCTACCCTGAAGCCTTTTGGCTTTTTAGTTTTGCTTTGGTGTGCTTCCTTCATATTTGGCTTCCTTCTCTTTTTCAATTTCTATACCTCCTTAGATGAATTATAACCTATCCTTTTTTATCATTTTTATTTTTGCTTACTTTGCTGTACAACTCTCTTTGAAATAATTCTTTATAGTTCCTTTTTCCACATTTCTTCATTGTTTGTAATATTATGAGGTGTGCCCTTACTTCACACCTGACTTCTAGCTAACCTTCACTTCTCTAGCTCTGGACCCACCTTCACAACCTCCTCCTGCACATTCTCAGAACAAATGAAATAAAAGTGTAACTTTGGATTGGAGTAGTTGAAATGAAGGAAGGGAAGGATCCTCTCTATGGATTCACATTACTATACTGAGAAATATGGAGACTAGGAGTGCTGATTTCAGTGGAGGTTGAGGTTGAAACCAGTTGTAATAGGCGGTTAATGACGATGTCCCTGGCTTTTGAGGTCCCCAGGTTCTTCTCTCTAGACACTTGAAGACTAATTTGGTCTACACTTGTCATGATGAGTTCAGACGCCAGAATCTGGGTAGGAGAACTGTCATGAAACACAGTGTCCATAATGTACTGCTTATATAACTCTACCACCTTCTGCTCCAGGTATTCATTGAGCATTGCATTAGAAATAGGCTTCTGCATTTGCAGGCTGCTTTTCTCTTTGATGCTGGTTATTCTCCAGTAGGAAGAGTACCGCTGGATAGGTTTTGGGGGAACGTCACTGGACTGAGTGGAAATGGAATCCTCCATGGGCAAAGAAATCTCCGACGATTTCAGCAAAGGGCCATATTCAAAACTGCTCCTCGAGGTAAAGTCTGCTGTCACTGAATTAATGGCCATCACCTGGCCACCTGCAATATGTAAGTCATTGTAATTCTTGCAAATACTTTTACAGGAAGGTGGAACCAAGTAGGTTTCTCTGCTTGTACTGGGCTCTCTACATATTTCAACTGTAGTTGAGGTTGGACTTTCAAACACAGGATTGGGATTTGTCTGTAGCACTGTGACTCTCTGATTTCTGCTGTGCTGCTTCTCTCGCGAATGCACTGACGGAATATACTTGCCAGAGGATTTACAGCTCATGTAGAGACTTCTAACCTGTGTTTCATCCACAGAAGAATAGGAAAGGGCGGTAGCAGAATTCCTCTCCTCTTCCTTTTCCTCAGCCACTTGCTCATTACAAGATGCACAACCCCAGTGTATATCATTCCAGTAGGCAAGTCCACTGAGATACCCTTCTGACAGCATTCTGGAAAGAGAGTTGATGAGTAACAATGGGGTAAAAGAAGATTGGAATTTCAAAAGTCAGCAGTTTATATACTAAAAATGTAAAGGACAATAAATGAAGCCACTATGGCATGAGCTGGAGACAGAAAAAATGACATGTATAAAGACTAGGACATAGTCCCATCCTTCAGAAAAGTTTCCACTGGATACAAACAAGTCCAATAGTCTATCACTGAGGGTTATAATAATGATAAGGCAGAAAGGAAGTACAGAGGAGGGGCCCCTAACACAGGCCGAGGCAAAGGGGGAAAAGTCATGGGATGTGTCACAGAGGAGGTTATATTTCAGCTGAATTGTGAAGAGTAAGGAGGAGTTCCAGCCATAGGCACAGAGTTATAAGGTAATATGGTGGTATGACCAAGTCACAATATACCAAGAAGCTGGGAAAATAGAATGGAAGTGAATTATGAAGGGACTTGGGAGTCATGCAAAAGCATCTGTACTCTGTCCCATAGGAAATGGAGAGTGACTAAAAAGTTGTAAATTGGAAAGCAATATGGCTAGTCTGGACATTGGGTTATGGAAAAAATAATGAGGAAATGTGTGGCAAATTCTACTGAAAACAAGAGCAGTAGCATACTCATCTTTGTATTTTATTCCTAGGAGCTAGCACAGTTGTTCACATTTAGGACGTACCAAAAGATATTTGTTAGTTTGAATTAAATAATTGATGCTAATTGCACAGTATAAAATTAATTCACTATCAGTCCATCATGAATGACCATGAAATCTCTCCTACCTTTGCAGCTCAGCTGGAACTTCTTACTCTGTCCCTCCCATTTTTTCAGAATACTTTCTGGAAATGTCTATGCATCCAAATGATGTGTTTACCCCAACCCTGGTTACTAAACAAGGTGGTTTCCTGACCCGGGGCCTTTCCTGCACCAGCCTCCCCTCCCCACCCTCAGCAGTTGTCACCAGTGTCAAGAGGAGCTAGAATAGGCTGGAAACAACAGCTGCATTTTCTAAAAGTGGAATGCACTAATGGGGCAACACACCAGAGCAAGGAAAACTGGTCTTCTTTGGGCAGTCATCAAAACCAGACCTGTCAACTTGAGCCTGAATTTGAAAAGTCAAATTAGAAAAGGATTTTTGTAACCATAAGTAAGAGTTCATTTTTTCAAATTTTAGCATCCCTTACATTCACATAGATATTATTTTCTAAGAAAATAAAATATGTTCCACTTTTCTTTCAATTGTATAAGGGTTATATTTTAAATATTTTTACTTTTGGAACTATTCAAAGATTTATTCAGCAAATTTATCAATTATTTAAATGTTCACTATATGCCAGGAACTGTTCTGCACCATCAAGATAGAAAGTTGAAGGTCTTCAACAAACTTGTGAAGAACCTATTGTATGCTAAACATACTTACCTTATAAGGATTAAGAAAATGTTGCTCTTTCCTGATAAAAGTTTCTAAGTGCTTCTACCCTCAACAAGCTTAACAATCAGGTAAAAAGGGAAATCTTACAAAGACAGAAGATAACAGAGAAAATGAGTTTATCATAAAGGACTAAGAGTTACATGACCTTCCCTACCTCTCCCCACCCAGGCTGTAGCTAGGGCATTCCACCTTCAAGGCCTTGGAATATCATTGTGGAGAACCAGAACAAGGACACAATTCTTGGCTTTTGATTTTCTAA
>JAKSZT010054122.1:0-12487 GCA_026826555.1 Tolypeutes matacus
GATCCTGACTGTTCCCTTCCCCCCAGCCCCCCAGGGCCCGTGATACCCCCTTCTCCCAACCCATCGAATGTCAAGATTCACAGTTACATGCCCTGGGGATTTGAACCTGCCCTTCCTAATCCACCAACCCCCCAGTGCTGCAACACCAAACCCAGGAACACCACCACTCATCTGCCCCATCCCCCAACATGCAACCACACTCTATCCCTGTACCATAGATTTTGTCCATATGGGTGATGGCTCAAAGCCTGATCTTCTCTTACTCTCCTTTGTTAACCTATCTTTCAGACAATGGTTCTCAGAGACTGCTCACTTTCCTCAGTTCAGATCAGTGAGGTCATATACTGCTCATCCTTCATTGCCTGGCTTGCTTCACTCAACATAAGGTCTTCAAGATTCATCCACGTTATTCCATGTGTTAGCACTTTGTTCCTTCTTACAGCTGAGTAATATTCCATTGTATGTATGTACCACATTTTGCTTATCCATTCGTCTGTTGATGGGCACCGGGGCTGATTCCAACTTTTGGCAATGGTGAACAATGCCGCTATGAACATTGGTGTGCATATATCTGTTTGTATTTTTGTTTTCAGTTCTTCTGGGTATATACCCAGCAGTGGAATTGCTGGATGATACAGAAGATCTATTGCTAGTTTTCTGAGCAACCGCTGAACTGTTCTCCACAGTGGCTGGACCATACCGCAGACCCACCAGCAGTGGATGAGGGTTCCTATTCCTCCACACCCTCTCCAACATTTAGTGTCTCCTGTTTTTTTAATAGCTGCCATTCTGATGGGTGTAAGATGGTATCTCATTGTAGTTTTGATTTGCATTTCCCTGATAGCAAGTGATATTGAGCATTTTTTCATGTGCTTTTTAGCCATTTGTATTTCTTCCTTGGAGAAGTGTCTTTTCAGGTCACTTGCCCATTTTTTAAATGGGGTGTTTGTCCTTTTATTTTCAAGGTGTAGGATTTCTTTATATATGCAGAATATTAGGCTCCTATCAGATATATGGTTGCCAAATATTTTCTCCCATTGGGTAGGCTGCCTTTTTATTTTCTTAACAACATCCTTTGAGTTGTAGAAGTTTTTAATTTTGAGGAGATCCCATTTATCAATTTTTCTCTTGCTGCTCATGCTTTGAATGTGAAGTTCATGAAATCCTTTCCTATTACAAGGTCCTGTAGATGCTTCCCTACATTATCTTCCAAGGTTTTTAGGGTTTTGGCTCTTATATTTAGATCTTTGATCCATCTTGAGTTGATTTTTGTATAAGTTGTGAGATGGTATTCTTCTCTCATTCTTTTGGATATGGATATCCAGTTCTCCAAGCACCCCTTGTTAAAGAGGCCACTCTCTCCCAACTGAGTGGGCTTCGTGGCCTTGTCAAATATCAGATGACAGTATATGCGAGGATCTATATCAGAACTCTCAATTCGGTTCCATTGGTCAGTAGGTCTATCCTTGTGCCAATACCATGCAGTTTTGATCACTTTAGCTTTGTAGTATGCTTTAAAGTCAGGTAATGTGATACCTCCAACTTCATTTTTCTTTTTCAATATATCTTTGGCAATTCGGGGCCTCTTGTCTCTCCAAATATATTTTGTGGTTAATTTTCCAGTTCCTTAAAAATATAGTATTTACTTTTATTGGGATTGCATTACATCTGTAGATTAGTTTGGGTAGGATAGACATCTTGATGTGTTTAGTCTTCCCATCCGTGAACAGGGAATATTTTTCCATTTATTTAAGTCTTCTTTGATTTCCTTTAACAGTGTTGTGTAGTTTTCTGTATATAAGTCCTTTACATCTTTAGTTAAATTTATTCCTATGTATTTGATTTTTTTATTTACTATTGTAAATGGTATTTTTTTCCTGATTTCCTCCTCAGTTTACTTGTTATTGGTGTACAGAAATGCTACTGATTTTTGAGCGTTGATCTTATAGCCTGCAACATTACTGAACTCCTTTATACATTCTAGAAGCCTTGTAGATTTCTCAGGGCTTTCTATGTATAGGATCATGTCATCTGCAAATAATGAAATTTTTACTTCTTCTTTTGCAATCTGGATGCCTTTTATGTCCTTTTCTTGTCTCAGTGCTCATGCAAGTACTTCTAAGACAATGTTAAATAGGAGTGGTGATAGTGGGCATCCTTGTCTTGTTCCCGATCTCAGAGGGAAGGCTTTTAGGATTTCACCGTTGAAAATGATGTTAGCTTTGGGTTTTTCATATATACTCTTTATCATTTTCAGAAAGTTTCCATCTATTCCTATCTTTGTAGTGTTTTTATGAGAAAAGAGTGCTGTATTTTGTCGAATGCTTTATCTGCATCTATAAAGATGATCATGTGATTTTTTCTTTAAGTTTGTTTATGTGGTGTATTACATTGATTGATTTTCTTATATTGAACCATCCTTGCATACCTGGGATGAAACCCACTAGGTCATGGTGTATAATCCTTTTGATATGTTGAATGCGATAAGCAAGCATTTTGTTAAGGATTTTAGCATCTAGGTTCATTAGAGAAATTGGTCTGTAATTTTCTTTTCTTGTGGTATCTTTACTTGGTTTTGGTATAAGGGTAATGTTGGCATCATAGAATGAGTTAGGTAATATTCCTTCTACTTCTATTTTTTGGAAGAGCTTAAGTAGAATTGGTGTTAGCTCTTTCCGGAATGTTTGGTAGAATTCAGCTGTGAAGCCATCTGGTCTTGGACTCTTCTTAGTTGGGAGGTTTTTAATGACTGAGTCTATCTCTTTACTTTTAATTGTGCTGTTGAGTTCATCTATTTCTTCTTTCATCAATTTCGGTTGTTTGTGGGTTTCTAGAAACTTGTCCATTTCCTCTAAATTGTCATTCTTGTTGGCATATAATTTTTCAAAGTATCCTCTTATGATACTCTTTATTTCTGAGGGGTCAGTAGTGATATCACCTTGCTCATTCCTTATTTTATGTATTTGCATCTGTTCTCTCTTTTTCTTTGTTAGTCTGGCTAAGAGTTTGTCAATTTTGTTGATATTCTCGAAGAACCAACTTTTGGTTTTGTTTATTGTTTCCAGTGCTTTCTTATTCTCTATTTCATTTAGTTCTGCTCTAATCTTTGTTATTTCCTGCTTTCTACTTCCTTTAGGTTTAGTTTGTTGTTGTTTTTCCAATTCCTCCAAGTGTGCAGTTAGGTCTTCAATTTTAGCTCTTTCTTCTTTTTTAATATATGAATTTATGGCTATGAACTTCCCTCTCAGGACTGCTTTAGCTGCATCCCATAGGTTTTGATATGTTGTGTTGTTGTTTTCATTAGTTTCAAGGTAGTTACTGATTTCTTTTGAAATTTCCTCTTTGACTCACTGTTTGTCTAAGAGTGTGTTGTTTAACTTGCATATCCTTGTGCCTAAACTGTTTCTCTGACCCTTATTGATTTCCAACTTCATTACTTTGTTGTCAGAGAAATTACTTTGTATAATCTCAATCTTTCTGAATTCATTGAGTGTTGTTTTGTGGCCTAGCATGTGGTCTATTTTGGAGTATGTTCCATGTGCACTCGAGAAGAATGTAAATCCCGCTGTATTTGGGTGTAGTGTTCTGTATATGTCTATTAAGTCCAAATTTTCTAATGTCTTGTTGAGTGCCTTAGTTTCTTTATTAATTCTCTGCCTAGATGTTCTGTCTAATGATGATAGTGGTGTGTTGAAGTCCCCTGCTATAATTGTAGAGGAATTTATTTCCCCTCTTAGTTTTTCCAGAGTTTGCTGCACGTATTTTGAGGCACCTCGATTAGTTGCGTAAATGTTGATGATTGTTCTCTCTTCTTGAGAGATTACTCCTTTTACTAATATGTAGTGTCCATTTTTGTCTCTTACAATAGTTTTGCATTTAAAGTCTATTTTGTCTGCTATTAGAATAGCTACTCCTGCCCTTTTTTGGCTATTGTTAGCTTGTAAAATGGTTTTCCAGCCATTCACTTTCAGCCTCCTTGAATCCCTGGGCCGAAGGTGGGTTTCTTGTAGACAGCATATAGATGGATCATATTTTCTTATCCATTCTGCCAATCTGTGTCTTTTGATTGGTGAATTTAATCCATTAACATTCAGTGTAAGTACTCATAACGAATTTCTTACTTCAGTCATTTTTTCTTTCGGTTAATGTATGTCATATGTTGTTTTGTTTCTCTTTTTGAGTTTTCAGTTGTTTTTAAACTCTCCTCCAACTCTCTCTCCATTGTTTTTTCCTTTCAACTTGTAGAGATTCCTTTAGTATTTTTTGAAGTGCTGGTTTCTTCTTGACATACTCTCTTAATTGCTGTTTCTCTGTGAATATTTTGAACTCTCCATCATTTTTGAATGCCACTTTTGCTGGATAGAGAATTCGTGGCTGGAAATTTTTTTCTTTTAGTGTTTTGACTATGTCATACCACTGTCTTCTTGCCTCCATGGTTTCAGCTGAGAAATCAGCACTTAATCTTATTGTGCTTCCCTTGTATGTGATGGTTCTCTTTTCTCTTGCTGCCTTGAGTATTTTCTCTTTGTCTTGAGCATTGGACAATTTGACAAGTATATGTCTTGGAGTTGGCCTGTTGGGATTTATAGTATTTGGGGTGCGCTGTGCTTCCTGGATCTGCATATCCACCTCTCTCAATAGAGTTGGGAAGTTTTCAGCCATAACTTCCTTCAACACTCCTTCTGTTCCCTTTCTCTTCTCCTTCTGGGATGCCCATAATGCGTATGTTTGTGCGTCTTGCATTATCGGTTAATTCCCTGAGATCATACTGGATTTTTTCTCTCTTTTTGTCTATCTTTTCTACAATCTCTTTGATTTCAACTGTGTTGTCTTCCATATCACTAATTCTTTCCTCTGCCTGTTCAATTCTGCTGCATGTGAGTCCAGCATCTTTTTCATTTCTTGACTTTTGTCTTTGTTCACCATAATATCCATTACCTTTTTAGGTGTGTTAGCTATTTCTTCAGTATGTTCTCCCAGTGTCTTCTTTATATCCTTAATCTCTTCCTTCAGTTCTTTAAGTTGGTCCATGATATTTGTTTGGATAGCTTTGATTAGTTGTTCGATGTTCTGCAATGCTTCCTGGTTTTTATTTTGTGCATTGGACGGGTCCATGTTTTCCAGTTTCTCAGAATCAGTTTTATTTTTTCTGTTGCCCTCTGGTCATCATATTATCTTGATGGGTTTGTTCAGTTGATTAGCTTTTCTCTATGATCTAGAATTTTATTTAGCTGTTGGTTCTGCATGTGAGTTAAGTTTTTCTCTTTGGCAGTTTTTCTTCTTATTTTATTACCTTGCTTCTTTCTATGTTCCCTTGAAGGCAAAAGATTAGGGCCAGAGGAATCAAAAGATGTAAGGAAGGCAGAAGGATAATAGAAATATTGATAAAAGTTAGAAGAGGGGCAAAATGAGACTTAATGAGATGAATATTTAACTTGAGTAGGCAGTGTAGAGTACTAGGAAAAAATAATGAGTTCCTAAAATGGACTGGGAAAACAAATGGAGGAATATATATATATATATATATAGTGATTTAGAAGGCTAGAATTATGAGGAGGGAGAGAAATAGTAGAGAAAGGTCTGAAAGGAAAAAGTTAATACTAATTTTTAAAAAAAGGAAAAAGAAGAAGAAGAAAACAAAATATTTGGGATAGAAATTGACACCCTTAAGTTGTGGGCCTATGAAAAAATGTTGTCTCTAAGAGCCACAACAGAAAACAGAAGGCAGAAAGATGCAGGAAGGATAAGCAATAGTTTGTAATACAGAATCAATATATACAGCGAGTGGGAAATTACTGAATAAGAAGCCCAGCAAAGAAGCGACAAGCTGGCAGCACCTATTTAAAAAAAAAAAAAAAAAAAAAAAAAAAGAAGGAAAAAGGAAAGGGGGAGGAAAGAGGAAATAATAGCATTAGACCAGAAAGTAACAGAGAGAAACCAAAGATCCACACAGGCAAGCACTCAAACACTGCTAAGGGGAGTCAATGATTCCCCTAGGGTCCACGTGGATCCTTCCTGCCTACTTGTGTTTATCAATAAATTTCCCCACATGATTCTATATGCAGGTCCTGAAGCAGCTTTTAGCTATTAAACTAAATTAAAAAGAATTTATTTTTCATTTGTTGAGGTGACCTCACTTTTTTATTTTTTTTTATTTTTATATTTTTAGCCAAATGCAGGACCCAAAATAATTCCTCCTCTAGACCAACCCCCTTATGGAAGGGATCATAGCTGGGCCCGTGGAAATTAATCAAGCATGTCCGACTTTCCGGACTCCCCAGGTTAGCTGTAGCTCTGTTGTTAGTAAGTGAGGAGTGCTAAAGATGGCTGATTACACCCCTTCTGGAGCCGAGCTCGAGCGACACCGGCCTGCTCAGTAAATCAGTTTGAGTGCAGATTCGTGTCTGCTCTCAGACTAATGCTGCTTCAGGTTGGCTTATCTGCTCCCCAAAGCTATGGGGCGGTGCAGGCAGCCAGATCAATGTCTAAAAATATAAAATACCCTTCCCTGTCTTCCAACAGAGCCCTCCCTTTTTTGAGAAGTGTCCCTTCTTCCTGGCTCCTCAGCGGCCCAGGTCTTATCCCTTGGTGGCTAGGGAAATCAGCTCCGTTCCCAGACAAAAATCCCCACTCCAGTTCACCGGGTGCTGATTAGCTCATATGTTCTGTTCACACAAGGTCCAAGGGGCGCCAGGCAGCCAGATCCCCTGAAAATAAAACATTTTTGCCCCGCCCGTGGCTCCAAATGGCCGTTTTATTAATTTTTTATTTTTTTTCCCTAACCGCAGGGCTCAGCCACCCATGCCAACCTCCACCAACAGCCTCAAAACTCACGAATCTCCACCGTTCCGTCCACGCCACGCAGATAGATGTCCCAAGCTTCTCACTCCACACGTGCACAGCACAGACCCCCGGGCAGGACCCCTTCCACCATCCGCCTTGCTCTGGGAGCTTGCAGTGTGTGCCCTCCTACACTAACACCATCTTGGCCCTGACCCTCTCCTGCCCTCTCTTCTCATCCTTCTCCTCCTGTCTTCACTGGGATTTGATCCTCAGAATCTCCAATGTGGAAGAGAGGCGTCCTACCACCTGTGCCACCTTAGTTCCTGGTTTTTCGGTGCGTCCCATCTTAACCTACCCCTGTGTCACTCTCCTGTTATGTCATTATCTTGCTGAGTGGCTTGCAGGGCCTGGTGGCATACCCACATTTGGGGCTTGATGGCACACCCACGGATGGGGTCTGATGGTGCACCTGCGCATGGGGCTTGGCAGAGTACTTGCTCGTGCGGCCTTGTGGTGCACCCGTGCATGGGGTCTGGTGGACCACGTGTCTTCTATATATTTCTTTTTTTAAATTTTTACCAGTAGGTCCTGTGGATCAAATCCAGTTCCCTCCATATGGGGGATGGACCCCCAACCACCCAAAACACATCCATCCCCCTGCTATATCTCTTAAGGTTGACCAAAGATACCCAAAATTACACTCTTTTCCCATACAGGATGGTCATATAATAAATCAGGCTTAGTTTAACACCAGCATTCTAAAAACTAGACCTACAGAGAAAAACTAGATCAGGGGACACATGCATAGTTTCTAATATAGTGAATGTTTAGCCTACCCCGATTATCACAAAATCAGGTCAGTGAGAATATTCGCATTATTTTCCCTTTATTTCTCAGCGCTTCTCCAGGTGATTCTCTGATTTGTCTGCTCATTGTTTGCTTGTCTTCTCCAGGAGGCATCACGTACTGAACCCAGGACCTCCCACTTGAGAGGCAAGTGTCCAAAGACCTGAGCCACATCTGTTCCTCAAAGATGAAGACTGCCATTTGTTGATTTCCTGTATCTTGATTTCCAGGCTATATGCTTTTCCTTGATGTGAAAGTTTGCATATTATTTGGTGATATTATGGACTTACTTTATTTTGTTTTTGTGTTATCTGAAAATTTTATACTATGCCTCCCAGGGAGATGGCAGCATGTAACTCGTCCTCATGGATATCTCAAGCTCCCGGGAGCTGCAAGTTGTGCAAAGTCTGCTATTCTTAGTGATTTATCTGGGAGCATTGACTGGGAACCTTCTATTATTGTCATAGTGACAGACCCATGACTCCGCTCTCCAATGTATTTCTTTATAGGCAATTTATCTCTGATAGATCTTTGCTCCATTTCAGTTACTGTTCCCAAAGCAGTTGTGAATTCTCTGTCAGGTAATAAATCATTTTCTTTCACAGCATGTGCTGCTTGAATTTTCCTGTTTATCCTCTTTGGAACCACAGACTTGGCCTTCCTCGTGGTGATATCCTATGATTGCTATGTTGCCATTTGCCACCCTCTGCACTATGGGCTCACAATCACACCATGTCTGCATACAGGCAGCTTGTGGCTCCTGGGCAAGTGGGTTGATTAATTCTGCCATCCACACAGGAAACTTATTCAGGCTTCCCTTCACAGGGTTGAATGTAATCTTTCAATATTTCTGTGGTGTACCTCAAATTTTGAGGATTTCATCTTCAGATGTTTGATTTCATGAGTTTGTGGTCCTAGCTATAAGTGTATGCATGGCCTTAATATGTTCTGCTTTACTGTTTGTATCATACATTAATACATTTTCAATGGTGCTTAACATGGATTCCATGGAAACCTGTAATAAATCCTCATCCCCCTTCACTTCACAGTTGGCAATTGTACTTATATTTACAATTTCTGGAATTATTGCAGTCTTAGGTCCCATTGCTGATAAAGCATCTCTTAGCAATCTGCTCACAGGCATGTTCTAAGCCATGGTGCCCCCACTTATAAACCCCCTCATCTATAGTCTTCAGAACAAAGAGATTAACACTGCTCTAGTCAGAAGATTCAACAGATGTTTAGAGTTCCCAACCAGCATTATGTGTGATTTAAAAACACATTAAAAAATTTTTGAAAGAAGTGTCATTTAAATTTGATGTATGTTTTAGGTTTGAATCTTTCCTTTCAAAATATCTAGAGTTCTCCTGTCTAGTTATATTTTGCTGCTTAAATGCAGCAGTCAGCTATGTATCTCTGTGTCATTGTTTTTCATTCTCTATTCTATATTTGTATAACTCATGTATTTTTCTTGAAAAGGCTTTCTATATTGTCAAAATGTTTTGGAAAATTATTATGATGGTTAGAGGTAAAAACAATGCATGGCATTATATAAAGCCACGACTTATGCATTGGTAGCTAAACTGATGCCCATGCTTTTTACATAATTTCAGGGTAATAGATCCTTCAAACTTGGAAGAAAATATTGAGTCTTTTGGGTTATATCAGCATTCTTTTTAAATTCCTCTTCTTGTACTCACTCATGTTCATGTGCCTGGTCTAAGTAATAAAGTTATTAGAACTAAGAGACAACTATGGAATTGAGGAATCTATATGGATATAGCATTAGAGCTCTACTAATGCTGGAACCCTTGAAGTGTTGTTCAAAAGGGGAGCTGTGAAAACCCTGACCTTTAAGGCAGAATAGAGTTTACAAGTTTTATGTCTGTAACATTTATGTAATCTAAGCATCTTTTAAAATATATATTAAAAAATAAAAATAAGACAATAAACACCTGACAAAAATTAAAAATATTACTTCAATATCTATTCTTTGATAAAAGTAAAAATTTTGATAGAATTAAGTTATAAAAATAAGTGTATTTGAATGAGCCAATGTGGTTCAGTGGTTGTGCACTGGCTTCCCGGGTTCAATCCCCAGTCCCATTACCTCAAAAAAAAAAAAAGTGTATGTGAACATTGAAGAAAATATCGAAAACATTTTGAATGCTCGTTATTCCTCTACATCCTGAATTTACATGAATATATTAACCTATCATATATAATACCCATATAAGTGACTATATTATATCTTCTATATCTTAATTTTGCTCTGAACTCAATGTTGTCTAGAATCTATAATTATTGCAATCCCTCTTTGTTATGTTTGCACTTAGAGATGTTTTTGCTAAGCATTTATTTATTTTATTTTATTTTTTATTGTGGGTAAAAATCAAAATTTTCACAATACATACCAACATTTGCAAAATGATATATAAATATATATGCATATCTGTGCATTTGCTTACAAAAATTTATATATATATATATATATATATATATATATATATATATATATACACACATATATTTTAAGAGGTGCTTAGATTACCCAAAATATTACACGGAACCCACTGGGATTCCCATGTTGCCCACCTCCCACACCTCCCACCACATCCCACACAAATATCTCCCACAAGTGTGGCCCACCACCCACAATGGACTTACACATCCTGGGGCCTTGCCACCAACCATAGACCACAGTTCACACCGTAGATCACACTCTCTCCCACACAGTTCTGAGTGGTGTGTGCTGATTTAAAATGGCCTACATCCGTTGCCACAACGGTACTCAGGACAACCTCCAAATCCCAAAGAAGCCCCTGTATTTCAACTGCTCATCCCCTCTCTGCCCTAAAAGTGTCAAGAGGCCACTGGTTCCACCTCATTGTTATAATTTCTTCCATTGCTAGAATCACCATATGTGAACAACAGAATACCATCAAGTCCACTCTAGTCCATAGTTCTTCCCCTAATCCTGAGGGTACTGGGATGGTGATGTCCATTCCACCTCCAAGTGAGAGAGGGCTTATATCTCATGGATATGGTGGGTGGGATGATCTTGCCTGCAGATGCAGGCCCTCTCTATTCCCTGGGATGGCCATTGCCCATCGTTGTCTCCTCACCAGGTGACTTGAATGAGTCCATTGAGCTGTAGGGTAGGAGTTGCAGCTCCACTGAGATTCCATGCACACCTGGCACACAGGTAGTCCAAAGGCTCCAGTCTCTGAAAGTATACCTAAAAACTTCAGCATCACATATAGGTTTGAATAGAAGGAACTGATGAACCATGTGCAGGGAGGACTTATTTGAGTCCAATTCTCTCACTC
This sequence comes from Tolypeutes matacus, assembly GCA_026826555.1. Taxonomy (NCBI): domain Eukaryota; kingdom Metazoa; phylum Chordata; class Mammalia; order Cingulata; family Chlamyphoridae; genus Tolypeutes; species Tolypeutes matacus. The sequence goes on from JAKSZT010054122.1 coordinate 10,959, forward strand.
TCAGGAGCACAAATTCCAAAATAGAGCCCACTGATAAGGCATCAGTGTCTTGGTCTATCCCCACTTGTATAGGACCTGGGTGTCTCCAGATCTCTCAGGAGCCCCTCTGTGTGGGGTGATAGGCACTTAGATGTTCTATGATCTCCTACTGAGGTGTGCGTAAGAGTTACCTCTGGGATGACCTCCCAACTCTCTTTGAAGTCTCTTAGTGACTGGAACTCATTTGTCTTTACCTTTTCCCCCTTTAATTCAAGGTCTTTTTCCAGTTGTGTTGCCAGTTGGCACTTGGTATTAATCCCTCGTTGCCATATAATTTTTGAATAATACCTTATCTTGTACATGAACCGAATCTGTTCTTATATTTAAGCTCTTTACTTTTCTGGTCTTTAGGTGGGGCTTGTTTTCATATATGCATATTTCTATGATTTTGAAAATATATCCTGTTTTTGTGTTGGCAATGATGGTCAAGATATCCTCTATATATAATTTCAGGAAATGCTTACATTTGAATTAAATTCTGACTACCCTATGATCTTTCAAGATATACTAGAAAACATTAATGATGTTATTAAATTAATATAATATAACCTTTGGGAAATGTGGAAACACTAGACAATTTGTATTATTTCTCTATTTTCCCTGCTCATATCATTGCACATCATATTTTATGTAAAATGTAGATTGAAATAGCTTAAGACAAAATCCTTTTTTTCATTGTCATGTGATGAATTCTTTGTATTACAGAAATTGAACTACTTAAATAAGGTTAATGAAAATAATGGAACAGAGCATGACAAAATATGAACAATAGTTTTATTTGCAAATGATAATTGTTATTTAATAATGGGAAAAAAATTAAGAGTATATTTACTCAGCCTGTACTGTATGCCAAACAATATTTAAAGGGCTTTAGATATATAATTAGCAGAGTTTCTCTCCACAAGATAAATCTAAGGTAACTACTTGCAATAATGACCATATAATCTCAGGTAATGGAAAGCCATCATCCGAGTTTGTTTAAACAAAGATATAAGAGTCATCCTGTAATTTTCTCCATGTCACACAACTCAAATAGAGTCCATCAGCATATCAAATTGATTCTATGTATAGAAAATATTTGGAGTGTGACTATTTCTCAGCATCTCCTCTGCTACCACCCTGACCCAAAAAACCATAATCTCAGTTTTTTTTTAAATCATTTTTTTATTAAAGAAGTAGTTTTAGGAGAAAATCATGCATAAAATATAGCATTCTTATAATACCACCCTACAACCAATACCTTGCATTTGTATGGAACTTTGTTAAAATTGATGATAACACATTTTTAATATTGTACTATTAATTAAAGTCCATAGTTTAAATTATGGGTCACTGTTGGTGTGCCATAATTCCATGGATTATTCAAAAAATGTATTCTATTACTGTGTATACAATCCAATGTTTCCCCTTTTAATTATATTCAGATATATATTTCACTACTGTTTAAAAAAATGTAACCAGTTTAAATAGTCAAAGCAAAAATGGATATA
>JAKSZT010054122.1:37487-159789 GCA_026826555.1 Tolypeutes matacus
TATGGAAGCCTTCTTAGCTGCATGACACCATTAATTTCTTCTTTCTACATTGTGCTTTTTTGTGGTGTACTCTTTCAAGTTGCTTTTTCACATAGTTACTTTGTTTTCACAATGATTTTTATAAGTCCTTTGTATATGCATTGCAACCTACATATTCAGTGAAGTAAAGTTATAATTAGAGCATTTCCTAAACTCTCTCTAGCTAGTATACTGTTCAAAATAAAAGTATAATGTCTTGATTATTTTTTCATTTCAAAATGCAAATACTCATGAACTGCTGCAGAGAGGAAATCTTTCAATTCTACAATAACCAAATCATGTTGTAAATGGGTGATGTGTGACACTTGGGACTCTGTACAATATTCTCATTCTCTTCATGCTGCTTTCTTGACTTCTTGAAGAATGTATAGTGGAAGAACGAGATGGATGCGAGGGGAGGATTACAATGCTCAAAGTACAGCTCATCGTTTTTCTTCCCTTGGTAATAATTGCTAGTTTTCACCATGATTGTGATGGTTTCCTGAACACTCACACTCCACCTTCTCTTTTCCAGTGTCTGAACATACCATGTAACCCAGAGACTGTCACTTCTTTGGAGGAGAATTTTTCTATCTCACCTATCAGTTCATTTGAGTTTCTATCTTAATCTCTCTCCGCTGAGATTGACTTCACCATTGCTTTCCACCTTGAGTTTCTATGTGTTAATTGTTACTTACTTTCTACCAAATATATGGTGTTTCATTCTTCTTGTGCTTTACATATTATACAAGGCAATTTAACAATTCACTTTCTTCAGTATTGCCAAGTTTTCTTCCTCATCATTCCATATATTAACAATTATTCTGTTGACATACTTCCAAAACTCTTCATTTAATAGATGCAGGACCACATAAAATTTTCTGTTTTAAATGTTGATAACATATTAGACTTTTACCTGTTGTTTCTCTGAATAAGAAAAAAGTCAATAACACCATTAGGTATTTGTTTTATTATCCATACTATGCAATGGTAGTATTAAATGATCATAAACTTTCCTTGAAATTCATAATGAAAATTCTTCCTAGACTTTTGGTGACTTATTTATAAATGTATACACCTCACACACACACACACACACACAAACACACACATGCATTCATCATAAATGGACATAAAATTTCTGTGGTACAAAACATCTTAATTACCTTTTTATCATCTACCCTTCCTTAAACCAAGACACACTAAACATTAAGGGAACACCTTACATTAAAAAAAAATTTTTTTTAAATACTTAGATTACATAATGTTACACAAAAAATATAAGGATATCCATGTTCCCCACCTCCCACAACCGCCAACAACGTCCCATATAAACATCCTTCACCAGTGTGGCACATCACCTGCAATGGATATACAAATCCTGGACATTGCCATTAAGCAAGGACCATAGCTTACATCGTACTTCACACTCTATTCCACACACTTCTGGATATTATATGATGATATAAAATGACCTATATCTGTCATTGCAATATCACTCAGGACAATTTCCAAGTCCTGAAAAAACCTCTGTATTACAACTACTTTTCACTCTCCCTGCCCCCAGAGCATCCTGGGGCAGGGCACACTGGCAAGGCACCAAACTCTGGAGCTATCTGCCCTGACATAGGGTCACCGCTTTAGGATGTTGGTTAGGGAGGCATTCAGGATAGGGCACACCTGGTACAGCCTTCTAGGGAGTGTGTGAGTGTTCATCCTGTCATAATGTGTTGTATTAGTGGATGGAGATCTACATAATGAGTGGGAAAATGTTGGACTCCCACCTTTGAGAGGGCCAATTTGTTAAGAAATAGACAGGCAAGGGTCTCTCAAGAGAAAGGGGAGTTCTTAATAGGGGAGGACAAAGCAGTGGGTCCAGACCTCTTGTTGCATGTAACTATGGATCTTGTCATCCAATGAGTCAAGCCAGGGGGTCATCTTGGGGCCCAGGAGGCTGGGCAGGGAGGAACAGAATAGATCAAACAGGGGGTATTTAGTGGTCAGTGGAATTGTTTTTCATTACCTTACAATTATGGACACAGGACATGGTAAATATCATTAAAATTTATAAAAGTGTACGATCTAAAATGTAAACCACACTTTAAACCAATGACAATATTTAGTAGCTATGTTTCAATATATGTACATCAGTTATAACAATGCTATCATCCACATACAAAAAGGTTTTAATATGGGGTGAGGAAAGGGGGAGGAGGTTAAGTAAATGAGAATGTCTTGTATTCTGTGTATGACTTTGCTGTGACCTAAAATTTCTTTGAAAATTAAAAGAAAAATAGTGAGACACTGGAAAGTGAGAGGGGGAAGATGCCACTGTACAGACTTTACACGAGATATTGCAGTGATAAAAGGCAAAATGTCAAAAAAAAATTTTTTTAACTTTTTAAATTTTTTTCTCATTTTCTGAATAATCTAATCCTTTGATTTTTAGTTCTTTTTTAAGTTTTTGTGTATTTTATCCCTTACATTTACACATGATTATTATTTCATTTTCCTATTAATTGTATTTGGCTATTTTATTGGCTTCATCTTTAAAGAAGCTTTGTATCACAGAAGGGTTACAACTGGGTCATGAGAGGACAATTGCTAGGGGGTGTCATGGATGGGGGGTGCATGTGAGTTAGTTCACCTGAACATAAATAAAAGTTATATAAAATTGTTCAAATGCTCAAGGGGCATGGTCATAGTGGGTGGAAAACTACTCAATAAATGAGAGAATACTGAATTCCCATCCTGGAGAGCTCTGCCATATTCTCCAGTGGAGTAGCAAGAGTCCCCATATTGCAGTGGCAGTGTCTGGAAAAGGAGGATGATCCACTGATGAGCTCTTGTTATTGATGACTAGTCATATGAGTCTTTGCTCTTGAAATTGAAACTTAGCCTATTTTTATGGGGTGCCTAAGGGTGGCCACTTGAGAGCCTCCTTGTTCCTCAAATGTGTCCCCTCTCTAAGCCAAACTCAGCACATAAATGCATTACCTTCCTCCCAGTGTGGGACATGACTCCTGGGGATGAGACTCCATGGCAATGAGGGATTACTAACAAGTGCCAATGGGTAATACAGCTGGAAAAATAACTCAAATAATGGCAGGAAAAGGTAAAGACAAATGAGTTCATATGGCTAAGAGACTTCAAAGTTAGTCAAGAGGTCATCCTAATGCACATCTCATTAGGACCTCATAGGCTTCCAATGTGGATATCACCCCAAAAAGAGGGACTCCTGAGGGCTCTGGAGACACCCAGGTCCTATATCAGGGTGGATAGTCCCAGAGTTTCGTGCCTTATCAGTGGGCCCTACTTTGGTATCCTTGCTCCTGAGATTGGCAGAGTTGGATCCAAATATGTCTTCCCTGCACATGGTCCCTCTGTCCATTCTATTCAAACCTATATGTGGTGCCAGAGTTTGTAGGTGTACTTCCAGAAACCAGATTCTTTGGGCTGCCCATGTGCCATCTGGGCCCAGAATCTTGGTGGAGATGCAACTTCTACTCTACAGCTCAATGGACACACCCTGGACACCTGGTGGGGAGATGATGATGGACAACGGCCATCCCAGGGAATGGAGAGAGTGTGCAGCTGTAGGCAGGATAATCCCATTCATCTTATCCATGGGATATAAGCCCCCTCTAAATTGGAGGTGGAGTGGACATCACCATCTCAGATACCTCAGGGTTGGGGGAAGTGCTACGGACTAGAGTGGACTTACTGGTATTCTGTTATAGACATATTGTGATTCACGCAGTGGAAGTAATTACAACATTAATGTGGAGCCAGTGGCCACCAGATGCTTTGGGGGCAAGGAGAGGGAAAGGCAGTTGTAATACTGGGGCTTTTCCAGGACTTGGGTATTATCCAATGCAATGACAGATATAGTCTATTTTATATCATCATATAAAATGCAGAACTGTGTGGGAGAGAGTATCTTCTGGAATGTGAACTATGGTCGATACTTAGTGGCAAACCCCAGGATGTGTATATCAATTACAGGTGATGTGCCACACTAATGAAAGATGTTTATGTGGGAGGTTGTGGGAGGAGTGGGACATGGGGCATATGGGAATCACTACAATTTTTGTGTGACATTTATGCAATCTAAGTATCTTTTAACAAATAAAAAAATAATTAAAAAATAGTTTTGTATTTAAAGTCTATTTTGTCCAATATTTTTATAGCTACTCCCACCCTTTTTTGGTTATTGTTTGCTTGTAAAATTGTTTTCCAGCCATTCACTTTCAGCCTCCTTGAATCCCTGGGTCTAAGGGGGGTTTATTGTAGATAACATATAGATGGGTCATATTTCCTTATCCATTCTTCCAATCTGTGACTCTTGACTGGTGAGTTTAACCCATTAACATTCAGTGTTATTTCTCTCAAGGAATTTCTTACATTAGCCATATTTTCTTTGGGTTTATGTAGGTTATATATTGTTTTCATTTCTCTTTTGTCTTTTAAGTTGTTCTTACACTCTCCTCCTACTCTCTCTCTCCTGTTTTTTCCTTTCAACCTGTAGGACTTCCTTTAGCATTTATTGAAGTGTAGGTTTCTTATTGGCATAATCTGTTAGTTTCTGTTTATCTGTGAATATTTTGAACTCTCCATCATTTTTGTATGCAAGCTTTGCTGGATAGAGAATTCCTGGCTGGAAGCTTTTTTTCTATTTGTACATTGACTAAATCATACCACTGTCTTCTTGTCTCATGGTTTCAGATGGGAAATCAGCACTTAATCTTATTGAGCTTCTTTTGTATGTGATGAATCTCTTTTCTCTTGCTGCCTTGAGTATTTTCTCTTTGTCTTGATCATTGGACATTTTGACAAGTATATGTCTTGGAGTAGGTCTCTTTGGATTTATACTGTTTAGGGTGTAGTGTTCTTCCTGGACATGTCCACCCATCTCCCTCAATAGGGTTGGGAAGTTTTCAGCCATTATTTCCTTCAACACTCCTTCTCTTCCCTTTCCCTTCTCTTCTTTCTCTGGGATGCTGTAACAGTTGGCCATTTGACGTAATTATGTATTCCAAAAATATAATTGGATCATGCTTGTAAAGTGATCTGTTAATCTGGGTGTGATTAGGTTAGGATTAAGGTGTTGAGCCCCGCCCCCTGGTGGGTGGGGAATTGAATATAAAAGGCAAGGCAAAGAACAGAGTTGAAGCAGTCTTTTGAGAAGCAGTTTTGATGTTGGAAAGAAGGCCCCAGAAGAGAAGCAAGCTGTTCGCCTCATTGTCTACCGCTGACCTTGTGGAGGAAACAGGAGCTAAGCCCGGAGAGAAACGCAGCCCCAGGAAGAGAGGAACCCCAGAAGCCTGAACTCTGTCAAATGCCCACAGCTGTCTTGCTCTAACATGTGGCAATGGACTGTGGTGAAAGAAGAAACTTAACGCTTTATGGCCTGGTATCTGTGGGCCTCTACCCCAAATAAATACCCTTTATAAAGACCAACCCATTTTTGGTATTTCACATTAGCACCCCTTTGGCTGACTAATACAGATGCCTATAATGCATGTTTGTGCATTTTGTGTTGTCGGTTAAATCCCTAAGTCCCTGCTGGATTTTTTCTATCTTTTTATCTATCTTATCTACTATCTGTTTGATTTCAGATGTACTGTCTTCCACATCACTAATTCTTTCTTCTGCTTGTTTAAATCTACTGTTATGTGATTCCAGTGTCTTTTTGATCTTTGATTGTGCCATTCATCACCATCTTATCCCTTATCTTTTTATGTATGTTTACAATGTCTTCAGTATGTTCACCCAGTGTCTTCTTAATATCCTTAATCTCTCCCTTCACTTCATTAAGTTGGTCCATGATATTTGTTTGGACAGCATTGATTAGTTTTTTGATATTCCGCCTCTCTTCCTGGGTTTTGGTTTTTTCATTGGACTGGTCCATGTTTTCCTGTTTCTCAGTATGGTTTGTAATTTTTTGTTGCCCTCTGGTCATCATTTTATCTTGATGGGTTTATTCAATTGATTAGCTTCTCTCTCTCCTCTAGAGTTTTATTTAGCTGGTGATTTTGTGTGTGTGTTAAGTTTTCTCTTTGACACTTTGTTCTTATTGTTCTATTTCTTTGCTCTTTTCTGTGTTCTGGTTTTATTTTGAGTAATCTATCTCCCTGACCAGTCCCAAAGTCTCTTGCTCCGTGGGCTCCCAGAATAGCTCACTTGGGCAGGATTCTGTCCCAAATCAGCTGTCTTTTGCAAGAGAGATGTTGAGTGCCCACTTAAACGGACGCCATCTTGCCTTCCCCTTGAAAAGCTTACATTTTAATCTGCTTTATGAATGCTTTTGTAAATGACTTTTTAAATTACAGAATTGTAGGTTTATGGAGAGGTCATGCATAAAATACAGAATTCCTGTACACATCCTTATTATTACCATCTTACATTAGTGTGGTACATTTGTTGCAATTGCTGAAATAACACTTTTTATAATTTTACTATTTTCTACATTTTATGGTTTACTTTAGTGTTTACTGTCTGTTCTGTATAGTGATATTGATTTTTTTAAAATTTCATTCTAGTAACATATCTTCAGCCCCCAACTTCCCCTTTTAACTACATTAAATATATATTTGCATAGAGTTAATTATGTTCACAATGTTGTGCTACAATCACCACCATCCATTACCAAAACTTTTCTATAATCCCAAATAAGAACTCTCTACAATTTAAGCATATATTCCTCATTCCTCACCCCCACCCTGGCCCCTGTAACTTATATTCTAATTTCTGGATTATATTAATTATTTCATGTCAGTGAAATCATACAATATTTGTCCTTTTGTGTTTCATTTTTTCACTCAAAATCATTTCTTCAAGGTTCATCCATGTTACCACATTCATCACTACTTCATTTATTTTCATGGCTGAATAATATTTCCATATATATCCCAAAATATACCACATTTTGTTTTTCTATTCATTGGTTGAGGTGTGATGCTTCCATCTTTGCGCAAGTGTGACTAATGGCCACTATGAACATTAGTGTGCAAATACATATTTGAATTCTTCCTTTCAATATTCCTGGGTATATACCAAGAATTGGAATTTCTGGGTCATATTTTTATATATTTAGCATTCCTGAGGAATTACCAAACTGTCTTCCACAGCAGCTGCACCATTTTACATCACCACCAACAATGAATATATTTTCCTATTTCTCCACACTGATAATTTTCTTTCTTCCCTTCTTTTTTTAATAGTAGCCATCCCAGTGGGTAAGAAATAGTATCTCACTCTTATTTTAGTTTGCAATTCTCTAACGGCTAATGATGTTGTATTAGTTTCCTGGTTAACAAAGCAAATACAATGCAAATGATTGGCTTAACCAATAAGAATTTATTGGTTCACAGTTTTGAGGCAAGGAAAAGTGAAAAATCAAGATGTCATTAAAGCTGTGTTTCTCTAAGAAGACTGTGGCTTTATGGGGCTGATTGCCAGTGATTCTTGAGCTTTATTGTCACATAACAATGCCCATGGCAGCCTCCCCTGGCTTCACAGTTGATTGAATTTCAGCTTTTGTCTAACTTTGTGGCTTTCTCTATCTCTTTGACTTTCCCTACAAGGCCTTCAACAATAAGATTAAGACTCATCTTGATTAAGCTGGGCCACACCATAACTGAAGTAATAGCATCCAAAAAAGTCCTATTTACAAAGGTTCACACCAACAGGAATGGATTAAGTTAAAACCATGTTTATCTGGGGTATATAACTCCAAGCCTCTACATATGTTAAGCATCTTTTCATGTGCTTTTTGGCCATTTGTTATCTCTTTGGAGATATGTCACTTTAAGTATTTTGGCAATATTATCCTATATCTGTCACTGCAATGTCACTCAGATTGATCCAAAGTCCCCAAAAAAGGTCCCATATAGCAACGGTTTTTCCCTCTCCCTGCCCCCAGAGTCTCCATTGGCCACTGGCTCCACATCAATGTTGTAATGTCTTCCATTACTATAATCACAATATGTCTATAATAGAATACCAGTAAGTCCACTCTAGTCCATAGCTCATTCCCCATTCCAGAGGATTCTGGGATGGTAAAGTCCACACCAACTCCAAATGATAAGGGACTTATATCCCATGGAGAAGATGGATGGGGCTATCCTATCTGAAGCTGTAGACTCTCTCTGTTCCCTGGGATGGCTGTTGTCTATCATCCTCTCCCCACTAGTTGTCCTGGGTGAGTCCAATGAGCTGTAAAGTAGGTGCAGCAACTCCACCAAGGATCCAGGCCCAGCTGGCACATGGGCAGCCCAAAGACTCGAGTCTCTGGATGTACACCTACAAACTGCAGCAACAAGTATAGGTTTAAATAGAAGGGACAGATGAGCCATGTGTATGGAACACATAATTGAGTCCTACTTTGCCACTCTCAGTAGCACAACCTCCAAAGTAGGGCTCATTGGTAAGGCACCAAACTCCAGAGCTATCCACCCTGACCATAGGACCTGGGTGTCTCCATAACCCTCAGGAGCCTCACTATTTGGGGTAGTATTCACTTTGGCAGTCTATGAGATCCTGCTGTGATGTGAGTGTTACCTCTAAGATGACCTCCAAACTCACTTTGAAGTCTCTTAGCCATATAAACTAATTTCTCTTTACCTTTCACTCATTTTATTTGAGGTCTTTATCCATTTGAATTGCTAGTTGGTGCATGGTAGCGATTCCTTAATGCCGGGTAGGCTCATCTCTGGGAGTCATGTCCCACACTGTGTGGAAAGTAATGCTTTCATATGTTGAGGTCTGGCTTAGAGAAAGGCCACATTTGAGCCACAAGGAGGCTCTCAGGAGGCAACCCTTAGACATCCAATAACAATAGGCTAAGTTTCATTTGAAGAGCAAAGTCTCATAAACATAGTCATCAATATCAAGGTTCAATGGATCATCATCCTTTGCCAGTCACTTTCCCTGCACTTGGGGAAGTATGCTGTTCTCTTAGAGAATGTGGCAGAGTTCTCTAGAATGGGAATTCAGTGTTCTCTTGATCATTATGTGAGTCTCTAACCACTGTGACAATGCCCTGTGAACATTTGAATATTTTTATATACCTTATATATATGATCAGGTGAACTTCCTCTCACACATCCCCCAGCACTGATACCCTACACCAATGTTCCCCCCCTTCCCCAGTTGTAACCCTTCTATGATCCAAAGCTTATTCAAAAATGAAGCCACTATAATAGCCAAACATAATTAATAGGAAAATGAAACAATAATGATAAGTTTAAAAATAAGAAATCAAATACTTACAAATTTTAAAATCTAAAAATAAAATAAAATTAAAATATTGGGATATTAAAAAATAATGAAAAATATTTATTTAAAATTATTTTGACATTTTGCCTTTAATTACTGCAATATCTGGTGTCCTGTCTGCACATCCCCCCACTCCTTCCCCAGTGTCTCACTATTTTTCATTTTGTTTTCAAAGAAGTTTTAGGTCACAGCAAAGTCACACACAGAATACAGGAGACTCTCATATAAACAACATCCTCCCTATTTCCTTCACCTCCATATTAATACATTTTTATATGTGGATGGTATCTTTATTATAACTGATATACAAATCATAAACATACCTACTAAACATGGTCACTGGTTTACATTATGGTTTATATTTTAGACCATACACTTTTATACATTTTGATGATATTTACCATGTCCTGTGTCCATCATTGTAAGGTCATGTAGAACACTTCCACTGCCCACTAAATACCCCCTGTTCTATCTAGTCTATGTCTCCCTCACCCTCCCCTCAGGGCCCATGGTAACCCACTGGATTCACTGGTTGGATGACAAGATTCATAATTACATGCAAAAACACTGAGGCCTTGACACACTAATTTGTGAATGCTGAAAACTGCAATTCTTTTTTCCCCATGTTTTTTATTTATTTATTTATTTATTTATTTAAATTTTTAAACAATTAATTGAAGTATATCATTCATACATGGTCATAAACTATAAGTGTTCAGTAAACATCATGATATTACAAAACAAACATGCATAACATCATACAGGGCTCTCACACATCACAACACACAAACATCCTGCATTTGTTGAAACATTTGTTAACAAATCATGAAAGAGCATTGTCAATGTATTACAAATTAATTATAACAAAGTATTACAACTAATTATAGTCCAAATCTTCCCCCATATATATTTTTAAGGATTTATTTATTTATTTATTTATTTATTTATTTATTTATATCCATTTCTGCCCCCCCACCACTGCATTTTTGCTCTTTCTGTGTCCATTCACTGGGCAACTCTCTGTGTCCATTTCCTGCCCTCTTTCATCCTTCTTCTGTCCTCACTGGGATTTGATCCTCGGGGCCTTCGATGTGGGAGAGAGGCATCCTACTACCACCTGCACCACGTTAGCTCCCGTTTTTTTGTTGCATATCATCTTGGCTCTCACTTGTGTCACTCTCCTGTTATGTCATCATCTTGCTGTGTGGCTTGCGGGGCCAGGAAGTGCACCCATGCAGAGCCTATCGGCTCACCCACTCACAAGGCCTGGTGGCGCACCTGTGCATGGGGCCTGGTGGCACCCTCCTGCACAAGGCCTGGTGGCTCACCCATGAATGGGGCTTGATGGCTCACCCACTCTCAGGGCCTGGCAGCTCACCCTTAGTCAGGGCCTGATGGCTCACCCACGCATGGGGCCTAGTGGCCCACATGACTTCTATAATTTTCTTTTTATTCTTTTTACTGGGAGGTCTTGGGGGTCGAACCGAGGTCCCTCCATATGGGAGATGGATGCCCAACCACCCGAGCCTCATCTGTTTCCCTGCTATTTCTCTTAATTTTGACAAAAGATATACAAGTTACAGTCTTTTCCCATACAGGATGGTCATATAATAAATCAGGCTTAGGTTTTTAGGTCTAAAAACCAGACCTAGGGAGAAAAACTAGGGGACACATGCATGGTTATAATATAGCAAATGTTAGCCTACTGTGATTATCAAGACAGCAAGAATATTCACACCATCATTCATTTTGAGGCAAATTCTAAGAAAGCAGCAACTGAGTATTATCTTGTTTTGAAGCACTTCAGAATATATTCACAATTACTGCTTCAGGTCATTTTCTCTCCTATTTCTTGTAACATCCTGGATACTAATATCTTTCAAACACACAATCACAGAGCTGCCACATTCTTTCATTGGATGCAACATAACTTGATAAACTCCTGAAACATTGTTAATTTTACATAATCCACATACTCAAAAATCTCTAGTAAACACTAAAGTTTAAATCTTCATTTAGCCATAAGATTCCTTACATCTGTCTGATGCAGGAGAACCAGGCATTCACCATGCCCAACCAGGTCTTGCTTAACCCATCAGAGTCTACCCAGCTCCCACCACTTCCAGATTGCTTTCACTGATTACTGCAGCCCACCAGAAAATGAATACTCAAATCTCCTAAGTCCTTTGAGATTTAGAATTAACTACTTGGCATTATATTCTTTATGTATCTTTGTGCACATGTTAAATAAATTAGCTTATCTCTATAAGTGAATCTTAGCTTGGTGAGTGTTAGGTACAGTGCCTCATATTATCGCTGAACTGGGGGATGTGTGAGAGGAAGTTCACCTGATCATATATATAAGGTATATAAAAATATTCAAACAAATCTTTATGGTCTCCAGATTTGTTTTGATTGTTAGGTCCCTAGTTTGAAGATTTTCTTGTACACTTCTCTGAAATACAAAACTCACCTTCTGATTTATTTATTTCTTCTCAACTTTTCCAAAATCACAATAAAAGAAATGATTGTAACCCTTCTTTGAATTCACTTATGCAATTTATACAGAAAGTGCAAATTATCGTATATGGATTCTCTAAAAATATATATCCACAACAGATGATCTATATTACCAAGTAGAAGGTGTAATAGTATCAACAATTGATTGCATTTTGATTACTAACTTATAACCAGAGTTTTCCAATAAACATTATTCAATTTGCAAAAGATAATTATTACTATTTAAATAATAAATACCGACTTATATTTCTTATTGATATTGGACAGTGATTAGTTGTAGGCTGCTTAAACAAAACTTAACTGGTGCCTAATGTCCAATTCTCTAGTTGCCCTATTTAAATCTAAGTTATGTGCAATGATCCACATCTCCCATACAATCAAAATCAACTGATAAATTCCATGAATATGCATTAATAAATTTCAATATGTAAATAGTTCTGAAGAATCCTGGAGATGGCACTTACCCACTTTCAAAAGAAAGGTTTCAGTTTTACTAAATCACATTCAAGGACCTTTTCCCAAATTCATTTCAATATTCAAGAAAAGAATAAACCAGTACCTTCAGCATTTATGTTGCCATATATTCTTTATCAATCCTAAGATAGTATATTTATCACAGTCTCTTGGGAAAATGAAAACATAGACAATACATGGTTCCTGTTTGATTTCCAAACAAGTTTAACTGAAAGAGATTTAATTTGCAGAAATTAAATCTTGTAAATTTCCATTGGGATAAAGTGACCAATTGATAAATTGACAAAGTGAAGCCGAACTGTTTTCTCATTTAAACTTTGTTCAAAGGCCTAATAATATTAATCTCAATCAAATTATCTTTTTTCCAATGCACGTCTGGAAACTAAGATAAGACAAGTTTCCATTTTGCTATAGGAATACTTGTAGGAAACTCTGAAGGTCTGGAAAGAAAGTACTAATGCCTACAACAGTGGAAAGAAAAACAGTAGAAAGAGTAATAAACCCTTAGTAGTAAGTAAATGGGAAGCACTAGTGTTGCCTCAGTTTATCATCTAAAGTCTAACAAAAATTTTAAAGGGTGAACACAATGTATTACTTTTGTAGTTTGAGTCTTTTGGGGACCCCAGTAATTTATATTCTTGAATTGGTCTATCTATTCCTGTGGGTGTGAACTTATTGAGGATGGGACCCAGAATCATTTCTAACACACAATATTTACTTTATTATTCCATAAATCCCTTTTGGTTCCAGTCTTTCTTGATAAACTCCTTAGCATGGCATACATGGCCATTTGAATTTTGGCACCTGTTTTAGTTTGGTTAGAGCTGCTGGGAGCACCAAAAATAGTTTGCCTTATATAGTGGGAATTTATTAAGTTAAACACTTAAAGTTTTTAGGCTGTGAACACGTCCATATAAAGGCATCATTAGAAATGCTGTCACCTAAGTTTGGCCTTAGTGATCCTGGAGTCATACCATGTGGCAAAGCACAAGGAAACATCTGCTTCTCTTCTGGGTGTTTTTGCTTCAGCTTCTGGCTGCTACATTTGTGGATCCCTCTCTCCCACTTTCCTCTCCTAGCTTCCGGCTCCTTCACTCCATGTCTGCAGCTTTTCTCTGTTTGTCTGCTACTTTCAGTCCTCCAATTCTAAAGGACTCCAGCAAGAGGTTTCAAAGTGTTGCAGCTTACATTTAAGTCTCTATATTTATTTTCACTACATCATTCTTTCCCTTGCCACATGTTCTAACCATGTAGACTACAGCTTACTAAATAGACCATGCCCATTTAACTAAAGCTATTGAACATTCTTCTCCTTTTGACTTCAGTTTACCAATTTCTACTTGCCCTTTGGACTGTACATTCATTTCATGGCTCCAAGACAGGAAAATATTCCTAATTCTTTCCTCATTCTAGGCAGGCCTCTGTGTCTTATCAGTCCTAATTGATCTAATTTGTTTCTTATACATCATTATGTTGAACATACCACACTGTATTGAAATCACATGCATGTCTGTTTTTCTTCCACTAAATTTTATGTTTTATAGGGAATGGATTTTCTTTAATTCATTATGTCCCTCCTACAACTATTGCTATGCCTAGAATATAGTAATCACTCAAACAGTATTTGCTGAAATCATGTAATTCTCTTTTCAACCTGCAACAGAAATATTTAAAATAGATTAAATGGAACATCATCAGTGTTTATTGGTTCATTTGTTGTTTTGTTTCATCACCAACTCTTTATATTCTTTATTAATTGGTAATTGTGGGAGTGACCAAATACACAAATTAGGCCAAGTTCAATGTTAATATGAAAAATGAAATTAAAAATTAATGAGTTGCTGTAGGAATATAGTCATTTACCATCTTTGAATACTTGTGGCCTTATTTTTTAAAGAAAGGAGGATGAAATAAACAATCCTTAATGTACGTTAAAACTATTAATTTTCTTTCAATTAGTGTCTCCATTACTGCCTTTATACAATAGTGACTTCATTTAATTTATGCAAAACCCCGCCACATATGGGTGATTCTATTTCTCACTTGTAAGAGAAAAACAAATTTATGCTTTCAACTACTATTTTTAGAGGGGAAATTTGTACTCCTGGATTATATTTTTAAATTTTTACCAATTGACATGTAATTTAGTTGAGAATAAGACATCATTTAATATGAGAGGAGATTAAAGATAGCAGAGTAGGGAAATGCAGGCTAAGTTCCTCCTCCATAAACTGCAGGAAGGTAGGCAAGCTTGCTTGGCAGAAGGGAACATGCAGGACTATGGGGGCAATTGGAGAGAGAAGCTAGAGAGGTGTTATTCAATGGGCTAGGGGATTTGGAAGCAGGGTAAATGATTTGGCTGGAAGACCACTGCTCATTCATCTCTGAGAGTGAGGAAGAAACCCAGGAACCAGGTTTCCAATGGCCATCAGGCTCCTGGGGTGGGGGACCTCTGGAGAAAACAGGTGTGGGGAGTGGCACCCAGCCAATTCAGGGAGCTAGAGAAATGGGGAGAAGGGGCTATAGCGCTGGTGGATGTGCCTTGAGCCAGTTCCCTAGAAAAGGAGAAACACCAGCATGTGCTGAAGCAGATCCAGGAAGAACAAAATGGGAAGCTAATCAAGTGGGCTGCCACACACACCTTCCCTGGATGAGAGAGGAAATGGGTAAGTGAGGGGTGGGCTGACAGGTGACCAACAACCCTGGTGAGAGAGGAGCTGGGAGTGGAAGCGTGGAAGCTATCAGATGTGCAACCATCCTCAGGGAAATGAGGGAAGGGAGAGGCAAAGGGTGAGCTGTCAGGTGCCCAAACAGCCCAGAGTGGAAGGGAGCCAGCATCATCCCCTGAGTTGTCAGGCAGCCAGCCAGTTCCCTGGGGAAGGGTCAGTTGTGGTAAAAGTATCCTCATGACAGAAAACTTAGACTGAGATTTTGTTTATTTTATTTTTTACTTTTATTTGTTTTTATTACTTATTCTTTGTTTTTTTTCTCTTCATCCAGGTAGCTTACTTGCAGAGGACAGGCTACAGGGTGATTGATTGCTGAGCACTGACAGCATGAGATGGTTGTTAGTGGCCACAGAAGGAGGCCATTTTTTTCTTATTTTTCCCCTTTGTTTCTTATTTCTTGTTTTCTTTTCTCCCTATTTTCATTTTTTCTTTATTTTTAAAGGAGTTTTGGATTATGTAAAAGTTACATTGAGGATATAGAGGATTCCCATATTCCCCACGCTGCACCTCATATTTTCCCCTATTAATACTTTCATTAGTGTGTTACATTTGTTATAATTGATGAACAAATAGTGAAGCATTGCTACTAACTGTGGTCTATAGTTTAAATTATGATTTACACTTTGCACCACACAATGTTATAGGTTTTGACAAAATGTTTAATGGCCTGTATACATTATTGCAATGTCATGCAAAACAATTCTAAGGTAAGAAAAATACTCATGTTATACCTATTCTTCCCTCTCCCTCCCCTCAGAATCTCAGTAACCACTCTCTTTATAACAATGTTACAAGTTATTCTATTCAAGAAAAATAATAATCATACTTTGTTCCACAGCTGCATGTTTGTTCATTCCTCTGCCTTGAGGATTTAGGATTGTTCTGACCAAATAGGCTCATTTATAATATATATGCTACCCTTTATCTTGCTTTTCTCCATATAGCATACTTGACAGAGCATTCTCTTTTTCAACTTCTATTGCTCTCTTCACTCTAAAAACTTTTTTCAAAACTGCATACTCAGTCTTTAGCACAAAGTCTAACACATCATTAGAGCTCAATTATATCTGATGAAATACATAAATGATAGAGATTTGCTTATTCTGTATTATATTTTATAACCTTCCATCATGCCCCTCATATGTTTACTTCCAAGCCCCTATGCCAAGCAACAATGTAATTCTTAAAAGTCACCAATTCCCTCTAAATTACTTCATTTCATTCTTCAGTAAAAGACTAACTTACAAACGCAAATATGATCATATAATTTTGCTGTTTCAAATATTTCAATGGATTTCTACTAGCAATTTTCTGTGAATCCCTAATATTTTGAATATAAAATTTCAGGACAAATATTTATATTTATTTAGAGTGAAATTGATACCCATAACCAGATAGAAAGTTGGTGAATCATAAGACCTATCAAAAATGAAGAGCTTTAAGGATTCACTTGCTTTATTTTCTCTAGAGTACAGACTAGAACCACCAAAATCCACAAATGAGAGAGGCATCTGGAATAAGGTATGTTTGGGTATCTTTTGAGATATTTAGAAGGATGACTGAATTAAAGGACATAATCTGTTCTAGTTGCATCTATGGGTGTACCAAATTAAAGGGAAAGTATTTTGTATAAAGGGCCAGATATTGATTAGACTGTTTTTTAATGGTCCTGAGCCAGGGATCGAAACTGGGACCTTGAATGTGGGAAGCCTATGCTCAACCATTGAGTCATATCCACTCTCCTGAGTTGTTTTTTCCATGTTTCCTTTTTTTTTTTTTTTTTGGAGGCACCAGTGATGAACCCAGGACCTCGCACATGGGAAGCAGTCACTCAACCCCTTGAACCACATCCGCTTACTAGAGTTATCTTGATTGACATCCAAATTAATCAGGATGCATTGCTTTAATTGCATGATTCATGAAATCATCAAGTCTATAAAAAGAGTGCTCACCATCAAAAATTTGTTTCATTTTTTTTTTCATGACAGCTTTTTCAATAAATTATTGTCGTGTTTTTCCAATATAATTGGTTCTAGTGAGTAATGAAGAAAATGTTCAACATGATTTCCTTTAGTTTTCAATGAATTTTTCATCAGAAGGTGGTCTTCTGAGGGTAGGTGAGG
The DNA here is from genome assembly GCA_026826555.1 of Tolypeutes matacus. Classification (NCBI taxonomy): domain Eukaryota; kingdom Metazoa; phylum Chordata; class Mammalia; order Cingulata; family Chlamyphoridae; genus Tolypeutes; species Tolypeutes matacus. The sequence continues at coordinate 54,631 of JAKSZT010054122.1, forward strand.
TAATTGTGAATATATTTCTCCTGATTTAAATCAAGATCTAAAGGGGTGTTTGGTGGTCAGGGGGAAGGTTTTTCATTACCTTACAGTAATGGACACAGGACATGGTAAATATCATCAAAATTATTAAACTATCATCTAAATTGTAAACTATACTGTAAATCATAGACAATGTTTAGTTGCAATATTTTGCTTTCTGTAGAATAGTTATAACAATGCTAACATCCAAAAAAAGGGGAGGTTAATATGGGGTAGGGAAGGGGGGGTGGTTTGGTATCTGGGAGTCTCCGGCACTCCATGTGTGACTTTGCTGTGACCTAAAAGTTCTTTGAAAATTAAATGAAAAATTGGGAGACAATGGGGATTGAGAGGGGGAAGATGTCACAGCACACTGGAAATCCGATAACACAGTGATAAAAGGAAGGCAAAAAATGAAAAGAGAAAGGGAAAAAAAGAGAGAATATATATATTTTAAAGGCATTTCTTTTGCTTTTTTGCCTATTTTTTTTGAATGTCTCAATCAGCTAATTATATTTTGTTTTGTTTCTTTTGTTTGTATGATTATTTGTTTTTGTTTTTTTCTTGTTTTTTTTCTTCCTTCTCTTTTTTTTTCTCCTGAGTTTCCTTAGGTTTGTCTCTTGCATGTAAGCATACCATAGTTGTTTCTTTTTCCTAGTAAATGTATTTGATTATTTTATGGACTACATGTTACTGGAGGATTTGGATCACAGAAGGGTTACAATGGGTACTGCAGGGGATTATTGGTGGGGGGTGTCTGGGAGGGGGGATTCATGAGAATTAGTTCATCCGAAAATGCATGAAGATATACAAAATCTTTCTAAAGATCAAAAGATGGGGCATGGTCACAATGGGTGGACAATCACACAATAAATGAGGGAATCTGAATTCCTAGCCTGGAGAGCTCTGCCACAGTCTCCAAGGGAGCAGCAATAGTCCTCTGAGCACAGGGACAGTATCTGTCAAAAGAGGTGGACCCACTGATGTGTTCTTTTTATTGATGACTACTTTTGTGAGTCTTTGCTCTTGTAACTGAGACTTAGCCTGCAGTTGTGGGGTGCCTAAGGGTTGCCACCTGAGAGCCTTCTTGTTGCTCAAATGTGGCCTCCCTCTAAGCCAAACCCAGCATATGATTGCATTACCTTCCCCGCAACATGGGACATGACTCCTGGGGATGAGCCTCCCTGGCAACAAGGGATTAATAACAAGTGACAACTGGCAACACAACTGGAAAAAGACCTTGAATAAGAGGGGGAAAAGGTAAAGACAAATGAGTTCAAGTGGCTAAGAGACTTCAAAGAGAGTCGGGAGGTCATCCCAGAGGTAACTCTTAGGCACAACTCAGTAGGAGCTCATAGAACATCTAAGTGCCTATCACCCCACACAGAGGGGCTCCTGAGAGCTCTGGAGACACCCAGGTCCTATATAAGTGGGGATAGCCCCAGAGACTAATGCCTTATCCAGTGGGCTCTACTTTGGAATCTGTGCTCCTGAGAGTGACAGAATTGGACTCAAATAAGTCCTCCCTGCACATGGTTCATCAGTTCCTTCTATTCAAACCTATATGTGATGCTGAAGTTTTTAGGTATACTTCCAGAAACTGGAACCTCTGGCCTACCTATGTGCCAGGTGTACATGGAATCTCGATGGAGCTGCAACTCCTACCCTACAGCTCAATGGATTCATCCAAGTCACCGGGCGAGGAGACAACGATGGGCAATGGCCATCCCAGGGAATGGAGAGGGCCTGCATCTGCAGGCAGGATCATCCCATCCACCATATCCATGAGATATAAGCCCTCTCTCACTTGGAGGTGGAGTGGACATCACCATCCCAGTACCCTCAGGATTGGGGGGAGAACTATGGGCTAGAGTGGACTTGATGGTATTCTGTTGTACACATATGGTGATTCTAGCAATGGAAGAAATTATAACAATGAGGTGGAGCCAGTGGCCACTTGACACTTTTGGGCAGGGAGGGGATGATTAGTTGAAATACAGGGGCTTCTTTGGGATTTGGAGTTTGTCCTGAGTACTGTTGTGGCAACGGATGTAGGCCATTTTAAATCAGCACACACCACTCAGAACTGTGTGGGAGAGAGTGTGGTCTACGATGTGAACTGTGATCTAGGGTTGGTGGCAAGGCCCCAGGATGTGTAAGTGCATTGAGGGTGGTGGGTCACACTTGTGGGAGATGTTTGTGTGGGACGTGGTGGGAGGTGTGGGGGGTGGGCAACATGGGAATCCCAGGGGGTTCTGTGTAGTATTTTCGGTAATCTAAGCACCTCTTAAAATATATTTATATATATATAAATAAATAAATAAATAAAAGAAGTGGAAACAGAGAGATGGAGAGGTGAGGAATTTTCTTGTTTATTGTTTGTCTTTTTTTGTTTACTATTATTGTTGAAATAACAAAAATACTCTTATAATGATTGAAATAATGAATGCACAGCTATGAGATTATACCAAATACTATTATTGTACACATTGAATGAATTGTATGCTTTGTTAATATGTACCCATAAAATAGATTTGTTAAAAAATAAAAAATAAATGCATATATAATGGTCAATAGGAAATTTGTCTCATCTTAACATTCATGGATTGATTTTTCTGTGTCCACATCAATGGTAGAGAAAGATCTAACATAGAGCTAATGTAAATGTTAACATTGGTGGAGTTCAGTGATACTATCCCTCAGGAATTCATATTTGAACTAGGAAGGAAAGAAAATGAGTATGGAGTGAGAAGGTATGTTCCTGGATCATGATGGAAATGAATCGTGAAAATGTGCTTAGTATATATATGGAAACACTGTTTCATTGTCTTTTGTAGTTTTGTGAAGGAATGTAAAGGATCAATCTCTGGAGGTCTAGTGGGAACCTTAACTAATATTGAAGACTAAAGGAGGTGTAATGTTTATATTTTGGGAGAGAGGTAATGTTCTGAAGTATACTCCATTTTAGGTGTATGTAATTAAGCATATAATGATGATAGTTCAGAGAAGCATTCCAGAGAAATGGTTTGTTACTTTCAATTCAGAGATAAGGATGGAAGAAAGAAAAATCAATTATATATGTAATCATGTCGGGATAGTGGATAAAAGGAGAAAAAAGTGGCTAGGATTTAGTTTTAAGATGTTCCAATAATATATTGAGCTTTTTTGCAGTGGATAAGTGGAAGGAGTGATACAGTACTTTGAAAACAGAAGACTAAGATGTCAGAGAAAAGTAATAAAAAGCAAATGCCCCCAAAGTGGGTCATGAATCAATTATATAAGCTTACATCATAAGATGGATCATGAAGAGATGGAGAGGCTTCTGGTAAAAGGGATTGAATTTATAATCAGTTTATAGTTTCCAACAAAACAGGAGAGTAAGAGTTCAATTGGATACATTGAACTTAGCCAGTGGTACCATGACTTTCCAATTTAGTAGGATAGAAATAGTAGCCAATTTGTGTGAACATAAGGACTATTAAAAAATATTATGGTATTAAAGGGTAAGTGGCCAAACTTTATGATCCATCTGCTTAGTAGGAGGTGATTCAATCTTTTGAAAGTGAAAGGCAATGTGAGAATGTGTGAAATTCAAAAGACATGGAGATTTGGCATGTTTAAGGAGAATAGTGGAATTATTTAATTACCAATACAGTATTAATACATTAAAGTTACCACATACTTGATAGCCACTAGTGTGACTCTGTTTATGCCTGGAACAGTATCCTAATCATGTGCTCAGTCAGATGCTATCATAGAAAATTTTAAGTATGTGGAGTGTTTATTGGTAGACATAGAAATAGTAGGATGGACATAAGAAAAATTAAAATATTGGTCTTGGTAAGTATGTGTTGAAATGAGTAAATGTGGATTAAACTATACTGAATGAGGATAGAGTCAGTATAGTTACTGATATTTGGCAAGGGGGATCAATGCCCTGGAAGTTTCCATGTGGTAGGTAAATCTGGGCATGAGAAGCAGTCATGTAAACAAGCAAAAGAAAGTGGCTATAACCACAGGCTGTGGCCCCTGGTTATTGATGTGACAAGGTACATTCCAGGGTAAACCTAGGTATGGTATGTAAAGCTCTAGAAATTTAAGCATGGCATATAGGCAAAGCAAAATGCAATTCCTAGCTTTATCATTTTATAGCCATGTAATTTTGTCATGCTACTAAAATTTTCTGATTTTCTGATCATGTCCTTTTTCATAAATAAAGCATAAAAATTTGTTCATAAATAAACCATAATCTCAGATTATTTTGAGAATAATGTAAGTGAATCTTCCACATTTACTACATAATTTTCCCTTCTTTCTAGATTTCAGATGCAAAGGGGTGTTTTCTTCTGTTTATAACACATTATCATTTTGCCCATGAAATATAATTAATTATTAACAAAGTGTTAAGGGGGAACTTATAGATCATAAATAATTAATGCAAGGATGTTACAATTAAAGATGATTAATATTGTACAGGATATCAGCAAACATTTTCCTAAAATATCAAATAGAGGAAATAAGTACCTTCCTGTACCCACCCAGTCTGTTTTCTGAGCCTCTTTGTCTTATGAGTTTTCTGGCATATGGCAGAACATTACAACCCACATAATCTGTTACTTTCTGATGAAGAGGGTTTAAGGACTAGATATGGAGAAAGGATGATATTGATACTTCAAATGATCTAAATCTTTAATTGATTATCTCTATCATTAATTGCATTTTCAATTTTCATGGACGAGATCAAAGTCCTTTGGGGATATATCTAAAAGTCAGGGTTCAGGGAGTGATATTTCTAGAAATCCCATGTGGGAAAACCAAAATGATCTCAGACAAATATATACAAAACAGCAGGAGTAGGGCAGAGCATGAAGGGAGTGAGTGTCCAGGGGACTGATAAACAGCTAGTTCATAAACCCAAATTCCTTAAATCTGATTAATTCCATACTGTTGGTCTATATGTGGAGACCAAAATCCACATGTGGCCTGAATTAGGTATACCTATGTTTTGTAATCAGGGAGAAAATGTAAAATTCAGATCACTGTGGGTTAAATGACATATACAACAATGGTTTACATATTCATATCTATAATATATCTGTATAGATATTTTATTTATTAACAACAAGAGCCATAGTCATCTCTTATTACATTTGAAGATGACCGTCTTCCCACAGTTTTACTGAAGCACTCTGTGTATTTGTTGGTTGGGTGAGGTATAGTTGGGTATTAATAATCAGTGAAAGTTAGGATATTAATAACCATAGGCTTTGAAAATTGTGGCTTCTTTCTCCATTGTCAGCATTGCCTGCTTTATCCTCTGCCTGTTCCTGAGAGTCAAAAATCATAGGAATACAGCTGATGGCCAACTTGCAAGTGCATATCCTGATAATTAAGTTATTGCTTTTTCTACTGAAATTACATCTGTATTGCTAGAACATGGCAAGATTTCTCCTATTACACTGTCTGTTCTAAGTGCACTCAGGAGACATTCAAGGATCTGACAATGACTTAAGTGTGCCCATTACTCTGGGATAATTATGATGGGTCAGCAACAGATTAAGAAATAATCTTCTTCCAATATTTACACTAATTTTTTCCAGCCTCCATTAAGGCTGTGTTTTCAGAGAAGAGAGGGAGCCCATGGCCTTGGTGGGGAAATAATTTTCTCATTAACCTTGTAAGTGGTAGTAATGGCTTTAGGATTGTGGTGACAACATGTGACAGAGGTGAGTAAGAGCACAACTTGACACTCCAAATGGGAGGTAGATATTTGAGCAGGTTAGTTGAATCCAGTGTTAAAGGTGGTGTGGTGAGTGTTGCATAGTGTTCAGGGGAGCACAAGAGAGGGTTAAGCAAGGTATGCCATGAGAAATAATTTGCTTATTTTCTCTAATAGCATATATATTAAAGTGTATATAGATATTTTTGTATTTTGAAAAGATGTTTGGCTTTCTTATCACCACCTTGTCCCTAATTAACCATTTCCCTCTTTGTAAATAATGTTTGTGCAAAATTGTAAGTGGAAGGAATGAATAAGGGAATATTTTGCACTTGATTTTGGCTGTTCATAGAGGGAATGTTTGGTAGTTACAGCAAAATTTTAGATTAAGTGAAAAATGTTGAAGAGCTGGAGAGACCAGAACACATTAAGAAGTTAACTCTATCTTTTATATGGGAAGGAGAATATAAGATAGAAAATGATAATTATGATTTGGAGGCCCAAGGTAAAATTGAGTATGGCCTCCTAGAGCCAGGAAGAGTGAGTCCGGGATTTTAATAGAGTATAGCATTTTTCAAGGCTCCCTGACTTGTGCTATTAGACTGCCTAAACTTATATCTTATAATCACAACACAACTCATGTGATATCACTTTATAATGGAACATTATGTATTCAGTATGTGAATGTCTGTGCAAGTATATCTAATATACAGATACCACGTCATCATTCATAATGTTCTGACTGGAATTTCAAACACAATTTGAACTTTCTCTCCACATAGCTCTTCCATTCCTAAGAATGTCATCTAAGTCATCTTACTGTGATATTAGTGTGGATAATCCTGTCTGAATTTGAATGTCTCTGTAGTTTTAGGAATCAGTGACATTCAAACATGTAGCCATTGATTCACCCAGGAAGAGTGGGCCATGATGGACACAGTCCAGAGAAAGCTATTCAGAGAAGGGATGCTGGAACTTATCAGTCATCAGATTTCTATTGATGAAAATCCAAAATTGTACTATCTATCATCTATCTATCACTTATCTATCTATCTATCTATCTATCTATCTATCTATCTATCTATCTACCTACCTGTTTATGTACCTATCTATCTACAATCTATCTATAATATTCACCATCATCATCTATCTAACTCTCTGTCAAATGTTTCCAATTTGTCCTTTAACTATTTAACTATGGAATGGATTTCTCATATGCCATTCTAAGCTCTGCCCTTATCCTTTCATAAAACTTAAAAGTATCTGGAAGAAATTTGATTCTTCACTTATTAATTGACATCATTTTTCACAGCACTGGTCTAATCTCTCAGACTACAATTTCATGTATTTCCTGTTACTTTCAATCTCCAATACACAGAACTGTGCTGAGAACCTAATGAACATTATTTAAATGGGTATATAAATTGATTAAATGTTATCTAATAATTTTTATGCTTTAAAAATTATATCTGTTGATATTTTACAACACAGTCAAAAAATATTCAGGATACATTTTTCTTATATAACCATTTGTTTTTGGTAGACATTAGGATTATTGTATTCTTTAAAAAAAATACTATTCAACCACTGTGGAAACAAATTCTCCCTTTATGTAAGAAAAAGTTGCTTCAGGCTTTCAACCTGGCTATGGGACTCATTGACCACAGAGTCTTAATGTTTTATGGCATATGGTCAAGCATCCTTTGCTATTGAAGTTTTGTGAATATGCTGTGTTCAAGGTGTGCTTCCCTGTTTTGACCCTCAATGTTTACTTTATTCCTCACCATAGCCTGTCTTGGACTTAAAGAAAATGCACTGTTATTAGCAGATAACTCAAAATCCATTGTATATCTTTCATATAAATAGGGTATCAACTCTGCAAATCAGATGTGATTTCTCAGTTGTAGCAAGGAGAGGAACTGTGGAAAGAATTATTAGAATTTATCCAAGTCCAGAGTCCAGGAGGGCTCCAGGAATCTGTGTATTCACACAAGAAGGGACTTGGTCAATAAATTAGTAGATGCTTGGAAATATCATCAAAAAAGCCCTTAAGTGAGTGATATTCTCTTAAATGTTGGCATATACTAGTCTCTATTCAAGTATCCATCTGCCATTGTCTTTGGCTTTAGGCAAAGGGATATTAATATACTTATTGCAGTTAAACTTTCACATAATATTCACTGCATGGACCTCCTCTTTGAGGTTTTATTTTCACTTTACCTCCAAATATCTAATCTTCATTTTATTTCCCCCTTATTTTCATCCTGAAAATACTTTAACTCTCAGTTTTATAAAAAGAGATTCTAATCCCTATGGTATAACTTAATGTGACATCCTTTCACCATTCCCTATCTATAATTGACAATATTGAAATATATCACAGTAACATTTAGGTTTCTCAGATTTTTGTATTCTGTTCATGCCCCTGTAATAAAGCTGTTTTTTCCCCAATCATTTCAGGCAGGAAATCTGACTTTTTTCTTTACTTTTAAAGAAGCTTTAGATTACATAAATGTTACACCAAAAATATAGGGGATTTCCAAATAACAAACCCATCCCTCTCCTAAAATTTCCCCCATTAACAACATCTTTGATTAGTGTGGTTCATTTGTTACAATTAATGAACTCATATTGCAGCATTGCTACTAAGCAAGATCTATAGTTTTCATTATGTTTTACACTGTGCACTGCACAATTTTATAGATTTTAACAAAATGTATAGTGGCTTCTATCTGTCATTGCAGTATTATGCAGAACAATTTCAATGTCCCCAAAATGCCCCTCCCTGCATGTTACAAATTTTTTTCCCTCTCACTCCCCTCAGAACCTCTGCTGACCACCAACTTTACATCAATGTTACACATTATCCCATTCCTAAAATAATAATAAATCTAATTTATTCCATACTTGCAGTCCCGTCCCACCTTATGTTTGTTCATTCCTCAATCATGAGGATCTTGGGATGGTGATCCCCTTTCTGTATTGGATTGAGAAGGGTTTTAGATTACAGTGGGCAGGTGGATGGAACTGTCTCTCTTGCAATTGCGGATACTCTGTTTTTTGAAATGGGCATTTTCTATTATCATGGTTATGTTAGTTGTCATAGTTGGGTCAAATGAACTGTAGAGAAGGTGTTGCCTGCAGCTCTGCTGAGATACAGGGGTCACCTAGCATATGAACAGCAAGAAGATATAATTCTCTGGGATGAATGAAAGGGCAGAAGGTCCACATGTGGGATAACTGTACATGAATCTAACCAGGATACTTTGAGGAGATAGGTTACCATATGTTCCAAGGAAAGGCTTACCAAAGGGGTGCCATTTCCTGGGATTTTCAGCTCTGCATATAGTGTCTAGATATCTATAGGCCCCTCAGGAGCACCCCTATTTTAGGCTTTGTTTACTGTGGCAGATAGGGTGATCCTCTTGAGACATACATAAGTGAAAAGTCTGGAATGATTTCCTGTCTCACTTTGAAACCTCTTAGCCATAAAACTCATTTGTACTACATATTTCCTCTTTTTTCCTAGGTCTTTTTCCAAATGCATCAGTAATTGGCGCTTGGTAATAATTACTTGATGTCAGGGATGCTCATCCCTTGGGGTCATGTCACATGCTGGGCAGAAATTATTGAGCTTATATGCTGAGTCTGGCTTAAAGAGAGGTCACATTTGAATGTCAAGGAAAATTTCAGAAGGTAACTCTTAGGTAATATAAATTACTAAGTTTCAATTTCACAGGAACAATGTTTAAGTACAAGCATGAATATCAAGTGCCTGGCATATTGGTCTATCCTCCTGTGCTAGGCACTGCTCATGTGCTCTAGAGATTCAAACATTCTATTAGAGAACATAGCAGGACTCTGCAGGATGAGAAGTCAATATTCTGTTGTTCATTGTGTGCATCTCCACCCACCAAGACAACCCCACATTATCACATTAACACATTCATGTTCCATAGAGGCATGGCACAGGTATTCCACTCCCCCAAATATCTCCCACCACTGATGACCTGGAACAGTGACCCTCCTCTCCCACAATAGCAACCCTTCTGCAATCCAAGACCTCCCAAAAAAAACAAAGCCAAAAATTAATAATGAAATATAATAAATTAAAATAAAGTAAATGTAATTTTTTTTTTAAATTGCACTGTGCCTTTCATCAATTTAAGCTCTATTATCTTTTAGGTATACAGACAATTTCTTCTGTATTCTCCAGTGTTTTATTTTTTCCTACTTTATTTTCTAATAAGCTTTAGGTTACAGAAAAGTCACATAGAATATATAGGGGAATACCATATACCCCTGTCCCCCCATGTTCTCCCCTACCAATAACATCCTACATGAGTATGGTACATTTGATACAATTATGAACAACTATCAAAGCATTACTACTAACCATGGCAATGGTTTACATTATGGTATACATTTTGTACTGTGTACTTTTATAGATTCTGAAAAAATGTATAATGACCTGTACCTATCAATGCAAGATGATGCAGAACAATTCCAATACCTCCCAAATACCACATATTCCACTCATTGTTCCCCCTCCTTTCACTCAGAAAGTATAACCAGTAATTTAAATTATTAAACAATAAGGTTTATAGTTACATGCATTAAAATTGAAGGCTTGACATACTGGTCTGTTTCTTTTATTAAGCACTGCCTACGTACTTGCCCCTATATTTGAGAATGTAACAGGATGGGAGTTTAATATTTTCTTATTTATTGTGTGGGTCTTCACCCACTGAGATGACACCCTATAAGAAGATGAACATTCATATTCCATAGAAGCATGCCCCAGGTGCACCCTTATCCACTTATTTCCCCACTATCAATGCTCTGCATCAGTAAACCTCCCCTACATATTTACCAAGAGAACATTCCCACCATTGTGTTGTCAAACAGACTTACAAATCCCCAGAGCTTACCTGCTCCTTCCTCCAGCTCTCCCCCTACTTCCTTGGATATTCCAATCCAACATCCTTACCCTACTCACCCTCAAATTCCAGTACCTTCAACCATTATTTACCCCACCCACTACCAAACCACCTCCTTCCTCCTTATCATGTATTTTGCTCGTATTGAGCACCAACTTACTACACTAAATTCCCTTTCTCTGCTGATAACCTATCTTTCCAACTCTTTCTGTGAGTCTGTTCAAGATGCTTACGTCTTATCAGTGAGATCATGCAATATTTGTCCTTTAGTGACTGGCTTACTTCACTCAACATCAGGTCTTCAAGATTCAATCATCCATGTTTTCATGTGTGTCAATACTTCACTCCTTCTTACAGCATTGTAATATTCCATTGTATGTATATATCATATGTGGTAGGGACACCTAAAATGGTGCCCCCAAGCGGCTAAAATGCCTGCCAAGTGCTACGTGACTCCCGGCATGAACCTGAAAAGACTTCTTTCAGTCAATCCTCAATGTCCAGTCATAACCTTTTCTAAAAATCTTCTTTTTTGCCAGTTACTATGTACGTCACCCCTCTTCCTCCAATCATGTCCTTAACTCACTTCCCTTATCAGAACCTATATAAACAACAAACCTTCCTGTAATAAATTAGACCTGCATGCTTACCTCGTCTCCGCGGTGGTTCTTTCCGCCGTGCGCCCTCCATGCCTGCGAGCCCCCGTAGGAGCCTAGGCCTCTCCTACCCCGACCAGACAGGACGCTCCCGACCACAATCATACATACAATGTATATTTTGGTTATCCATTCATCTCTTGATGGACACTTGAGTAGCTTCCAACTTTTAGCTATAGTGAATAATGCCACTATGAACTTTGGTATATGCGCTTGTGTTCCTGCTTTCAATTCTTCTGGGTATATTCATAATAGTGGGATTGCTGGATAATATGGCATTTCTATAGTTATCTCCATAGGAATCGCCAAACAGTCCTCCAGAATGGTTGCACCATTCTACATACTGAACAGCAGTGGATGAAGTTTCCCTTACCTCTACATCCCCTCCAATACTTGCAGTTCTCTCTCTCTCTCTCTCTTTTTAAAATAGCTGCCAGTCTAATAAGGATAAGATGATATCTCATTGTAGGGTTAATGTGCATTTCTCTAATAGTGAGTGATGTGAACATCTGTTCATAAGCTGTAAGCCATTTTTGTTTTCTCTTTGAAAAACATTATTTAAATCTCTTGCCCATTTTTTGAAATAGGTTGTTTGTCTTTTTACTTTCAAGGTGTAGAATTTCTTTACTTATGCTGGATGTAAGTTGCTTATCAGATAAGTGGTTCACAAATATTTCTCCAGTTGAGTCGTCTGCCTTTGCACTTTTTTGACAAACTCCTTTGAAGCACAAAAGTTTTAATTTTACAAGGTCCATTTGTGTTTATTTTTTCATTGCTTGCACTTTGGGTGTAAAGTTTATGACAACATTTCCTACTACATGATCTTGTAGATGCTTCCCTACACTATCTCCTAGGAGTTTTATGCTATTCGCTCTTATACTCAGGTCTTTGATCCAGCTTGAATTAATTTTTGTATATGGTAGGAGATGATGATCTTTTCTCATTCTTTTGGATATGCATATGCAGTTCTTCCAGCACCACTTGTTGAAGAGTTCATTCTGTCCCCAGTTGATTGGGCTTGGTTGCCTTGGGAATATCAGCTGACTATATATAAAAGGATCTATATCAGAACTCTCAGTTTGGTTCCATTGGTCAGTATGTCTACCATTGTGCCAATACCATGCAGTTTTGACCACTTTTGTTTTGTACTATGCTTTAGAGTCAGGTAGACTGATCTTCCAATTTTGTTTTTCTTTTTCAATTTATTTTTGGCTATTAGGTTCCCTTGCCCTTCCAAATAAATTTCATAATTGGCTTGTCCAATTCAGTAAAAAATACCTTTGCAATTTTTACTGGAATTGTGTTAAATCTGTAAATCAATTTGGAAAGGATAGGTACCATAAAGATATTTAGTGTTTTGGTCCATGAAGATGGAATATTCTTCCATTAATTTAGGTCTTCTTTACTTTCCTTTAACAATGCTGTGTAGTTTTCAGTGTACAAGTACTTTATATCTTTAATTAGGTTTTTCCTAGATATTTTATTCTTTTAGTGCTATTGTAAAGGGATTTTTTTTCTGATTTCCTCTTCACATTGCTCATCAGGGTACAGAAATGCTACTGATTGTTGATTTTATATCCAGCCATTTTACTAACCTCATATATCAGCCCTAGAAACTTTGTTGTAGATTTTCTGGGTTTTCTACAGATAAGATCATGTCATCTGTAGAATGTAAAATTTACTTTTTCCATTCCAATTTGAATGTATTTTATTTCATTTTCTTGCCTAAGTGCTCAAAGTAGTACTTCTAGCACAATGTTAAATAAAAGCAGTTACAGTAGACATCCTTGTCTTGTTACAGATCTTGGAGGAAAAGCCTTTTACATTTAACCATTGAGTATTGTAAGCTGTAGGTTTTTTCATATCTACTCTTTATTGTGTTGAGGAAGTTTTATTCTATTCCTGTCTTTCAAAGTGTTTTTTATCAAGTAAGTATGCAATTCCTAGTCAAATGCTTTTTTCTGCATCGATAGAGATGTTAAGTGATTTTTTGGAGGACTCTTAATGTGGTGTATTTCACTGATTTATTTTCTTATTTTGAAATATCCTTGCATACCAGGGATAAAACCCACTTGATCAGGGTGTATAATTCATTTGATGTGTTGTTGAAAATGATTAGCAAGTATTTTGTTGAGGATTTTACCATCCAGATTCATTAGATAGATTTATCTGTAGTTTTCTTTTCTTGTGGCATCTTTATATGGCTTTATATGGTATTAGGGTGATGTTTGCATAATAGAGTAAGTTAGGTACTGTTCCCACCACTTCTATTTTTTGGAAGAAGTTAAGAAGGCCTGATGTGAATTCTTTCCACTATGATTGGTAGAATTCACCTTGAAGCCATCTGGTCATGGGTATTTTGGGGGGGTTGGGTAGTTTTCATGACAAATTCAACCTCTGCTTGTGATGCTCTGTTCAGTTCATCAATTTCTTCTTTTGTCAATGTAGATTATTAATGTGTTTCTAGAAATTTGTCAATTTCATCTAAATTATCCATCATGTTGGCATACAATTTTTCAAAATTTCCTCTTATGATACACTTTATTTCTATGGGATTGGTGGTGATATCCCTCTCTCCTTTTATATGCAACTTCCTTCTTTTTTTCTTTGTTAGTCAGCTAAAGGTTTGTTAATTTGATTAATCTCTTCAAAGAATCAACTTTTGGTTTTGTTAATTTTTCTAATGTTTTTATTCATTCACAATTTCATTTAGTTCTCCTCTTATCTTTGTTATAGCTATATTTCTGCTTGCTTTATGTTTCATTTGTTGTTCTTTTTCTAGTTCCTCAATAGTTGCATTTAAGTCTCTGGTTTTAGCTCTTTCTTCTTTTTTAATATACACATCTATGGCTATATATTTCCCTCTCAGCACTTCATTAGCTGCATCTCATTGGTTTTCATAGCTGTGTTCTCATTTTCATTCATTTCAAGGTAATTATAGATTTCTCTTGCAATTTCCTCCTTGACCCACTGATTGTTTAAGAATGAGTTTTCTAATTTCCATATCTTTGTGCCTAATCTGCTTCTCAGCCCCTTACTGATTTCCAGCTTCCTTCCATTGTGGTCAGGGAAATTACCTCATATAATTTCAATCTTTCTGAACTCATTGAGTCATTTTCTGTGACCTAGCATGTGGTGTATCCTGGAGAATGATCCACATGCATTCGAGAAGAAAGTGTATCCTGTAATTGGATGTAATGTTCTATGTATATCTCTTAGGTCTAGATCCTCTAATGTATTTATCAATGTCTCTAATTCTTTATTAACCTTCTTCAAGATGTTCTATATAATGTTGATAATGATGTATGAGTGTCTACCACTATAATTGTAAAGGAATCTATTTCTCCTCTTAGTTTTTCCATTGGTTGTCCCATGTATTTTGGTTAGTTGTATAAATATTTATGATTGTTCTTTCTTGTTGATATATAATCCCTTTTATTAATATATAGTGTCCTTCTTTGTGTCTTACAATATTTTTCTGCTTTATGTATATTTTGTCTGATATTAGTATAACCACTCCCACTTTTTCTGGTTATTTTTTGCATGTAAACTCATTTTTCAACCTTTCACTTGTAACTTCCTTAAATACCTGGATCTAAAATGAATTTCTTGTAGACAACATAGAGATGGGTCATATTTCCTTATCCATTCTTCCAAACTGTGTTTTTTTATTGGAGAGTTTAATCCATTAATATTTAATATTAATGAAAATATTAATTTCATATTGAGGCAATACTTGCATTAACTATTTTTTCTTTAAGTTTATATATGTAATATTTTGTTTTTATTTATTTATCATTTTATCATTTTTCTTATTGCTACTAAAAATTTTCCTTTCTATACTCTTTCCCAATGCTGTCTGTCCTATTTTTTTTCTTTTATCCTGCAGCACTTGCGTTAATATTTCTTGAAGGTCATGTCTCCTGTTAACAAATTCTCTTAAATTCTTTTTCTGTTTGAATATTTTGAACTCTCCCTCATTTTTGAAAGCCAAATTTGCTGGATACTGATTTATCAGTGGGCAGTTTTTCATTTTCTTTTAGCACCTTAAACATGTCATACCATTGCTTTCTAACCTCCATGATCCCCAATTATTTCAGGTGGGGATTGTGACCTTGAAAACAAGAAATTATAGTCATGCCAATTATCTTTAGGTAAGCCTAATCCATCATTTTGTCAATGGCAAATTTCATGTGTATGTTATACAAATGAAGATTTGAGAATGGAATAAATTCATGAATTCATAACAATCACCAGGCTGAAATTAAAGGTGTGATTAAACGTTCTCCCAGCAAAAGTTTTGGAAATTTTAATTTTAGGGAAAAATTAATTTGTCATCAAAATTATAAAATGAGACCATATAAAAGATAATTTAAAACCATGACCATATCCTTGGTCTTTGAAATATAAGAAAGTCTTACAAAGCAATTAAATAGCTATGAACTTGAGAAGACAAAAGATAGAATCTGTTCAAGAGAATAACATACAATGTTAATGCAACATGTGAAAATTTTTATCTAGAGACTTACTGAATGATTATTCTGGAATTCATACATAGAGAATTAAATTAAAGAATATTTGTGAGCAAACTATAGCAGTCTCTTCTCCTTCCAAAAACAAAGTTCTTGCACTCTGCAGGATCCACTAGAATTCAATGTCTTGGGAGAAGATTTCATTCATAGCCCCACAATGATTTAATATGTGTTATCTCATCTGAGAAAGAAACCCCATATCAGAGAATAATTTCAAGTCCCCAGTGACAAGCTATCCTTTAATCAGTGTAATCAAATCCACACAAGAATTAAATCATATAACTGTCGTCACTGTGGGAAAGCCTTCAGAAAATGTTCTGAATTTAGGTCACATGTGAGAACTCACACTGAAGAAAAAAATACAAATGTCAAATATGTGGGAAAACTTTAAGGAAATCTTCCAACATTAGACAACATGAAAGAATTCACACTGGAGAGACTCCACAGAAATGCCATACATGTAGTAAAGACTTTAGACAAAGGTCTTCGCTTAGAAAACATTAGAAAACTCACACTGTAGAGCAACAATACAAATGTCATGTATGTGCAAAAATATTTACTCAAAGTTCTTTCCTTAGATAACATGAGAACACTCACAAAGGAGAGAAACCTGACGAATGTCATGTATGTGGGATAGGCCTTCCTTAAATCTTCTGTGCTTTGACAACATGAGAACACTCACACTGGAGGAAATTTTCTGAAGATCATCTTTGTGGGAAAAACATCAGCCAGAGTTCTACTCTTAGAAAATATGAAAAAAATCACCCTTGAGAGAAGCCATACAAATGCCATGTATGTGAGAAAGTCTTCAATAAATCTGTGCTTAGACAATCTGAGAAAGCTCACACAGGAGAAAAACCTTATGAATACTGTCTGTGTGTGAAATCCTTCAGTTAACATTTTATCCTCAGACAACATGAAATAATGCACACTGGAGAGAAACCTTATGAATGCCATCTATGTGTGAAAGCCTTCTGTCAGAATTCTAACCTTAGAAAACATGAGAAAACTCACAATATAAATGTAATGAATATGGAATAGGCTACATCCATAGATTATTGTTTAAACAAATGAGAAAACCCACACAGGAGTATAATTCTATGTCAGTGTAATCTATGATAAATCCCTTTATTTTAATTTAGGCAAGAATTAATTACACTCAGAAGAACTCTGTCTATATTGACCTGGAGGACATTTATACTGAGCTTCAGCCTAAGTGCACAGAAGATAAACACAGGTTAGTAATAACTCCTACAAGGAAAATCAGACAGGAAAATTTTTAACAGGAGCAGAAGTCTCTAGAGAAACAGCAGATAATTTTTGATAAAGTAAATATTCAATGAAATAATTATGAAATATACTTTACTTATATCTCAGGGAAATGAATGGAGGGAAGTCTTTAGTGATTTCAAATTTCTTCATCAGCATGAAAATTTTCATACTGAAGAAGAGACAACCCCAAAACAAAAGTGAATAAATATTCAGCCAGTGTTCACATCAGAAATATCAGAATGGGGAAAAACCATTAACAAAATAGGCTTTCCCATGCTAACCAGAATATTGACTAGTAATTTTTTACTGAAAATAATTAAGATAATAATGTAAGATTGTGAAGTGATCTGGTTATGTTGTATGCAGAATTTTGTAACAATTAGTAGGAATAATATGAACCTTTTTCCAAATCAATACTGGCAAAAATATGTAAAGTAAAACCTGTTGCTGGAATTTGTCTAATATGATTCAGATTTTATTTTTTATGCAACACTAAATTATAATGACTGGGGTGAATCTGAAAATAACATTGAATGTTAACTAAATGATGGACTACACAAAATATTGTGATGTAACTATTACACATGCATAATATGTATGTTCATAGCAGTAATTAATGTAACATGAAAAAATAGATAAATTAATAATGTCTGGTGGTGCATAAATTTTCACTTTCAGATGTCATTATTGCTATTTTAAGTTAAAGAGGATGTAAATTAATTTAAATATGAGAAGGAGAATAATGTGAAGCATTTGATGCTCCTCCACCTTCTTAAATTCAAGTTCTTTTTCTCAAAATTCTCCTTTGTATAATGTTTCTCAACTTCTAGGATTCCACTTATATGTATATGCTATTTCTTTCCAATGGCTTTGAATCAACACAAATTACTCCTTTAGCATTTTACATTGACTTCTGGGTCAAATTTGCAGCTATTGTATAATTCACTAATTTTTATCAACACAATAGCTGCCTTTCAAAGTATCATTGTTTTTTATACTTTTAATTTGTAATATATATTTTAAAATAGTAATATATGTGGGTTTGTGAGTGTGTATATATATTTCTATTTCTTTTTTTTAGATTTATTTATTTATTTACATTTTATCCATTTTTACCCTTCCCTCGTTTTTGCTGTTTTTATGTCCATTCACTGGACAATTCTCTGTGTCTGTTTCCTGCCTTCTTTTCTTGTCTTTCTCCTTCTGTCTTTACCAGGATTCGATCCTGAGATCCTCTGATGTGGGAGAAAGGCGTCCTACCACCTGTGTCACCTTGGTTCCTGGTTTTTTGGCTCTTCCTTGTTTCACTCTCCTGTTATGTCATCATCTTGCTGCATGGCTCAGAGAGGCCTGACGGCACACAAGCTCGTGGGACCTGAGGGCACACCCCCGCACAGAGCCTGACGGTGAACCCATGCATGGGACTGGTGGTCTGCGCACCTCCTATATTTTTCTTTTTCTTTTTACTGGGAGGTCCTGAGGATCAAACCCAGGTCCCTCCATTTGGGAGACACATGCCCAACCATTTGAGCCACATCCACACACACCCATATTTACATTTTTATAACTATCTATATTTTTATAGAGAGAGAGTCACTTAAACTAAAATGAACTCTTTTATACCACAAAAGTGGTTAAGAAATAAAGCACCATCAGAACCTTCAAAGTGTCTTGAAGACACTTCTTCAATGTTTAACATCCCTCCTATTCAAAAGTAAATACTTCCTGATTTATGCATTAATAAATCTCACATTTAATTTTACATTGATAGAATTAATACATATCTTGGAACAATATATTTTCTAATTTTACCTGTTTTTGATCAGTAATCAATTGTGAATGACTCCTTTCCCTCAAAATTATATTTTTCTATTTCAAATATCCAACACATATGTTTACTTAACTCATTTCCCTTCTGTAGTGTTTCTTTGTTTGAATAACATACTATTTACTAATTCCTCTATTAGTGTACAATTGATTTGTCTCCCATATTCTTTCTTTTTAAAATTTTCATTATTATTTTCCTAATACAAACAAGGTTACTATGAACATTATTGAAATTATCTCTGTGGAAATCTATAAGAGTATCTTATACTCTTATAGTAGATATAAGAGTAGATATAAGGATTATTTGAATTGCTGAGTCATAGGAAATGCATACATTAAATTTAATATTTAATGCCTCTACAATAGTAAAAGTAAGACTTTCACAAGCAATATGTGAGTGTTTCCATAATCTCATATCCTTGCAAACACATGGTCTTTTATAACTTTAAATTTAGCCAGATAGATGAGGGTTAAATCTTATTACTTTGTGATATTAATATTTATTTCCATGAATAGTAAACATCTTTTCTGATGTTTACAGGTGCTTTGAATATTCCCTGTTTTCATCATTGACCACTTTTTCAAAAATTTTTTTTCACTTTTTATCTCATTGGGAGTGTTTACATATTTTGAACACTATGTTAAAAACATACTTTCAGTTTAGGGATGTTTTTTTCTTCACTATATGATCAAGTTTTTATAAACAAGCTTCTTAATTTGAAACATTAAAGTTCCCAATTTTTACAGTTATCTTTTGTTTTATTTAAGCACTCTTCCTCAATGATAGCAGTATAAATGTATTCTGTTATAATTTTTTTTCAGAGGGGTTCATTTGCAAGTTCAAGAAATAAGGGGTTAAGAGATAAGGCTCAAATCTGTTACCTTGACATGAAGGTTAAGGGAGATTTTATTGGGAAAGGAGGTTTTACTATGGGGAAGGTTAGCGTGTTTTGGTTTAATTGGTTAGGCATAGATTTTCCATGGGGGACAGAGGTGAAGATGGACTCAAAGGCACTCAACAAACCAGTTTGTGTGGGCTGAGGAAACCCAGCACTTCTACTACCCTATTGGGATGTGGCATGCAGCCCTAGGTGTCCGACCATTCAGTCTGTGCAGGAGGAAAGCACCTGCAATTGCCTGGAGAGTCTGGTGCAGGTATTGCCAGCTTCCTCTCTGCTGAAGGTGGGGCTGGAGCCTAGGCTGTGTCTGCACTGTGATCTGGGTGGAAAGAAGCTGGTCCTTACCAGCACTGGGATTTTCAATCAGCCCTGCTTCCCCTTAGGCCAGAGGCAGAGTCAAAATGGTCACTACCGGTCTCCTTCTGACATGAACAGACTCAAAGTTTAGTTGTTTCTAGGATTAAACTTTAGCCCACCGAATTTACTAATCAATAGCTGAAGTCAGTGCCACACTGTGTCTTCCTACCCTATTTTTGGGGAAATGGAGCTTCCAACTCCAGTGACAGAATACCTCCCAAGTCAGACAGTGACCTCTGCAGTGTGGATAGCACCACAGACACTGACCTCTGCAGTGTGGAGGGCTCTACTCAAGAATCCTTACTGCATGGGCAGTCTCCTCCTTCCATATTTTCAAGGATGTTGCATGGTGCTCTTCTGGTCTCCTGGGGCACCCAAACTGTTGCTTTAGGTAGCACCTGTTTTGGTGATCACTAACTGCTCTGTAGCATGAGCTGACTACAGGAGCTCCTTACTCTGCTGCCATCTTGGTTCCATATGTATATATTTTAATTACACCTCTTTCCCTCTCTGACTTCAGCACCTTCAGTGGCCACTGTCTCCATATCAATGATGTAATTTCTTCCATTGCAAGAATCACAATGTCTATACTAGAACACCAGTAAGTCTACTCTTGTCCATATTTTATTTGCCAATCCTGAGGATTATGGGATAGTGATGCCCATACTACCTCTAATTGAAAGGCTATTTCCTACTCATATGGTTGATGGATGGAAATCTTTTGCTGGCAGTTGTAAACTCTCTTGGTTCCTTCGTGTGGAGGTTGTCCATCCTCACCTGCCCTTCAGCTGTCCTAGGTGAGTCCAATAAACTGGAGAGTAGATGCTGCAAATCCACTGAGGTGCACGGCCCAGCCAGCACATGGACAGCCCAGATATTCATGTCTCCTGGACATACACCTACCAACTTGAGCACCAATATGTTCAATGGTTTACATTATGTTTTACATTTTAGACCATACACTTTTATAAATTTTTAATGTTTTTCCTTTCAACCTGTAGAATTCCTTCTAGTATTTCTTGAAGGGCAGGTTTCTTATTGGCATACTCTCTTAATTTTGGTTTATCTGTGAACATTTTGGACTCTCCTTCATTTTTGAATATCAGCTTTGCTGGTTAGAGAATTCTTGGCTGGAAGTTTATTTCTTTTAGTACCTTAACTATGTCATACCCCTGCCTTCTTGTCTCCATGGTTTCAAATGAGAAATCAGCACCTAATCTTATTGAGCTCCCCTCGTATGTGATAGCTCTCTTTTCTCTTGCTGCCTTCAGTATTTTCTCTTTGTCTTGAGCATTGGCAGTTTGAGAAGTATATTTTTTGGAGTAGACCTGTTGGTATTTAAACTCTTTGGGGTGTGCTGCACTTCCTGGATATGTACATCTATTTCTGTCAATAGGGCTGGGAAATTTTCAACCACATTATTTCCTCCAACACTCCTTCTGTCCCCTTTCCCTTCTCTTCTCTCTCTAGGATGCCTATAAAGCATATGTCTGTGTGTTTTGTATTCTTTTTCAAATCTCTAAGTCTCTGCTGGATTTTTTCTATCTTTTTATCTATTTGTTCTACTATCTGTTTGATTTTAGATGTATTGCCTTCCACATTGCTAATTTTTTCCTCTGCCTGTTCAAATCTGCTATTATGTGAATCCAGTGTCTTTTTGATATCTTGGATTGTGCCATTCATCACCATCATATCCATTATCTTTTTATGTTGTTTACAATTTTTTCAGTATGTTATCCCAGTGTCTTCTTTTTTTTTTAATAATAAAAATTTTTAAAAAGATACTTAGATTGCATAAATTTTATACAAAAAATTATAGGGATTCCCATATTCCCCACACCCCACACCTCCCACACCCTCCCACATAATCAACCTTTATTCGTGTGGCACATTAATTGCTATTGACAAATGCATCCTGGGGCTGCCATTAAGCATGGACCATAGTTGACATTGTAGTCTACACTCTCTTCCACACAGTTCTACACATGATCCAGTAATTCCACTGCTGAGCATATACCCAGAAGAATTGACATGAACTGATAAATGCACACAAATGTTCATAGTGGCATTATTCACTATTGCCAAAAGTTGGAATCAACCCAAATGCTCATCAACAGATGAATGGATAAACAAAATGTGGTACATACATAAAATGGAATATTTCTCAACCTTAAGAAGGAATATATTGTTAATACATGGGAAAACATGGATGAATCTTGGGGACCTTATGTTGAATGAAGCAAGACAGGCATTGAAGGATGAACATTACATGACCTCACTGATATGAATTAAGCAAATTGAACAGACTCAGGGAGATATTGTCTGGAAGATAGGTTTACAGGAAATAGAAATGGAGAAGAAGGTTGTGAGCCAGTTTGTTCCCACTGTCTTCTTAATATTCTTAATCTCTTTATTCACATCATTAAGTTGGTCCATGATATTTTTTTGACAGCTTTGACTAATTGTTTGATGTTCTGCATCTCTTCCTGGTTTTTGGTTTGTTCTTTGGAATGGGCTGTGTCTTCCTGTTTCTTGGTATGGTTTGTAATTTTTGTTCATGTCTGCTCATCTTTTAATCTTGATGTGTTTATTCAGTTGATTAGCTTCCCTTTCTACTCTAGGGTTGTATTTATCTGCTTTATGTGTGTGTGTGTATGTGTGTGTGTGTGATAAGTTTCCTCTTTGACACTTTATTCTTTTTGTTCTATTTCCTTACTGTTTTCTCTATTCCCTTGAGCAACTTATCTCTTTGTCCAGCTATCTCTAGATCAAAGTCCTGAACCCTCCTACTATGGGTTCCACAAACAGCTCACTCAGGCAGGGTCTTGCCCAAACTCAGCCATTTTTTGCAAAAGAGATGGTGGGTCCACACTTAAGCCAACGACATGTTGCCTGGACTTCTTCTTTAACATGGTCTTAGAATACAAAGTCAACATAAAAATTCAATAATATTTGTTTATATTAACACTATTTGTTTTTAATTTTTAAAATTTCTTTCCCAATACCTTTAAAAATGCAAGAAGCAGAATGAAAAATAATAAAAGTTTGAAATGTCTCTACACTAAATCTTACAAAACACTACTGGGAAAAAGGAAAGAAGCCCTTAAAAATGGAAAGATATGCTATGCTCATGTTTGAGAAGGCTCATTTTTGATAAGATATAAGTTCTCATCAAAATAATGTTTTATTTCTAAACAATCTAAAAAAAAAAAAAAACTACCACAATGCTGTTTTGTAAAAGTTGACAAAATGAATCTTAAATTTATTTGGAAATGCAAATTATCTAGAATAGCCAAAATATTTTGAAAACTGGATCAATGCTGGAGGATATGCAATAAATAGACTTTCAAGATTTCTGTAAAACTAAAATAAACAAGATTTATGGAATGGGCATAAGGTATACAATTAGATAAATATAAGTGTATAAATCCCAGATATAGGACTATGTAGCCTGTTGAATTTTTTAAAAGGCATCGAAAGGATTCAATGGGCAAAGTAGGCTGGAAGAACTTAATATCACATGAAAAAACACAAACTGATTCCTACTATAGATCATGCAAAAACTGAGTCTGAGATAGATAGGCTTAAATATAAATGTTGAGTATAAAGCTTTTAATTTTATATTAAATATAAAGTTGACTAATTAAACATCATCAAAATCATATCTTCTGTTTATCAAAATATATCTTAAGGAAAATTAATACAGTAGCCAATGATTGGGATAAAATATTCAATAAACGTATATGACAAAACACTTAAGGTGCCTAAGAGTTACCTCCTGAGAGCCTCTTGCTGCTCAAATTTGGCCTCTATCTAAGCCAAATTCAGCAAGTAAGTACATTACCTTCCCCTCAGTGTGAGAAATGAATCCCTGGGATAAGCATTCCAGGCATCAAGTGATTACTACCAAGCAAAAACTAGCAATGTAACTGAAAAAAAAGACGTTGACCAAAAGGGGGAAAAGGTAAAGACAAATGAATTTATATGGCCAAGAACCTTCAAAGTGAGTTGGGAGGTCATTCCAGAGTTTAGGCTTATGCACATCTCAGCAGTATCTCACTGACTGCCAAAGTAAATACTACCTCAAATAGCAAGGCTTATGAGAGCTCTGGAGACATCCAGACACTATATTCAGGACAGATAGTTCAACAGTTTAGTGCCTTGCCAGTGGGCCCTCCTTTGGAATTTATGCTTCCCCGTGTGAGACAGTTGGACTCAGTTGTGTTTTCCCTAAATACGTCTCTTCTGACCCTTCTATATGAAACTATAATTAGTATTAGAGTTGAAAGGTGTATGTTCAAGAGACTAAAATCTCTGGGCTGTCCATATATCAGCTGGGCCAAGAATCTCAATGGAGTTGCAACACCTACTTTCCAGTTCATTGGACTTTCCCAGGACAACTAACAAGGAGATGATGATAGACAATGACCATCCCAAGGAACTTAGAGTCTACAATTACAATCAAGAGAGTTCCACCAATCTGCCCTCTGGGAACTGAGCCCCCTTTCAATTAGAGGTGGAGTAGATATCACCATCCCAGAATACTCAGAATTGGGGAATGAACTATGGACTAAATTAGACTTACTGGTATACATCTCTAGACTTATTGTGATTCTAGTAATGGAGAAATTATATTATTATTGTGGAGGCAGTGGACACTGGAATTTCTGAGAGCAGGGAGAGGGAAAAAAGGTATAATATGGGGGCATTTTGTGGACTTAGAGATTGTCTTTAATGACAGTACAATGACAAATACAGGCTGTAGCAGTTTGGCAGTTTGATATAGTTATGAATTCCAAAAATAGATATTGGATTATTCTTGTAAACTGGTCTGTTCATCTGGGCATGATTAAGTTATTACTAGGGCTTTGATTGGGCCATGTCAGGTATTGAGCCCTGCCCCTTGTTGGGTGGGGTATCAAAGATAAAAGGTCATACAAATTGAGCCTTCTCTCTGCTCCTCTGTGTGCTTACTTCCTGGGCTCCAGCATTAAAACTCCCAACTCTGTCCTTTGCCATGTAGGGGCAGGGATTCAATGCCCTACTGACATGGCCCCATTAAAGCCCTAATCATAATTTAATCAAGTAACAATGAAACCTTGGACAGACCAGTTTACAAACATAATCCAATTTCTATTTTTGGAATTCATAAACAATATCAAACTGCCACACTGGGTAATGGACAGTTCAAGAATATGTTGCAGACATGTGACAGAAATTTTGACCAATGGTTTTTACATTGTTACTCTCCATTGTAATTTGCTTATGTTGATTCAGGGATAAAGAAATCTGAAGGCCCTTCCACACTGATTACAGACATAGGTTTCTCTCCCATGTCTTTTACAGCATGGGTTCTTAAGCTTTGTTTTCCAAAGATTCCTTTGCCAGTCAGGTGAAGTGAATACTACTGTACTTTATTGCATACATTCATAAGTGAAGGAAATGCTAGATTTCAGTTAGAAGTGAGAGAAATAAAGATAATAAGTCCATTTTTTAAATTCAAGCCCACATACCCCTTGGGAGTCCATGGACCCCTGGTTAAGGACTCCTGTTTTATAAGAATATAAATTAGCAATCTTTCTATGTATTTCCCATGTTCACAATATTGATGTCATCTATCTCCAATGTGAATATTGATGTCTATAAAGGTCAATGATCTCATGGTATTCTTTCCTATATTCAATTATAGGATTTTTCCTGCAGTATGAATTTTCTCAAGTTGTCAATGGTTAGAGGAATAACTAAAGGATTTCCCTCATAGATGACATTCCTATATTTACTGGAAATATGATGGTACTTAAGTCGATTAAATTACTACCATTTACTGAGGAATTTTCTACATTGATTGGTGATAAAGGTTTTCTTAAACATGTGAATTAATATATGTTGGATCAAGACTTCCGGGAAGATGGTGGACTAGTAAGACATGGGAATTTCTTCTCCAGAAAAATAACTAGAGGACAGCTGAAACAGACCCAAAAAAGATCTTCTAGGGCAGCAGTGAAGGCTGCACACCACCCAGAGGAGAGAGGTTCAGAAGAGGGAAATAGCAACAACAGAACAGTGAGTGGGAAGTAGCAGCTTCTGGGCTGCTGGCACCCTCCCCCACACTCTTTAGAACTCTCGGAACTCTGGGCCTCTGACCACAGACAAAGGGGGCTCCAGGGATCTACCATTACTGGAAAGGGGAGAGAGAGGGACACAGCCTTAGGCTGACTCAGGTTCTGACCTGTAAATTCGGTCTGCGGAGCCCCACGGACTCTTCCACACAGCGTTTTGCACTGGGAGCCTAAGAAGGAGAGGAGAAATCCGACCCTCGCAACTTCTCTCTCTTCTAGCATGGACTAATTTTTGAGGACTCCACAGGAGAGGGGAGAGAGAGCCTGGGGCTGACCCTGCTTTTGACTCCCAGGTTTGGTCTGCCCTGTCCCAAGAGCCGTTCCAGGCCGGGTGGGGCTGCGCCATTGTTTGCCTTGGAACCTGCAAGGGGCTAAAGATATACAAACCTCCCAGTCTCCTCCTCTACTAACAGGGACTGATTATTGAGGATTCAGAAGGGAGTGAAAATATTTCCTAGCTGTGAAAATGGGGGCACTACAAGAGAAGTCTGGAGAACTGTCTCAGAAAGTTTGAATCACAGGGCTGTTAACCCCCAGACAGGAAGCTCTATCACATTGATCTGGTCTGTGTCACAACAAGCACGCTCCGACCAGTCACTGAACTGAGAGCTGCCAACAAGCGCCATCTCCTGACAGACCAAGGAAGTGCACATAAGAAAATTAATAAGTAAGAGAGACTTTTCCTGGCCTCTATAGCCTCCCTGCCCAAGGCCCTATGAAATGACTCTACAACCAATTACTGGGCCCAATGCCCAGTTTTGAGCAACTAGCAGAACAATCCTAACAATCAAGGTTGAGCCAAAAATCAAAGAGCTGTAGTAACTCACAGCCTCCTGCCACTAAAACCCCATAAAAGAAAAAGAGATAGAGCATCTAAGAAAAATACAAACTAACCAGATGCCTAAGCACCAGCATGAGCCATACTAATAAAATAGAAGACATGGCCCAAGAAAAGGAATACAGAGAAGTCCCAGAAGAGATGTAGAATTTGAGAGAACTAATCAGTGAGATGATCACAAATTTCTAAAATCAAATTAATGAGATGAAAGAGAATATAGTTAAAGGTATAAATGACATCAAGAAGTCATTGAGCAAATGCAAAGAAGAATTTGAAGTCCTGAACAGAAAAATAATGGAGTTCATGGGAATGAAAGACACAATAGGTGAAGTCAAAAATACATTTGAGGCATACAACAGCAGACTCGAAATGATAGAAAAAAGAAAAAGTGATACTGAAGACAGAGCAGCTAAAATTGAAGAGAGAAAAGAACAGAGAGAGAAAAGAATGGAAAAAAATTGAGCAGGGGCTCAGAGAGTTGAATGACAACACAAAACCCAACAACATACATGTCATGGGAGTTCCAGAAGGGGAAGAGCAAGGAAAAGGGGCAGAAAGAGTATTTGAGGAAATAACAGCTGAAAATTTCCCAACATTCATGAAAGAAATGAACTCCACACTGTGGGAGATGTTTGTGTGGGATGTGGTGGGAGGTGTGGGAGGTGGGCAACATGGGAATCCCAGTGGGTTCCGTGTAATATTTTAGGTAATCTAAGCACCTCTTAAAATATATGTATATATATATATATATATATATATATATAACATTTTTGTAAGCAAATACACATATATGCATATATATTTATATATCATTTTACAAATGTTTGTATGTATTGTGAGAATTTTGATTTTTACCCATAATAAAAAAAATAAAAAAAAAGAAATGAACTTACATGTCCAAGAAGCACACCATACACCAATGATAATAAATCCAAATAGACCTACGCCAAGACACATATTATTCAGAATGTCAAATGTAAAAGATAGAGAGAAAATTCTCAGAGCAGCAAGAGAGAAGCAAGTGATCACATACAAAGGACATCCAGTAAGACTTAGTGCAGATTTCTCTTCAGAAACCATGGAGGCGAGAAAACAGTGGTATGATACAATTAGGAAACTGAAAGAGAAAAATTGCCAGCTGAGAATTCTTTATCCAGCAAAACTGTCCTTCAAATATGAAGGCGAATATAAAGTATTCAGAAAAAACAGAAACTAAGAGAGTTTGCAAAAAAGAATCCACCTTTGCAGGAAATATTAAAGGAAGCCTTAGAACCTGAAAGAAAAAGACAGGAGAGAGAGGCTTGGAGGAGAGTATAGAAGAAAGAAAAGCATAAGAAAAGAGTAAAAAGAGAGACAAAAATAAGATGACATATGAAAACCAAAGAATAAAATGGAGGAAATAGATAGTGCATTTTCAGTAATATCATTGAATGTGAATGGATTAAATTCCCCAATCAAAAGATACAGGCTGACAGAATGGATAAAAAAACATGAGCCATCCATATGCTGCTTACAAGAAACTCACCTCAGACCCAAGGATATAAACTGGCTGAAAGTAAAAGGTTGGAAAAAGATACTCCACACGAATAGTAAACAGAAAAGAGCAGGGGTAGCTATACGAATAACAGACAAAAAAGACTTCAAATGCAAAAAAGTGATAAGAGATGCGGAAAGCCATTATATATTAATAAAAGGGACGATCCTCCAGGAAGATATAACAGTCATAAATATCTATGGACCTAACCAGGGTGCCCCAAAATATATGAGACAAATTCTGGCAAAACTGAAGGGAGAAATAGACATTTCTACAATAATCATTGGAGACTTCAACACCCCTCTCACATCATTAGATAGAACAACTAGACAGAAGATCAACAAAGAAACAGAGAACTTGAACAATAAGATAAATAATTTAGACCTAACAGACATATACAGTACCCTGCATCCAAACTCAGCGTTTTATACATTCTTCTCAAGTGCCCATGGATCTTTCTCAAGGATAGACCACATGTTAGGTCACAATACAGCTCTCAATAAATATAAAAAGATTGAAATTATACAAAGCACCTTCTCAGATCATAATGGAATGAAACTAGAAATCAATAACAGACCGGAAAAAAGTAAATTTGCAAATGTATGGAGACTGAACAACACCCTCCTAAATATTCCGTGGGTCAAAGAAGAAATTGCAAATGAAATCAGTAAATATATTGAGACAAATGAAAATGAGAACACAACATATCAAAACTTATGGGATACAGCGAAGGCAGTCTTGAGAGGGAAATTTATAGCCCTAAATGCCTAAATTAAGAAACAAGACTGCGAATATTCTCACTGTCCTGATTTTGTGATAATCAGGGTAGGCTAAACATTCGCTATATTAGAAACCATGCATGTGTCCCCAGACCTCGTTTTCCTCCCTAGGTCTGGTTTTTAGAATGCTGGTGATAAACTAAGCCTGATTTATTATATGACCATCCTGTATGGGAAAAGACTGTAACTCTAGGTATCTCTGTTCAACCTTAAGAGATATAGCAGGGGGCTATATCTGGTTGGCGTCCATCTCCCATATGGAGGGACCTGGGTTCGATCCCCGGGACCTCCTGGTAAAAAATTTTAAAAATATATAGAAGGTGCGTGGGCCACCAGGCCCTGTGCGCGGGCGCACCACCAGTTCCCGCGAGCCACACAGCAAGATGATGACATAATAGGAGAGTGACACAAGGGAGAGGCAAGATGAGACGCACCGATAAACCAGCACCTAAGGTGGCGCAGGCAGGATGCCTCTCTCCTACATCAGAGATTCCAAGGATTGAATCCCAGTGAAGACAGGAGGAGAAGGATGAGAAGAGAGGGCAGAAAATGGACACAGAGTTGCCCAGCCAATGGACACAGAAACAGCAAAAACGGGGGGGGGGGGAGGGAAGGGGTGTAAAAATGGATAAAAGTAAATAAATAAATAAATCCTTAAAAAAGAAAAAAAAATTAAAAAAAAAAAAAAAGAAACAAGAAAGAGCTAAACTCAAAGATATAACTGAACAACTTGAGAAACTAGAAAAAGAACAGCAAACCAATCCCAAAGCAAAAAGAAGGAAAGAAGTAATAAAGATTAGAGCAGAAATAAATGAAAAGGGGAACAGAAAAACAATAGAGAAAATCAACAAAACCAAAAGCTGGTTCTTTGAGAAGATCAATAAAATTGACAAACTCCTTGCTAGACTAACAAAGAAAAAAAGAGAGAAGATGCAAATAAATACAATCAGAAATGAAAGGGGGGAAATTACAAATGACCTCACAGAAATAAAAAGAATCATAAGAGGATATTATGAGAAACTATATGCCAACAAACTAGACAACCTAGACAACCTAGATAAAATGGACAAATTTCTAGAAACGCATAACCAACCTACACTGACACAACAAGAAATACAAGAACTTAACAAACCAATCACAATTAAGGGATTGAATCCATCATCAAAAATCTCCCAGCAAAGAAAAGGTGTGTGGGATGTGGTGGGAGGTGTGGGAGGTGGGCAACATGGGAATCCCAGTGGGTTCCATGTAATATTTTGGGTAATCTAAGCACCTCTTAAAATATATGTATATATATATATATATAAATAACATTTTTGTAAGCAAATACACATATATGCATATATATTTATATATCATTTTGCAAATGTTTGTATGTATTGTGAGAATTTTGATTTTTACCCATAATAAAAAAAAAAAGAAAAAAAAAGAAAAGTCCAGACCAGATGGTTTCACAGGTGAATTCTACCAAGCATTTCTAAATGAATTAACACCAATCCTGTTTAAACTCTTCCAAAATATTGAAGAGGAGGGAAAATTACCCAACACATTTTATGAAGGCAACATCACCCTAATACCAAAGCCAGATAAATATTCCACAAGAAAAGAAAATTACAGACCAATCTCTCTAATGAACATAGATGCAAAAATTCTCAACAAAATACTTGCAAATTGAATCCACAGCATATCAAAAACTTATACAGCACGACCAAGTGGGATTTATTCCTGGAATGCAAGGCTGGTTCAACATAAGAAAATCAATCAATGTAATACACCACATTAAAACATTGAAGGAAAAAAACCACATGATCATCTCAATAGATGCAGAAAAGGCATTCGACAAAATCCAACATCCTTTTTTGATAAAAATACTTCAAAAGATAGGAATAAAAGGAAAATTCCTCAATAAGATAAAAGCCATATATGAAAAACCCACAGCCAACATCATACTCAATGGGGAAAGGTTGAAAGCATCCCCCCTAAAATCAGGAACAAGACAAGGATGCTCACTGTCACCATTGTTATTCAACATTGTACTAGAACTTCTAGCTAGGGCAATTAGACAAGACAAAAAAATTAAAGGCGTCCAAATAGGAAAAGGGGAAGTAAAACTCTCACTGTTTGCAGATGACATGATCCTGTTTTAGAAAATCCTTAGGGATCCACAACAAAGCTACTTGAACTAATAAATGAGTTCAGCAAAGTGGCAGGATACAACATCAACATGCAAAAATCAGTAATGTTTTTGTACACTAGTACTGAACAATCTGAGGAGGAAATCAGAGGAAAATTCCATTTTCAATAGCAACAAAAAGATTCAAATACCTAGGAGTTAATTTAACCAAAGAAGTACAGAACCTATATGCAGAAAACTACAAAACACTGCTGAAAGAAATTTAAAAAGACCTAAACAAATGGAAAGACATTCTGTGTTCATGGATTGGAAGAATAAATATCATGAAGATGTCAATATTGCCCAAAGTGATTTATAGATTCAATGCAATACCAATCAAAATCCCAACAGCTTACTTTACAGAATTAGAGAAGGCAATTAACAATTTCATCTGAAGGGTATGTGCAATGTGGGAGGAATTTTACTGTGTGACCTTGAAACATATTACAAAGCTACAGTGGTAAAAACAGCATGGTACTGGCATAAAGATAGACACATCAATCAGTGGAATAGAATTGAGAATCCAGAAATAAACCCTCACGTATACAGTCAACTGGTTTTTGACAAACCTACCAAGCCCATGCTAATGGGAAAGAACAGTCTCTTCAACTAATGGGATTGGGAGAACTGGATATCTATAACCAAAAGAATGAAAGAGAACCCCTATCTCACCCCCTATACAAGAATCAACTCATAATGGATCAAAGATCTAAATATAAAAGCCAGGACCGTAAAACTACCAGAAGAAAATGTAGGGAAACATCTTCAAGACCTTGTAGTAGGTGGTGGTTTCTTGGACCTTACACCCAAAGCATGTGTAACAAAAGAAAATGTAGATAAATGGGACCTCCTCAAAATTAAACACTTTTGCACCTCACAGTACTTTGTCAGAAGGGTGAAAAGGCAGCTGACTCAAGGGGAAAAAATATTTGGAAATCACATATCTGATAAGGTTTTAATATCTAGGATATATAAAGAGATGTTACAACTCAACAATAAAAAGACAAATGACCCAATTAAAAAATGGGCCAAAGACTTGAATAGGCATTTCTCCAAAGAAGAAATACAAATGGCAAAAAAACACATGAAGAAATGCTCAACATCACTCTTGATTAGGGAAATGCAAATCAAAACTACAATGAGATATCATTTCACACCTATCAGAATGGCCACTTTTAAAAAGACAGAGAACTACAAGTGTTGGAGAGGATGTGGAGCGATAGGAACACTTCTTCACTGCTGGTGGGAATGCAGGATGGTACAACCACTATGGAGGACTGTTTGGCAGTTCCTAAGGAAATTGAATATAGACTTGCCACGTGACCATGCAATACCACTACTGGGTATATACCCAGAAGAACTGAGAGCAGTGACACTAACAGACGTCTGCATACTGATGTTCATAGCAACATTATTCACCATTGCCAAAAGTTGGAAACAACCCAGGTCTCCATCAACAGATGAATGGATAAACAAACTGTGGTCTATTCACACGATGGAATATTATGCAACTGTAAGAAGAAATGAAGACATAAAGCATATGACAACATGGATGAACCTGGAGAACATTATGTTGTGTGAAGCAAGTCAGACACAAAAGGACAAATACTGTAAGAATGCGTTGTTATGAACCAAATACATTGTGTAATATATTGTTTTATTCCAAAAAAAATTATATCTATCCATTATATTTAATTGAGAAATGTATATATTTAATCATCTGTGTTTATTTTTTAGTTTTTAATTGTTTATATTTTCAATTATTAAATGTACAAAATAAAGTTAAATATATATATATATTGGATCATTCAGGAACTCTGAGAAAACTATTGAGAAAATCATTACATTCAAAATAATCCACTTTAGTGTGCAATCTCTGTTGTTGGTGAAGAGATGAGAGGTACACTTTAGTTAATTGCTCTACAAATGAACTCTAGGCTGATCATTTAGTGAGAGACTCCAGTTAATATATTTCTCATATTATATAGGTATGATGAATTACTCTCCTGTATGCACATAGATTTTCTCTTTTGAGCAGCTCATCTGTGGAACTATCTGAATAATTTTGAAGACTAAATTATGTTCCAAAGGCTAGGTATATGATCCAAGCTTATGCAAATATATTTTCATAAAAACTCAAATGATGATTTTGAACAAAGTTAAATTTCTTCCTAAATCTGAACTATCCAATACTTTCTCCTGGGGCAGTGCTTGTTTCCAACTCTAATTGCACTAAGTTGCTTGTGGTGAATTCATAATATCCCTATTTTGGTACATGGTTTTCATGCACATGAAGCTTACCATTGAAACATGGTGAATGTGTCCTTCTTGCAGATATTTTGCATGGGTATCATTTCTGGTTTTACAAGGCCTCTTTCCTTCCAGCAATCATTATTTTTAAAAAATTGGTAAAAAATTATTAGAGGAATGAAAATGTTGAAAAAGAACCAAAGTTCATGAAGTATATTTCAAATATTGACACTTGTCATGGCTAATTTCATGCATCAACTTGGCTAGGTTATGGTTTCCAGTTGTTTGGTCAAACAAGTACCTGCCTGATTGTTACAGTGATGGTATTTTTTGTAGGTGGAGTTTCATCTAAAATTAGTTGATTGTATTTAGCTGATTGCATGTACAATCAACCAAGACTACCATCAGCAATTTGCAGTCTCCTCATCCAATCAGTTTAAGGATTTAAAAAGAACAACTGAGGGTTTCAGAAGTCATAAAGAACAATTTCTTCCTTGATTTCACCTAGCCAGTTTTCCCTGTAGAGTTCAGTCTCACAGGTATCAGTTCCACTTTGCAGCTTTCCCTGCAGAATTCAGATTTGACAGTTCCCAAATCTGCATAAGTAAATTTTTATAACAAATCTCTTAATACTTATGTATATTCTGTTGGTATTGTTTCTGTGGAGAACCATGAGTAATATGGCCCCTAAA
Organism: Tolypeutes matacus; assembly: GCA_026826555.1. Lineage (NCBI taxonomy): Eukaryota > Metazoa > Chordata > Mammalia > Cingulata > Chlamyphoridae > Tolypeutes > Tolypeutes matacus. The sequence continues at coordinate 89,233 of JAKSZT010054122.1, forward strand.
TGGCAAAAGAATGAGAAATGGAGGAAAAAAGCAGCTTGTGGAAAATTAGGAAGGATATTCTGAATTAAAATTAGAAAGAAATAAAATGAAGAGGGGGTGTTGAATAGGTAAAGAGGGGGAATGCATCACATTGGTGGACTAGGACAAATGCTGTTATGGAATAGTTTACTCCAGTATGTACATCCCTTTCCTGAGCCCAAAGTATTTACAGGACATATGAACAGTGATTGATAAGGGCAAAATATAATGACATCCTTTTTAGAATTTTCTCCTTATATCCTTGGTGCCACTTCAGAAAATATCATTCACTCAAGAAAACCTGAAGTTGACACTACCAAGTTCCTGCACTCCCACTTATCAGGTATCACATCATATTGAAGCACAGGTTCCTGGAGTTCAACTGGACTCTTACCTTAGTGAAAGCCTCTTCCTTCCCAACTAGCTCATCTCCTTGTTCCAAAATATAAATCACATCTAAGATGTAGATTGATACCCTGCAAATATATTGTGCCTTCAGTGATGTGAGGAGTGCATGATATTCAAGACTAGGGTTGGTGACCAATGAGAAAAAAGTGAACATTGGAGGTTGGTCTAAGCCAGGGGTTCTTAATTTCTTAAGGTCCATTGACCCCTTTGTCAGTCAGGGGAAAACCATGGACCCCTTACTAAGTCCACATTAAACTCTGTATAATTTAATTTTAAAAAATCACACCCATGCCAAATTGTTCCAAGAATAATGTTTTTTTTTTTTTTTAATTTCAGTTCAAGCTGTTGGACCCCTTGTTAAGACACACTTGTCTATGGAGAAGCAAGCACCTTGAACATAGAAAGCATTAATAATTCTTTACTTGTGAAAGAAGCAAACCTGGGACTGTGCCAAAGAACATAAGATATGTGGTTAATGATGTCCATGTAAAATTTCAGAGACATTGTGAAGAATCTTCAATAATTTAAACCATGAATATAATAAATTAATATTTAAAAAATAATCCACTAAACAAAAGCTCTAGCAAATCACACTAAAGGCTATGTGAATAGTCTCAAACCCGAGATTTGCTCTTAGAGGTGAAAAGCAAATTAATATTTAATGCATTTATTTATTCATTCAGAGAATATTCTTTGAGTTCCCAGCACAGGCCTGAGTAAAGAAGATTGAGTAGCAAGAAGATGATGTTGTGGTCAGGAATACTAAATTGTACCGAGGTGACAAACTATGTGTAAGTAAATAAATAAGGAAGACATTTTTTTCATGTAGAAGTAAGTTCTATAAAACAGTCAGGGCAAGCAGTGGAGAGGAATATGGGAAAGCTTTTCTAGCTACTTGTTGATTGATATTATATATATAGTCAGAATCACCCAAAGAGATCAAATGACTGATGTTTCCCAGCATCACATCTCTGAATAGCTTTCTTTTGGATCTGCCAAGTAGGGTCCAGTCTTACTGGGTGAAGTCTAAAGCTACAACATCAAAATCGCTCATTCCTAAAACATAGTGGACATTATAATCAATCCATGGCCATTTCTGCTGTTTTATTTTGCCACAGGCTACTGATGCCAAGTACCAGAAATGAGTTTGTTTTTAAAATGGTAAAATTATTAGGGGTAAAAGCTTACATATCTGAGCCTGGGAAATGTCCAAAGCAAGGCAACATGAGAGATGATTTCCCACCAAAGCCAATGTCTGGTGTTCCTGGTGACATGTCACATGGGGAAGCAAGACAGCTGTCAATCTCTGCCAAGGTCCCTGGCTTCCATTCTCTGCACACAGTCTCCTGGAGCCCAGCTGTGGGTGATCAGGGATAAAACTTGTCTTTTTCTAGGCCTTTTCACACAGTCTCGAGTTAAGCTGTGGGCTATCAGGTGTTTGGCTCATCTCTTCAATCTTGAGTTTCTCTGTGGGCCTAGCTTCCTGGAGGCTTCATGCTTTAGCCTTGGCTGTTAGTGATCCTCATGTCCTCTCAAGGGCAGGGTAAAAAATGGAGACTTCCTTTCTCTGTGTGTCTCTCTTTGAGTTCCCACTTATATAACTCTCTAGTAAGTGGGTGGATACCCAACCTGAGTCATGCCTCACTGGCATAGTCCAATAAAAATTGTCCCACACCTACAGGAGTAGATTATTTCAAGAACATAATCTTTTTGGGGGGATTCACTAAATTCAAACTGTCATAACTTCCAATGTTCAAAGGATGATGATTAGGATGACAGCACTGGGGAGCAGATGCTATATTTACAGAAAGCTCAGACTGTGTTTGAATTCCAGTCAAATGTTTCCCTGGACTGACTTTGAAGATTCTGAAAACACTTTAACTTCATTGAAAATGAATAACACATGTGAAATGTCCTAGACATTCCATTTATAAGCTTCTAATAAACTGGTGACTTCCAAATTATTGACATAAAATTTGTACTTAAAAATCCATAACTAAAATATTCCTATTTGCCAATTTGAAGTAAACATACAGGTTTGTCACAAGACAAGCAAGAACCATGACCTACAACTTTTAAACAATGTCTATGGTGAGATTATTAGCCTATATTTTCCTAAGATTCCTGAACTGTGAAATGGTTTACTAATTTTTAGGAGTGTTGAGAGATCCAATGAATTCATGTGTAAAATGATTCCTATCTAATAAGCATTTCTTAAATACAGATGATAGGCCTTATTATTTAATATGGCAAAATCATTGAACCAATATCCAGCATTCTTCAGAAATGAAAAGATTTCCAAGAGAAATTGATGTTTGGCTTTCCTAGGTTGTTCCAACAAGTACCATGAAAATGGGTTTCTTATGTAAAAGGATTTTATTGGTCTACAGTTTTGAATCTGTGAAAATGTCTAAATAAAGGTATTATCAAGTTGATACAAGGAAGACTGGCTGTCAGCAGTACTTGGTTTCTCTGCCACAGGTCAAGGTACATGCTGACATAAGCTGACTCTCCTTCCTCTTCCAGATTTTGTTAATTTCAGCTTTTTGTTTCCTTGGCTTTCTCTCTTTGTCTGAGTTTCAGTGGTGGACCACACTTGTGGGAAATGTTTGTGTGGGATGTGGTGGGAGGTGTGGGAGGTGGGCAACATGGGAATCCCAGTGGGTTCCATGTAATATTTTGGGTATCTAAGCACCTCTTAAAATATATATATATATATATATACATAAATAACATTTTTGTAAGCAAATGCACATATATGCATATATATTTATATATCATTTTGCAAATGTTGGTATGTATTGTGAAAATTTTTATTTTTACCCACAATAAAAAAAAAAAAAAGACTCCAAGAAGAGGATTGAGACCCATTCAGACTGACGTGGGTCCCAACCTAAGAGTAGTAGCCTCATGAAAAGGTCTTACTTACAATAGTTCCACACCCACTGGAATGGATCCCACATTAAGAACATATTTTTTGGGGTACATACAGCTTCTGAACACCACACTTGGGGACAAAAGGTATTGCTTCTCTGATCTATACATATATGATATGCTCATTTTACTGTATAAGGGCAAAGAGTTCAGAAGTACAAGCCAGAGACTCTTCACACTGCTGTATTGAAAGACTGTCATGACTTGCTGTGACAGGAAGGAAGCTGAGGTGACCTGCACCACTTCTCTGGGAAACTGCAAGCCACGTCACTGAAGCTGGTGCCCATCTTACTCTAGTGGCACAAGCTGCCTCAGGAGTTATTCCATACCTGGAGTTATAAACTCCATTTCCCATAAAAGGTGGAGGAAGAGACCGTTGTCTCCTGTCTTCAGGTACTGATTAGTGGACTTGGCTAGCTAAAGTATAGTTCTAGGAACTACTAGTCTTTGAGCCTGTCCAGTTGGAAAGAGTCTGGTAGCCACCATTTTGACTCCACCCCTGGCATGAAGGGAAGCCTGGCTGACTGAAAATCCAGTCAATTTAGGGACTGGCTTCTTTTCACCAAGATCAGACTACAGCCCTAGCCTAGACTCCTGCCCAACCTCCAGCAGAGAGGATGCTGGCAGGACCTGCATCAGCCTATCCAGGAAATGACAGGTGCTCTCCAGTGGCACAGACTTAAAAGTTAGACAATTGAGTGTGCATCTGTGCATACCAATGGGGTAAGAGAGGAGCTCGGTATCCTCAGCCTCTCTTGGCAATGGCAGACATTTTCTGCCCACATGAACTAGTTTGTTGAGTACTTTTGAGTCCATCTCCACCTCTGTCCTCCCATAGGATAGGGGGCTGGTGTTCCCTCATCGTCTCAGGGCAATTGCAGGCAGTTTTGCCTACACAAACCTGACTATTGCACATCTGTGGCTCTACCTCCACCCCCAATAGGACAAGAGACAGACTATTTGCCAACCTCTCTGGGTAACTGCAGGTGCTTTTGGCCCACACAGTCTGGACTGGTGGGTACTTATGGATCCACCCTTACACTTCAATAGGAAAGGAAGGAGTTGATGTTTCTGCAGCCTTTCCAGGAAATGGGAAAGACTTTCAGCCTGCATGGACTGGGCTAATGGATGCCTAAGTTTCACCCCCTACCCTCAATAAGATAGGAGGGGTCTGGTGCCTCCACAGTCTCTCCAGGCAATGGCAGGCACTTTGGGCTTACAGGGATTGAATCATTGGGTGCCTGTGGATACAATCCCATGCCCTAATAGGATAGAAGGGAGCTGGTATTTCCTCAGCCTCTTTGGGCAATGGCAGGTATTCTTGGCCTAAAGGGACTGAACTGTTGAGCACTTGTAGAACCACCCCCACCATCCAATAGGATAGGAGAGGGCTGGTGTTTCCTCAACCTCTACAGGCAAAGGTGGGTACTTTCAGCCTACAGGGACTGTACTGTTGGTCAAATGTATAGTATTCCCTCAGCCCCTCAGGGCTACTTCTGGTGTATTTGGCCTACACAGATTAGATTGTTGTGCACCCAAGAGGGTCCATTCCTACATCCAAAAGGGAGAGGGAGCTAAGTCAGTTTCCCTGGGCAACTGTGGTCATTTTGCACCCAAACCACATAGACTGCTACCCACAACGATAGCTCTATCCCCACCCAAGTTAGGGGATTAAGGGGTGTGAAGCTTCATCAGTTTCTCCAAGCAACTACAGAGAGTCTTGTCTTGCCCAACATGCATTATTACAAACAGCTGCAGCTCTGTCCCTACCCCTGAAAGAGGAGAAAGCTTGGAGAAGTTTCATCAATTCCTGGGGTAATGTGTGTAGCTTCAGCCTCCATAGCTTACAGCACCAACTACATCCTTGACTCCCACTACACAATAAGCAAGGGAGAAAAGACAAGAAAACCTTAAAATAAAGGAAGAAACTGCACCCAGAATAAATATATCCAGCAAGCCAGATGTGAAAACAACCAAAAAAAAAATTATAATCCATAGCAAGAACCAGGAAGATATGATCCAGTTAAATGAACAAGATAAGCCTACAGATGACATAAAGGAGTTGAGACATCTAATCATAGATGTTCAAACAAATCTTAATTAATTCATTGAGATGGCTAAAAAGATCAAGGATCTTAAGAAGACAATGGGGAAGCACAAAGAAGAATTTTAAAGCATACATAGAAAAATAGCAGACATTATGGGGATGGAAGTTGCAGTAAATGAATTTAAAATATACTGGAGGCATAAAACAGCCGATTTGAGGAAGCAGCAGAAAGGATCTATGAGCTCAAGTACATGGCCTCTGAAAGTGAACATACAAAAAATCAGATGAACAAAAGAATGGAAAAAATTGAACAGGGTCTCAGGGGACTAAATGACAGTGAGACATGCAAACATACATGTCTTGGGTGTCTCAGAAGGAGAAGAGAAGGGAAAAGGGGCAGAAGGAATATTTGAAAAATAATAGTAGAAAATTTCTCAACCCTATTGAAGGATATAGATATCCATGTCCAAAAAGCACAATGTACTCCCATCCAAATAAATTTGAATAGACTGACTCTGAGACACATACTAATCAGAATGTCAAATGCTAAAGGCAGAGAATTCTGAAAGCAGCAAGAGAATAGGAATGCGTAATATAGGAGATACCAATAAGATTAAATGCCGATTTCTCATCAAAAACCATGGAGGCAAGAAGGGAGTGGTATGATATATTTAAGATACTCTGAGAGGAAAACTGCCAGACAAGAATTTTATATCCAGCAAGATTTTATTTCAAAAATGAGGGTGACATTAGAATATTCACAGATAAACAGAAACCGAGAGAGTTTATACAAAATAATAATAATAATAATAATAATAATAATAATAATAATAAATAAAACAGCCTTGCAGGAAATACTAAAGGGAGTGTTACAGCCTGAAAAGAAAAGACAGGAGAGAGAGGCTTGGAAGAGAGACTAGAAATGATAACTATATCAGTTCTAGTAACTAAAAGTTTCAAAAGAGTGATGAAAATAAAATGACAGGTAAAATGCGAAGATCAAAATCGAATAAGACCTGCCTTTACAGTAATAACATTGAATGTTAATGGACTAAACTCCCCAACCCAAAGACATAGACTGGAGGAATGGATAAGAAAACATGAGCCATCTATATGCTGTCACAAGAGACTCATCTTAGACGCATGGATACCAGTAGATTGAAAGTGAAAGTTTGGAAAAATATATTCCACACATGCAGTAATGAAAAAAAAAGCTGGGGTATCTATATTTATATCAGATGATATAGACTTTAAAAACAAAACTTGTATTAGAGACAATGAAGACATTCCACATCAATAAAAGGGGTGATTCCCCAGGAAAAAATAACAATCATAAATATATATGGATGCAACCAGAGTGCCCCAAAATACATGAAGAAAACACTGGCACCTTATACAAGAATTAACTCAAAATGGATGAAAGACCTAAATATAAAAGCAAGTACCATAAAGCTCCTAGTGGTAAATGTAGGGAAATATCTTTGATACATGGTGGTAGGTGGTGGATTCTTAAACCTTACACCAAAACATGAGCAATGAAAGAAAACATGGATCAATGGGATGTCCTCACACTTTAACACTTCTGTGATTCAAAGGACTTCATCAAGAAATTGGAAAGGCAGCCTACTTAATGGGAGAAAATATTTTGAAACCACATATCTGATAAGTGTTTGAAATCCATTCTACATAAAGAGATCATACAACTCAAGAATAAATGGTATACAATCCAACTTTTAAAAATGGGAAAAAGATTTAAGTAGACATTTCTCTAAAGGGAAAATGCAAAAGGCCAAAAAGCACATGAAAAAAATGTTCCATATCACTACTTATTAGTGAAATGCAAATCAAAACAACAATAAGATATCATCTAACATCACATAGAATGGCCATTAAAAAAACAAACAACAATTAGTCCTGGAGAAGATGTCTAGAAATAAGAACAATCTTTCACTGTTGGTGGGATTGTAAAGTAGTGCAGCCTCTGTGGAAGACAGTTTGGCAGTTCTTCGAGAAGCTAAATATAGAACTGCCATATGATCCAGCAATTCCTCTACTAGGAATATATCCAGAAGAACTAAAAACTATGACACGAACAGAAATCTGCACACCGATGTTCATAGCAGCGTTATTCACAATTGCCAAAAGATGGAGACAACCCAAATGCCCATCAACCAATGAATGCATAAACAAAATATGGTGTATACATAGGATGAAATATTATGCTGTGGTAAGAAGTAGTGAAATTGGGACACATGATAACATGGCTGAATCCTGAAGAAATTATACTAAACAAAGTAAGCCAGACACAAAAGGACAAATATTGCATGGTCTCATTAATATGAACTAAATATGAAGAATAAACACAAGGAGTTAAAACCTAGAGTAAAGGTTGTTTGGAGATAAGAGGAAGGTTGAGAAGAACTACTGATGCTTAATGTATGTAGAAGTTTTTATTAACTTGACTGTAAAAGTGTGGAAATAGATAGAGTTGATGGTAACACATTACAGTGAGTAGCAGCTGACTTATAAATGGGATTGTGGCTAAAAATGGTAGTGTGCGGAAATAAATGTGAATTGAAAGAAAGCTAAAGAATAATCTAGGGACTGAATAACACAGTGAACCCAGAGGTGGATGAGAATTATGGTTGAGGGTACAAATACAAGAGTCTCTTTCTGTGAGCTAGAGCAGATGTACATCACTATTGCAGGATGGTGGGAATGTGGAGAAGCATGGGAAAACTACAATTGGTGTGACATAGATTGTGGTTAGCAGCAATACCATAATATTCTTGCATCCATGCCAAAGATTTCTGCATTGATAATGGAGGTGTATGGAAAAAATGTGCCAAATGTACACTATGGACCATCGTTGATGGTAATAGTATGATGATATCATCTCATAATCTGTAACAATTGTTCGGCCACGGTATATTATTAGTAGTTTTTTAAAGAGTAAATGGCTTAAACGTCCATTGAAAGGAGCTAGAGAATAATCTAGGGACTTAGTAACATAGTGAACCCAAAGGTGGATGAGGACCAAGGTTAATATCACAAATAGGAGAAAGTTCTTCTATGAACTAGAACAAATGTACATCACTATTACAAGGTGGTAAGAATTTAGTGATGCATGGAAAAATACAATTAGTGTAACTTATGCACCATCATTAAGAGAAATATTGTAATATTCTTGCATCAATATCACAGAAGGTACTGTATCAATGCTAAAGGTCAATAATACGGGATATAGGGTTTTTACTTCTGAACTAAGGAAAATGTTCAAAGGTTTACTGGGGTGATGACTGCAGGAGTCTGTGATGCAAGTGAGAACTACTGAACGTACACTTTGTATAGAATGTACAAGGCATAGGACTGCATAACACAGAGAACCATGTGGCAGAAGATCGACTGCTGTTTATAGTATAAATATGAGTGTTCTCTCATGAACTGTAACAAATGTACAATACTAATACAAATTGTTATTAATAGAGGTTGTGTGGAAAAAGTATACCAAGTATAAGCTATGGACCATATTAAGTGGTAATAGATCATGTGCCTTCATAATATGTAATAAATGTTCCACAACAATGCAATGCACTGGTGGGGGGTGATGTAAAATTATTTTGTAAGCTTACAACTTATGTAATAAAATGTAAAAATTGAAAATAAAATTTAAGAAAGACATAAATTGCTCAGAGAGAAGCAAGATGGCCGAGTGGGGAATTTCAAGTCAGCTCATCCTACAGTGCAGTTAGTCATCAGCCAGAGCTCCCTAAATCAATTGTTTGGGGGGGCAGGAGACTAGAAAAGCATCCTTCTAACTCCTTGGAATAATGAAAGGAGGAGAGTGCCCATATGCAGTGAAGATTCGTGAGTAGAGCACTCCATACTGTGGAGGTTGGTGCTCATGCCCTGCTGGTCGGCCAAGATGCCTTGGAAGATATCCCTGGATGGAATTGGAAGCTTCACATCCCAAAAATGGGGGAGGAAGAGATAGTACCAACTTCAGCTACTAATTAGTAAATTCACGTGGCGAAAGCCCAATCCCAAGTACAGCTAAAGTTTGAACCTGGTCATGTTAGAAAGAGATGGGTATTCTCTGTTCTAACTCTCTGTCCCTGGCAAGAGAGGAATCAGAGCTGTCTAAAAATCACAGTGAAGGCAGATAACAGCTATTTTCATTGCCTGGGCTCCAGCCCCACCTAGAGCAGGGAGGAAACTGGGGATACCTGCACCAACCAGTCTGGGCAACTGTAGTAACTTTTGGCCTGCATGGACTAGATTGATGGGCACCCTGGTGGCTACATCCATGTCCCAATTAGGACAGAAATGGGAGTGGCCTTTCTTTGCCTCTCCAGGCAACTACAGACACTTTTGGCCTGCACAAAGTTGTTGAGCATACAAGGCAACACAAGGTAAAAGGGCAGGAGATAGTGTTCCCTCAGCCTCTCCAAGAACTGCCGCTGCTTTCTGCACACACAGACTGGACTATTGGACACACCTGTGGCGCCATCCCTGCCCCTGAAAAGGCAGGAGGAGGGACAGTGTTCATTCAGTCTCTTTGGGCAACTGTAGTTTCTCTCACCCATCATGAACTAGACTCTTGGGCACCCTGTGGCACCATCCTTGCCCCTGGTGGGGGATGAGGTGGTCTTGTGCTTTGTTTTCCCATCTGGGCAATTGCAGTCAGTTTTGTCCCACACAACTTAGTTTACTGCCCACACCTGAAGTTCCATCCCAAACCCAGACAGGGTAGGAAGAGGTGTGGAGCTTCACCAGTCTCTCCAGGCAATTACAGCTGATCTTGTTCTGCACAACATGTATTACTACACATAGCTGCAGTTCCAATCCCTCTCCTGGCTGCAGAGAATAGGAGAAGTTTCATCCAATCCTAGAGCAATGAGGGAAGCTGCAGCCTCCTTGGCTTACAGTATCAACCACATCCTCAGCTTATACTCCACCCTAGAAAAGGAGAAAGGGCAAGAAACAGATTAGAAAGAGAATTTTTTTAAAGTTCTGATTGGCTAAACATGAGCCATTTTAAATTTTGAAAATAATTTAAACCAAATATCAAAGAGGGGATGTAGCACAAAGCCAATAAAAGAGAAAACACTAGGTTAAAGAGAAAAAGTTATCCCAGAATAAATACATCAAGTAGATCAGATGCCAAGACATCAACAAAGATTTAAAAACAGACTAAGACCACAGTGGTGGCAAGGCCCCAGGATGTGTATATCCATTGCGGGTGATGTGCCACACTGATGAAGGACATTTGTGTGGGATGTTGTGAGAGGTGTGGGAGGTGGGGAACATGGGAATCCCTGTAATTTCTGTGTAATATTTAGGTAATCCAAGCACATTTTAAAATATATATATAACATTTCTGTAAGCAAAAAAATAATAATTGGATATGGATACTGCCAATATTAGGTTGTCAAAAAAAAAAAAAAAAAAAAAAAAAACAGACTAAGAAACTGGAAGATATGGCCCAGTCAAAGCAACAATGTAAACATCCATATGACAAAAATGAGTTGAGACAACTAATCACAGATGTTCAAACAAGCCCCTTAATAAATTCAATGAGATGCCTAAAGGGATTAAGGAAATTAAGAAGACACAGGGTAAGTACAAAGAAATATTTGAAAGCATACATAGAAAAAAATAGACATTATAGTGAAAGGGCACATGAATGAAACTAGAAATATACTGGATGGGGGACAGATGTGGTTCAGTGGTGGAGGGTCTGCTTCCCATGTATGAGGTCCTGGATTTGATTCCTGTGCTTCCTTCTAAAAATAAGTACACTGGGAGCATATAGCAGCAGATTTGAAGAGGCAGAGAAAAGGATCAGCAAGATTGAAGACAGGGCCTCTGAAAATGAACACACAAAAGAAGAGATAAAGAAAAGAATGGAAAAAAATTGAATAGAGTTTCAAGGAACTAAACGAAGGCAATAAACTTGCAAACATACATGTCATGGGTGTACCACAAGGAGAAAGAAGGGAAAATGTCCAGAAGAAATATTTGAGGAGATAATGGTAGAAAATTGCCCAACTCTATTGAAGGACATAGATCTCTATATCCAAGAAGTACAATGAACACAATCTGAATAATTCCAAATAGACCTACTCTAAGACACATACTAAGTAGAATATCAAATGCCAAAGATAAAGAAAAGAAAGACAAAAGCGATTCATCATATAAAACTAGTGACCAATATGATTAAGCACAGATTTCTCATCAGAAAGCATGGAAACAAGAAGGCAGTTGTATAATATATTTAAGAAACTGAAAGAGAAAAACTCCCAGGCATGAATCTTATATACAGCAAGATTGTATTTCAAACATGGGGGCAAGTTTATAATATTCATAGATAAGCAAAAACTGGGAAAGTTTTTAAACAAGAGAAGGGCCTTCCAGGAAATACTAAAGGGAGTGCTACAGCCTGAAGAGAAAAGACAGGAGAGCAAGGCTTGGAAAACAGTCTAGAAATAAAGATTGTATAAGTAAAAGTAACTAAAAGTGTAAAAAATGTGGCAGAAACTGTATGTGACACATAAACCCCAAAGAGATCAATACAGATGAATTAAACACTACCTTTACAATAATAACATTGAGTGTACATGGATTAAACTCCGCAATAAAATGGCACAGTCAAGTGGAATAGATAGGAAAATATAAGCTATCTATATGCTGTCTACAAGAGACTCACCTTAGACCCAAGGATATAAGTAGATTGAAACTGAAAGGGTAGAAAAAGATATACATGCAGTAATAAAAAAAATCCTGGAGTAGTTATACTTATATCGGAAGAAATATATATTAAAAGAAAATATATTCTTAGAGACAAGGAAGGACAGAACACATTAATAAAAGGAGCAATTCACCAGGAAGAAATAACAATAATAAATTTATATGCACCTAACCAACTTGCCTTAAAATACTTGAAGCAAATGCTGGCAAAACTAAAGGTTGAAATAGGTGTGTCTACAATAATAATTGGAAAAGTCAATACACCACTGAAAGAATTGGATAGAACACTTGTGCAGAGGACAAATAAAGCAAGGGTTCTTAACAAAGGGTCCATTAGCTTGAATTAAAATTTTTAAAAGTCTTTATTCTTATAGGGACTTATTGGTGTGGGTGTGATATTAAATAATACACAGTATAGTGTGGACTTAGTAAGGGGTCTGAAGGTTTCACGTGACTGGAAAAGGGGTCCATGGAATACAACAGGTTAAGAATCCCTGCAATAAAGAAACAGCTTGAATATGATAAATGAACTAAACCTAATAAACATGTACAGAACAATGTACCCCACAACAGCAGGATATACATTCTTCTCAAGTATGCATGGATCCTACTCCAAGATAGTCCATGTACTGGGTAATAAAACAGACTTCAGTAAATTTACAAAGATTGAAATTATACACAGCACTTTCTCTGATCATAATGGAATGAAGTTTGAAATTAACAACACGCAGATAAAGGGAAAATTCACAAGTATTTGGGGGATTAAAAGAAATACTCTTAAATAATCAGTAGGTCAAAGAAGAAATTGCAAGAGAAAACACTAAATATTTTGAGGAATGACAATGAGAACACAACATATCAAAATTGATGGAATGCAGTGAAGACAGTGTTGAGTGGGAAATTTTTAGCAATCAATTTTTACATATTAAAAAAAGACCTATAATAAATGACCTAACTACAAAACTGGACAAACTAGCAAAAAGGGAAATCAATCCCAAAGCAATAAGAAGAATGAAATAAAAAAGATCAGAGCAGAAATAAATGAAATTGAGGAAAAAAGCAACAGAATGAACGAACAAATACCAAAACTGGTTCTTTGAGAAGATGAACAAAACTAAAAAACTCTTTCCTAGGCAGAAAAAGTAAAAAAAGAAAAGAAAAGAAAAGACAGAAATAAATAAAATCAGAAATGAAATCAGGAACATTACTACTGACACCAGAGAAATAAAATAGATCATGAGATGACACTATGAAAAATTATATGGCAACAAACTAGATAACATAGATGAAATGGTCAAATTCCTAGGAACATATGAACAACATATACTGATCCTAGAAAAAATAGAAGACTTCAACAACCCAATCACAAGTAAAGAAGGTTATTAAAAAATGGCCTCAAAGTTGGTAGGCAGAGCCCAGCTCTCTCACAAAAAAATAATGGAGAAAAGGCAAAATCCTATCTGAGTGAACTGTTTTGGAGATATATAGAATGGGAAAGTGCTGTGCATCATCCAGGACAGAACTAGACAGATAAAGGAGCCAAAGGAAAACCAGGAGTTACTCACCCCTGTGGCTAGAAACAGCACATATTCCCCACCCTCAAGGCAAATAGCCTTCATAATGCTCCTGATTCATTACAATAAACTGAGTGGGATGAAGTATTCCCTGGGAGGAAGAGGGGTGTGGTGGTGGGTGAGTGGTTTCATTAAACTGAGTTAGGCCAGCTGAGGCCCCTTGGAATCTCAGAGGGGATTGAGGCACCTGCAGAGAGAGGGGAGGGAGGATCTGAACAGGCAGGCTGTCACACACAACTAACCTGGGAGAGAGAGGAACTAAGGTAGAGAGGGGCAGAAACAGGCATGTAAACATCCTGGCTTGACAAAGGGTTAGAAGCCTAACTTGCCTGAGAGAATGGAAGCAGGAAGACTCAAATACACTTTTCAGAAGCCTACTTAAGTTGTGGAGCTGGGGTAGCTCAGTGAAGTGGAACTGGTGTAGCTCAGTGAAGGAATGCAGGAATCCATCTTGCAAAGTCTTGTGGGGATTTGTCCAGCAGAGCCCGTGATGGAACAAAGAATTACTCTGAACACTGAGGCTGAGAGGGCCGAGGCAGAAAACAGCTAAAGGAACTATTCTTCTTTGCTGATTCCTGTCACAGTTTACATTCCTTTTCTTTTTTTTTCTTTTTTACAAAACACAAGGTCACTGTGTACATGAAGCTCAGAAAGTTCTGGGCTGCACAGGAGATAATGGAGAGGCAGAAAGCCTTAACTAACAAAGCAAAGTAAGAATGTTCCTACTGTTTTGAGCAGGAATTGATAACAGCATTTTCCCCCCACACAACAGCTTTCTGCTTGTGCAGTAAAGCAAGCTCTAAATTGTTTTAAAGATACCTGGATCACGGTTGGAGCTGGGCATGAGAAACAATGTAGCCATGGGGCAGGAGACTTCCATCAGAAGGGGTGAGGGTCTGTGCCCTACCTTTGTTGGCCCCCAAGTTCTCTCCTGATGGCCCCACTGTGACTGTGCCTGTCTTAGTTTGTTCCTTTCCTGAGGAAACGTACCCATCTCTGACTAACCAGCCATCCTCCGGGGCCAAGCAAGGTGATGTGAGATGTGCAAGTGAGGGAGGGCCAATATCCCCTGAGAGGGTTAGTTTTGTCTCTTTAACAGCCTATGCCCTCATGGTCTCCATGCCCAGCACCTGACTTGGGATTCCCTCACCTGCTGGTGGAGCCCTGGCTCTGTTCACAAATCTTGGGGAGCCCAGGGTTCTTCTCCAGGGAGAGCCCAGTACCTGGTGTTGTGCAAGAAACAGACTGTTCAGCACCAGCTCCCACATCTTACTGCACAGCGTTAAACTATATGAAAGATGTTTTAACCAAAGAGCTCCCACAGAAGAATCCCTGCCTTGCATATACAAGGAACATGGTTTGATTCCTGGGTCATTTAGAGAAGTGATCCAGAGAGTGATCCACTGGGTTATCAGGCACCTAGCTGGCAATTTAAGACAGGGAACATGGACAGATTTTTCTTTGTTTTTTTTTTTACATTTTCTTTGATGGTATTTTTAAATTTTTTATTGGTTCCTTTTTTCCTTTTTCTTTTATTCATTAAAACACAATACATCTACTGTGTAGGGGAATGTGAAGGGTGATTGAAGAACACAGGCAGCCTGAGAAGCTCCTTACAGGCTTAAGAAGGAAGGCTGTTTATCCTGGGTTGTTTGTTGTTATTGTTGTTTTGTTTCTTGTTTGTTGTCTTTCTCTTTCATTTGTTCCCTGTCTTTTTGTTTTACTTACTTTTCCTACCTATTTATTTCTTTTTTCTTCCATCCTTTTTCTATCTTCTGTTTTCTGTTGTTTTTCTTTCATCCCACCTCTCTTTGTTTGGCTTCATTTTTTATTTATATTTTTTCCTTCTTTTCCTCTCTTCTCATCAATTTGGCCTTTTAACTCATCCTATTTTTTCCTCTATTTTCTTCTTTCTTTCATTTTTTTTTCTATTCTACAATTTTGATTGTTATTCCTTTGTGCTTTTTTTTTTTTTTTTACCTTTCACTCATAATACTTATATTCCTAGCTCAGGTACAGCTCCTCTTCTACCTAATTTTTATTATTACTATTATTCTTTTTCTCTCCTTAACCTTTTCCTTTACTCTGCTATTAACATTTTTTCAAGGGAACACAGAACACTCCAAGAATACAGAATAAAAGAACCAAGTATCAAAAATTAACCTTACCAGACACAAAGAAACAACAAAATAAAATCCTAGAGTAGAAAGATAAGACCATCAAGATAAACAGATGCCTAGACAGCAACAAAAATTACAAGCCATAATAAGAAATGGGAACACATGGTGCAGTCTAATAAACAAACTGCAAAACAGCAGGAGATGCAGAATGTGGAACAACTAATCAAGGATGTCCAAACAAATGTCGTGAATCAGTATGATGAAGTGAAGGAAGTGATAAAGGATATTAAGAAGATATGGGGGAATATACCAAAGAAATTGTAAATACACACAAAAAGATTACAGATAGGATGGTGATGAATGACCCAATGCAAGAAATCAAAAACACACTGGAAGCACATAACAGCAGATTTGAACAGGCAGAGGAAAGAATTGGTGATATAAAAGACAGTACCTCTGAAATCAAAGAGATAGAATAGATAGATAAAAAGAAAAAATCCTGCAGGGAATTAGGGATTTAAATGACAATGTGAAACATGCAAATATATACAGTATAGGCATCCAAGAGGGACATGAGAAGGGAAAGGTGGTAGAAGGCATGTTGGAGGAAATAATGGCTGAAAATTTCCCAAGTCTTTTGAGGGACATGGACATACATGTCAATGGAGCACAGCCCACCCCAAGCAGTATACATTTTAACAAACCAATAGCAGGATAACAGGACACATACATATCAAATTGTCCAATGCTCAAGATAAAAAAAAGAATACTGAAAGCAGCAAGAGAAAAGAATTCTATCACATACAAGGGAAGCTGAATAAGATAAAATGCTGATTTCTCATCTGAAACTATGAAGGATAGAAAGAAGTGGTATGGCATAGTTAAGGTGCTGAAAGAAAAAAAATTTCCAGCCAAGAATTCTCTATCCAGCAAAGCTTGCATTCAAAAATGATGGAAAGTTCAAAATATTCATAGATAAAGAGAAATAAAGAGAGTTTGTCAACAAGAAATTTGCATTTCAGGAAATACTAAAGGGAATTCCACAGGTTGAAAGGACAAAACAGGAGAAAGAGAGTTGAAGGAGAGTGTAGGAAAGATTATTATTAAGACTATCTAAAAAGATTAAAAAAAAAACAGAAGTAAAAATAACATATGGCATGAATAAGCCTAAAGGAATTATGGCTAATGTAATTCCTTGACAATAACATTGAATGTTAATGGATTAAACTCTCCAATCAAGAGACACAGATTGGCAGAACAGATAAGGAAATATGATCCAACTATATGCTGTCTACATGAAACTCACCTTGGACTGAAGGACACAAGGAGGTTGAAAATGAATGGTTGGAAAAGAATTTTACATACAATCTAAAACCAAAAAAAGGTGGGAGCAGCTATACAAATATTGGACAAAATAGACTGTAAAATGCAAAACTATTGTAAGAGATAAAGAAGGACACTGTATATTAATAAAAATGGCAATCTATCAAGAAGAAAGAACAATCATAAACATTTATGCACCTAAACAGGTTGCCTCAAAATATATGAGGCAAACATTGGAAAAACTATCTGGAGAAATAGATGACTCTACAATTATAGTTGGGGACTTTAATACACCATTATCAACATTAGACAGAATATCTAAATGAAGGATCAATTGAAAAAGAGAGACCTTCAATAAAACATTAAAGGATTTAGATGTAATACACACATACAGAATATTACACCCAAATACAGCAGTATACATATTCTTCTCATACACTCATGGATCATTCTCCAGGATAGGCCACATACTAGGCCACAGAACAAATCTGAATCAATTCAGAAGATTGAAATAATACAAAGGAATTTCTCTGACCACATGTAATGAAGCTGGAATTAAGTAATGGGCAGTGACCCAGATTGGGAACAAAGATATGGAAGTTAAACATCACACTCTTAAACAGTCAGTCCAGTCAGAAATTACAAAGGCTATCAGTAACTACTTTGAAATGAATGAAAGTGAAAACACAATGTATCAAAACACACAGGATGAAGCAAAAGCAATATTGAGAGGGAAAATTAGAGCCATAAATGCTTATAATAAAAATGAAAAAAGAGCTAAAATCAAAGACCTAACTGCACACCTGGAGGAATTAGAAAATGAAAAACAAACTTATCCCAAAGCAACTAGAAAGAAGGAAATAACAAAAATAAGAGCAAAGCTAAATGAAATTGGAAATAAGAAAGCACTATTAAAATTTAACAAAATCAAAAGTTGGTTCTTTAAGAAGATTAATGAAATTGACAAAATCTTTATCTAGAACAACAAAGAAAAAAAGAGGGAAGATGAAAACACATAAAATAAGAAATGAGAAAGGGAGTATCACCAGTAACCCCACAGACATAAATATATAAGAAGATACTTTAAAGAATCAAATGCTAACAGGATGGGAAACTTAGATGAAATGAACAAATTCCAGAAACACACAAGCAATCTACATTGATGAAAGAGGAAATTGATGAACACAACAGAACAATCACAAATAACAAGATTGAAATTGAATTAGTCATCAAAAACCTCCCCACAAAGGAAAGCTCAGGACTAGATGGCTTCACAGGTGAATTCTACTGAACATTCCAGAAAGGACTAACACCAGTCCTGTTTAAATTCTTACAAAAAACAGAAGTGGAGGGAACATTGCCTAACTCATTTTATAATGCCAACATCACTCCAATACCAAAGCCACAGAAAGATGCCACAAGAAAGGAAAACTAGAGACTAATATCTCTAATGAACCTAGATATTAAAATCCTCAATAAAATAATTGCTAATCATATTCAAAAATGATCAAACAAATTATACACCATGACCAAGTTGGTTTCATTCCTGGTATGCAAGGATATTTCACCATAAGAAAATCAGTCATTGTAATACACCACATTAACAGATCTAAAGAAAAAATTCACATGATGGTTTGTATTGATGCAGAAACTGAATTCAATAAAATACAGAACCATTTCCTGATGAAAACACTTCCAAAGATAGGAATAGAAGGAAACTTCCTCAACATGATAAAAGGTATACATGAAAAACCCACAAGTAAAATCATCTTTGAGAGTGATATGCTAAAAGCTCTCCCTTTAAGATCTGTAACAAAACAAGGATGCTGACAGTCACTGCATTTATTTAACATTGTGTTAGAAGTAATTGCTTGAGCACTTATGCAATAAAAAGATTAAAAATGCATCTAACCTTGAAAGAAAGAAGTGAAAATTTCACTATTTGCAGACAACATGATCCTATACATAGAAAGCCTTGAGAAATCTATAAAACTTCTAGAACTTATAAATGAGTTCAGTAAAGTGGAGGATATAATATTAATGTGCAAAAATCAGTAACATTTCTGTACACCAATAAAGATCCATCTCAGTATAAATTAAGAAAAAATTTCCATTTACAATAGCCACCAAAAGAACCAAATACCTAGGAATACACTAAAATAAAGATGCAAAGGACATTTGGGCAGAAAAGTACACAATATTGTTAAAGGAAATCAAAGAAGGCCTAAATAAATGGAAGAATATTCCGTGATCATAGATAGGAAGATTAAATATCATTAAGATGTCTATCCTGCCCAAACTATTCTACAGATTTAATGCAATCCCAATAAAAATTACCACAGATTTATTTACTGAAATGGAAAAGATAACTATGAAATTTATTTGGAGGACAAGGGTCCCCAATTATCCAAATACATACTGAAAAAGGATAAAATTTGAGGAATCACACCACCTGAGTTTAAAACATACTACAAAGATACAGTGATCAAAACTGCATGGAAGTGTCACTGGTTTAGGGTGTTGGTTGGGGAGGCATTCAGGACAGGGTGCATCTGAAGCAGGCTTCTAGAGAGTGTGTGAGTGTTCATCTTATCATAATGTGTTGTATAAGTCGGTGGAGACCCAAACAACAAGCATTTTTGGGAGGACCGATTCACTCAGAAATAGAGAAGTGGGCATATCTTAAGAGCAAGGGTGGTTCCTAATAGGGGAGGAAAAACCACTGTGTCACGACCTCTTGTTGCATGTAACTATGAATTTTGTCATCCAATGAGTCAAGCCAGGGAGTCGTCATGGGCCCTGGGGGGATGGGGAGGAAGGAACAGAAGAGATCAAACAGAGGGTATTTAGTGGTCAGTGAAATATTTTTCATTACCTTACATTGATGGACACAGGACATGGTAAATATCATCAAAATTTATAAAAGCATGCGGTCTAATATGTAAACCATACTGTAAACCATCGACAATGTTCAGTAGCTATGTTTCACTATCTGTATATCAGTTATAACAATGCTACCATCTACATACAAAATGTTTTAATATGGGGTGAGGAAAGGGGGAGGAGGTTGGGTATATGAGAGTCTCTTGTATTCTGTGTGTGACTTTGCTGTGACCTAAAATTTCTTTGAAAATAAAATGAAAAATAGAGAGACACTGAGGAGTGAGAGGGGGAAGGTGCCACAGTACAGAATGGGCATGAGATGTTTTGTGTTTTAAAATGCAAAACGCCAAAAAAATTTTTTTTAACTTTTCCCAATATTTGAATATCTCAATCTTTTAATTTTATTAAATATTTTTAGTTTTTTAAAAAACTTTTCATGGATTTTATCTCTCACATTTAAACTTATCATTATTATTTCAGTTTCCTATTAATTGTGTTTGGCTATTGTATTGGTTTCATCTCTAAAGGAACTTTGGATCACAGAAGGGTTACAACTGAGGCAGGAGAGGATCACTGGTGGGTGGTGTCAGGGATGGGGGGTGCATGGGAGGAAGTTCACCTGAACATACATTAAAATGTTCAAATGTTCACAGGGCATGGTCACAGTAGGTGGAGAATCACTCAATAAATGAGAAAATTATTAATTACCATCCTGGAGAGCTCTGCCACATTCTCCAAGGGAACAGCAAAAGTACCCCATGTGCAGGTGCAGTGTCTGGCAAAGGAGGATGATCTACTCATGGGCTCTTGTTATCGTTGACTAGCCTTAAGAGCCTTTGCTCTTGAATTTGAAACTTAGCCTATTGTTATGGGGTGCCTAAGGGTTTCCTCCTGAGAGCCTCCTTGTTGCTCAAAGGTGGCCTCCTTCTAAGCTAAACTCAGCACATGAATACATTACTTTCCACCTAGCCTGGGACATGACTCCCAGGGATGAGCCTCCCTGGCAATGAGGGATTACTACAAGTGCCAACTGGCAATGAGACTGGGAAAAGACCTTGAATAAAAGGGGAAAAGGTAAAGACAAATTAGTTCATATGATTAAGAGACTTCAAAGTGAGTCTGGAGGTCATCCTAGAGGAAGCGCTTATGCATAGCTCAGTAGGACCTCATAGGTTTCCAATGTGGATATCTATTATATACATATTGTGATTCAAGCAATGGAAGAAATTACATCATTAATGTGGAGCCAGTGGCCACTGGATACATTAGGGGCAGGGAGAGGGAAAAGCAGTTGTAATACAGGGGCTTTTTTGGGACTTGGGAATTATCCTGAGTGACATGCAATGACATATAGTGCAATTTGTATCATCATATAACATGCAGAAGTGTGTGGGAGAGAGTGTGGTCTACAATGTGAACTATGGTCCGTGCTTAATGGCAAAGCCCCAGGATGTGTATATTTATTGAAGGTGATGTGCCACACTAATGAAGGATGTTTATGTGGGAGCTTGTGTGAGGTGTGTGAGGTGGGGCATATGGGAATCCCTATAATTTTTGTGTAAATTTATGTAATCTAAGTATCTTTAAAATTTTTTTTAATTTAAATTATTTAAAAAGCACAAAACTGCAATGGATATTATGTGAGATGTTGTGGGAGGTGTGGGAGGTGAGGAACATGGGAATCCCTGTAATGTCTGTGTAACATTTAGGTAATCTAAACACCTTTAAAATATATATATATATATATATATATATATATATATAACATTTAAGTAAGCAAATGCACATATATGCATATATATTTATATATCATTTTACAAATATTGGTTTGTATTGTGAAAAAGTTGATTGTTATCCACAATAAAAAAAAAATCAGAAGCACCTCAAAAAAAAAAAAACACACAAAACTGAGGCAAGAAGGCATTGGTTTAGGTGAGCACTCACTGACTAGCTCTCTGAGAATGGCTGATTGGGAACAGTGTCCTGCCTGGGGGTTTGTGCTGTGGGCGCATGGAGTGAGAGGCTTGGGACCTTTATCTGGAGGCAGCTCGGTGGCATGGATTAGTCAGTAGAGATTCGTGAGTTTTAAGACTGCCTGTGGAGGTTAACACAGACGAGCGAGACCCATCCTCAGGGAAAAAGGCTGGTTTGAGCCATGACTCTGGGCAGCAACCCGGTGAGAGGGAGCATTCTCAGAGTATGGGAGGATTCTGCTGGAGGGTTGTAAGGGCTTTTTTTTCTGTGGATTTTGCTTTCTGGAACCCCTTGCAGCATTGGGGAACAAAATAGCTGGCTTGAGGCAGGATCAAGTTTAGGGGAGTGGTGAATCTGCTGAGGAAAGTTGATTTACCTAGCTGCCCAGGGATATGCCACAACCACTACTGGCAACCCAGTGAGAGGGAGCATTCTTTGAGAGGGGGAGGGTTCTGAAAGAAGGTGGAGATGGGTTTCCTTTCCCTCGATTTAGCTGCCTGGACTCCCTCATAGCTTTTGGGAGCACATAAGCCGGCTTGAAGCAGCGCCAATCTGAGGGGAGAGGAGAATCTACTGAGGAAGTTTGATTTACCCAGCAGCCCAGTGACACTGAGGCTTGGCTCCAGAGGGGGTGAAGACAACCATTTTTATCATTCTGCACCAACTAGCATCAGGGCTTCAGCTCCTCTGGGGAGGCCAGGAAGTGGGAAGTGCTTGACTAGTGTCCATGAACCTAATTAGGGTCCCCTCAGTGAAGAGGGTGGTCTAGAAGAGGACATATTTTGTGTCCCTTATTTTGCCAAAAAAAAAAAAAGAAGTCACTTTAAAAAGTAAATAAGGAATTTTTCTTTTTAATTTAGTTTTATAGCTAAAATCTGCCTCAAAACCTGCAGATGGAACCTTGCAGGCAATTGATTGATAAATACAAGCAGGCTGAGAGATTCCACAAGGGCCCAGAAGGAACACTGTTCTTCCTCAGAATTGTGTGACTGCTTGCTTGTGTGGTTGCTTGGTTTTCCTCTGTCTATTTGTTTTCTCTTGCTTTTCATTCCTCTTTCCTCCCCCCTTTCTTTTTCCTTTCATTTTTTAAAAATTAGGTTCTGCTAGCTTCTCTCTTCTTTGCCGTGTTTCTTCTTCAGTGATTTCCCATTCTCTGTCTATATTGATATTGTCTCCCAAGCTATTTCTTTTCCTTCCTTCATCTGCCGTCTGTTTTCTTTTGTGGTTCTTATATACCACATTTTTTCATTAGACCACAAATTAAGGGTGTCAATTTCTATTCTATCTATTATGTTTTCTTCATATTTTTATTAATATTAACTTTTTCCTTTCAGCAATTTCTTAACTCTTTCTCTCCCTCCTCATGATTCTAGCCTTCAATATCACTATATATATATATATTTCTCTATTTGGTTCCCCAGTCCATTGTAGGTACTCCACGTTTTTTCCTATTATACTACGCTGCCTACATGAGCTAAATATTAGTTTCACTAAGTCTTATACAGCCCCTCTTCTAACTTTTATCAATATTACTATTAGCCTTCTTCCTTTCTCACATCTTTTGATTCCTTTGGCACTAATCTTTTGCCTTCAAGGGAACATAGAAAGAAGCAAAGAAATAAAATGAGAAGAAAACGTGTCAAAGAGAAAACATAACACACACACAGAACCACCAGCTAAAAATAACTATAGAGCAGAGAGAGAAGCCAATCAACTGAATAAACCCATCAAGATAAAATGATGACCAGAGGGCAAAAAAAATTAGAAACCACAATGAGAAACAAGAAGACAAGGACCAGTCCAATGAACAAACAAGTCAGGAAGATTTGCAGAACATCGAACAACTAATCAAAGCTTTCCAAAAAAATAACATGATCCAACTTAATAAAGGGAAGGAAGAGATTAAGGATATTAAGAAGACACTGGGAGAACATACTGAAAAAATTGAAAACATACATAAAATGATAACGCATATGATGATGATCAATGGCACAATCCAAGAAATCAAAAAGATGCTGGATTCACAAAACAGCAGATTTGAACAGGAAGAAGAAAGAATTAGTGAAGTGGAAGATAGTACATCTGAAATCAAAGAGATAGTAGAACAGATAGACAAAAAGACAGAAAAAATACAGCAAGCACTCAGGGCATTAACCGATAATACAAAACGCACAAACATATGCATTACGGGCATCCCAGAAGGAGAAGAGAAGGGAAAAGGAATGGAAGGAGTATTGAAGGAAATAATGGCTGAAAACTTCCCAACCTTATTGAGAGAGATGGATGTGCAGATCCAGGAAGCACAGCACACCCCCAACAGTATATATTCTAACAGGCCAACTGCAAGACACATTCTTGTCAAAATGTCCAATGCTCAAGACAAAGAGAAAATATTCAAGGCAGCAAGAGAAATGAGAACCAACTCAAGCAAGAGAAGCACAATAAGATTAAGTGCTGATTTCTCATCTGAAACCATGGAGGCAAGAAGACAGTGGTATGATATGGTCAAAGTAATAAAAGAAAAATACTTCCAGCCATGAATTCTCTATCCACCAAAACTGGCATTCAAAATTGATGGAGAGTTCAAAATATTCACAGATAAACGTAAATTAAGAGAGTATGCCAATAAGAAACCTACACATCAAGAAATACTAAAAGAAGTTCTACAAGTTGAAAGAAAAAAACAAGGGAGAGAGAGTTGGAGGAGAGTTTAAAAGCAACTAAAAAGACAAAAACAGAACAAAACAGCATATGACATACATTAACCCAAAGAAAAAATGGGTGAAGTAAGAAATTTGCTATGAATAATAACACTGAATGTTAATGGATTAAATTCACCTATCAAGAGACACAGATGAGCAGAGTGGATAAGGAAATATGATCCATCTATATGCTGTCTACAAGAAACCCACCTTTGGCCCAGGGATTCAAGGATACTGAAAGTGAATGGCTGGAAAACAATTTTACCAGCTAACAATAGCCAAAAACGGCAGGAGTAGCTATTCTAATATCAGACAATTAGACTTTAAATGCAAAACTATTTTAAGAGACAAAGATGGACACTATGTATTAGTAAAATGGATAATCTCTCAAGAAGAGAGAACAATCATAAACATTTATGCAACTAATCGGGGTGCCTCAAAAAACGTGAGGCAAAGTCTGGAAAAACTAAGTGGAGAAATAAATGCCTCTACAATTATATTGGGGGGCTTTAATACACCATTATCTTCATTAGACAGAACATCTAGTCAGAGAATCAATAAAGAAACAAAGACTCTGAAAAATACATTAGAGGAACGGGACTTAATAGATATATACAGAACACTACACCCAAATACAGCAGGATTTACATTCTTCTCAAGTGCACATGGATCATATTCCAAGATAGACCACATGCTAGGCCACAGAACATCTCTCAATGAATTCAGAATGATTGAGATTATACAAAATAATTTCTATGACCACAATGGAATGAAATTGGAAGTCACTAAGGGCCAGAGAATTAGATTAAGCACAAAGATAGGGAAGTTAAACAACACACTCTTACACACAGTGGGTCAAGGAGGAAATCTCAAAAGAAATCAATAACTACCTTGAAACTAATGAAAATGACAACACAACATATCAAAACCTATGGGATGCAGTGAAAGCAGTCCTGAGAGGGAAGTTCATAACAATAAATAAATATATTATAAAAGAAGAAAGTGCTAAAATTTGAAGCCATAACTGAACACTTGGAGGAATTGGAAAAACAACAACAAACTAAACCTAAAGGAAGTTGAAGGAAGGAAATAACAAAGATTAGAGAAGAACTAAATGGAAAAGAGAATAGGAACACATTGGAAACAATAAAAAACCAAAAGCTGGTTCTTCGAGAAGATCAATAAAATTGACAAACCCCTAGCCAGAATAACAACAGAAAAGAGAGAGAACAGATGCAAATACACAAAATAAGGAATGAGCGAAGGGATATCACTACTGACCCCACAGAAATAGAAAGTATCATAAAAGGATACTTTGAAAAATTATATGCCAACAAGAATGATAAATTAGAGGAAATAGACAAGTTTCTAGAAACTCACAAACAGCCTACATTGATGAAAGAACAAATTGATGAACTCAACAGTCTAATGACAAGTAAAGAGATAGACTTAGTCAACAAAAACCTTCCAACTAAGAAGAGCCCAGGACCAGATGGCTTCACAGCTGAATTCTACCAAACTTTCTGGAAAGAGATAACAGCAATTCTGCTTAAGCTCTTCCAAAAAAACAAAAGTAGAAGAAATATTGCCTAACATTCTATGATGCCAACATTACTCTAATACCAAAACCAAGCAAAGATACCGCAAGAAAGGAAATTTACAGACCAAATTCTCTAATGAATGTAGATGCTAAAATCCTCAACAAAATACTTGCTAATCGCATTCAACAACATATAAAAAGGATTATACACCATGACCAAGTGGGTTTCATCCTGGGTATGAAAACATGTTTCAATATACGAAAATCAATCAATGTAATACACCACATAAACAAGTAGGAAAAAAAATCACATGATCATCTCTATAGATACAGAAAAAGCATTTGATAAAATACAGCACTCTTTCATGATTAAAAACACTACAAAAGATAGGAATAGAAGGAAACTTTCTGAATATGATAAGATCAATGCTCAAAAATCAGTAGCATTTCTGTACACCCATAACAAGCAATCTGACGAGGAAATCAAGAAAAATACCATTTACAATAGTGACTAAAAGAATCAAATACCTAGGAATAAATGTAACTAAAGATGTAAAAGACTTATATACAGAAAACTACACAACACTGTTAAAAGAAATCAAAGAAGACTTTAATATGCATAGAAGAATATTCCTTGTTCATGGATAGGAAGACTAAACCTCATCAAGATGTCTATCCTACCTAAACTAATCTACAGGTTTAATGTAATCCCAATAAAAATCAACACTGTATTTTTTAAGGAATTGGAAAAACTAACTTCAAATTTTATTTGGAATGGTAAGAGGCCCCGAATCACCAAAGACCTATTGAAAAAGAAAAATGAAGTTGGAGGTATCACATTACATGAATTTAAAACATACTACAAAGCTACAGTGGTGAAAACCTCATGGTATTGGCACAGGGATAGACACATTGACCATTGGAACTGAACTGAAAGTCCTGGTATAAATCCTCACATATACAGTCGTCTGATATTCGACAAGTCAACTGAGCCCATTCAGTTGAGAAAGAATGGCCTCTACAACAAGTGGTGCATGGAGAAATGGATATCCATATCCAAAAGAATGAGAGTGAAACACCATCTCGCAACTTATATGAAAATCACTCAAGATGGATCAAAGATCTAAATATAAGAGCCAAGACCATAAAAACCTTGGAAGATAATGAACAGAAGCATCTACAGGACCTTGTAATAGGAAATGATTTCATGAACTTCACAACTAAAGCACAGGCAGCAAAAAAAAAAATAGGTAAATGGGATCTTCTCAAAATTAAAAACATTTGCACCCCAAAGGGTCTTATCAAGAAAATAAAAAGGCAGCCTACCCAATGGGAGAAAATATTTGACGACCATATATCTGATATGAGCCTACTATCCTGCATATGTAAAGAAATCATACAACTCAAAAATAAAAAGACAAACATCCCATTTTAAAAAATGGGCAAGTGACCTGAAAAGACACTTCTTCAAGGAAGAAACACAAATGGCTAAAAAGCACATTGAAAATGCTCGACATCTCTAGCTATTAGAGAAATACAAATCAAAACTACATTGAGATACCATCTTACACACAATAGAATGGTGACTATTTAAAAAACAGCACTCAATAAATGTTGGAGAAGATGTGGAGGAATGTGAAATAACATCCAATGCTGGTGGGATTGTGTAATGGTCCAGCCACTGTGGTGGACAGTTTGGCAGTTCTTCAAAAAACTAACTATAGATCTTCCATATGATCCAGTGATTCATCTGCTGGGTATATACCCAGAAGAACTGAAAACAAAGACACAAACAGATATATGCACACCAATGTTCATAGCAGCATTGTACACTATTGCCAAAAGTTGGAATCAACCCAGGTGCCCATCAATAGTTGAATGGATAAACAAAATGTGGTACATACATACAATTGAATATTACTCAGCTGTAAGAAGGAATAAAGTGCTAACACATGCAATAACATGGATGAATCTGAACCTTATGTTGAGTAAAACAAGCGAAGCATTGAAGGATGAACAGTACATGAGCTCACTGGTAAGAATTAAGGAAATTGAGCAGTCTCTGAGAACTATTGTGTGAAAGATAGGTGTGCAAGAAAAAGAAAGAAAAGAGAAAGTTGTGAGCCATCACCCATATGGACATAACCTCTGGTAAAGTGAGAGTGTTATTGTGTATTGAAGGGGTAGGACAGGAGGGTAATGATATATTTGGGTTGGGTGATGCAGAGTTGACAGGTGGGTAGATTTGGAATGGTTGGTTAGAATACCCAGGATACTGAGGGGAGAGCAGAAATAGACAGGTGGGCATCTCTTAAGAGCAATGGAGCTTTTAATAGTGAAGGATAAACCAGTGTGTCATGACCTCTTGTTGCATATAACTATGAATTTTGTCATCCAATGATTCAAGCCAGGAGGTTATCATGGGCCCCAGCAGGATGGGGAGGAACAGAATAGATCCAACAAGGAGTATTTAGAGGTCAGTGGAAATATTTTTCATTACCTTACAATCATGGACACAGGACAAGGTATATCATCAAAATTTATAAAAGTGTATAATCTAAAATGTAAACCATGGACAATGTTTAGTAGCTATGTTTCACTATCTATATATCAGTTGTAACAATGCTACCATCCACATACAAAAAGGGTTTATTATGGGGTGAGGAAAGGGGGAGGAGGTTGGGTATATGAGAGTGTCTTGTATTTGGTGTGTGACATTGCTTTGACCTAAAACGTCTTTGAAAATTAAATGAAAATAGTGAGACACTGGAGAGTGAGAGGGGAAATGTGCCACAGTACAGACTGGACACCAGATATTGCAGTGATAAAAGGCAAAATGTAAAAAAAAAAATCTTTAATTTTTTAAAATTTTATCTCATTTTTTGAATAACCCAATCTTTTAATTTTAATTTATTTTTAGTTTTTTTTAAGTTTTCATGTATTTTATCTCTTACATTTAAACACCATTATTATTTCATTTTCCTATTAATTGTATTAGGCTATTGTATTGGCTTCATCTTTAAAGAAGCTTTGGCTCACAGAAGTGTTACAACTGGGGTGAGAGAGGATTGTTGGTGGGGGGTGTCAAGGATGGGGTTGGTGCATGGGATGAAGTTCGACTGAACATACATAAAAGGTATATAAAATTGTTCAAATGCTCATGGGGCATGGTCACAGTGGGTGGAGAACCACTCAATAAATGAGAGAATACTGAATTCCCATCCTGGAGAGCTCTGCCATATTCTTCAAAGGAGTAACAACTGTCCCCCAAGTGCAGGGGCAGTGTCTGGCAAAGGAGGATGATCCACAGATGGGCTCTTGTTATTGATGACTAAGCTCATGAGTCTTTACTCTTGAAATTGAAACTTAGACTATATTTTTAGGGTGCCTAAGGGTTGTCTCCTGAGATCCTCCTTGTTGCTCAAAGTGGCCTCTCTCTAAGCCAAACTCAGCATATGAATGCATTATCTTCCTCCCAACATGGGACAAGACTCCCAGGGATGAGCCTCCCTGGCAATGAGGGATTACTAACAAGTGCCAACGGGCAATACAACTGGAAAGAGACCTTGAATAAAAGGGGGTAAAGGTTAAGACAAATGAGTTCTTATGGCTAAGAGACTTCAAAGTGAGTCAGGAGGTCATCCCCAAGGTAACGCTTATGCACACCTCAATAGGACTTCACAGGCTTCCAATGTGGATACACCCCAAACAGAGGGGCTCCTGAGCACTCTGGAAATGCCCAGGTCCTATATCAGGGTGGATAGCCCCAGAATTTTGCACCTTATCAGTAGGCCCTACTTTGGAATCCTTGCTCCTGAGATTGACCTAGTTGGACCCAAATATGTCTTCCCTGCACATGGTCCATCTGTCCCTTCTATTCAAACTAAGATGTGTTGCCAGAGTTTGTAGGTGTACTTCCAGAGACCAGGGTCTTTGGGCTGTCCATGTGCCAGCTGGGCCCAGAATCTTGGTGGAGCATCATCTCCTACTCTCCAGCTCAATGGACTCACCCTGGACACCTCTTGGGGATTTGATGATGAACAACAGCCACCCCAGTGAATGGAGAGAGTCTGCAGCTGCAGGCAGGATAATCCCATCCATCTTATCCATAGGATATAGGCCCCTTCTCACTTTGAGGTGAAGCAAACATCACCATCTCAGACTCCTCAGGATTGGGGGAAGAGCTATGGACTAGAGTGGACTTACTGGTATTCTGTTATAGACATATTGTGATTCACACATTGGAAGTCATTGCAACATTAATGTGGAGCCAGTGGCCACTGGATGCTTTAGGGACAGGGAGAGGGAAAAGCAGTTGTAATATAGAGGCTTTTTCAGGACTTGGAAATTATCCCGAGTGACGTTGCAATGACAGATATAGGTCATTTTATATCATCATATAACATTCAGAACTGTGTGTGAGAGAGTGTGGTCTACAATGTGAACTATGGTCCATGCTTAGTGGCAAAGCCCCAAGATGTGTATCTATTGCAGGTGATGTGCCACACTAATGAGTGATGTTTACGTGGGAGGTTGTGGGAGGAGTGGGAGGTGAGGCATATGAGAATCCCTAGACTTTTGTGTAACATTTCTGTAATCTGAGTATCTTTAAAAAAATTATTATAAAAAAATGCATATTATTCAAATTCTAGAAATGTCTTCCAATTTTCATCATAATGGCAACAATTTTGTGTTACTAAGGAAAATCATAATGCTCTTTTGAAAGCCTATCATCAAAATAATACAGTTAGGTGATAAAGAAGAATTTAACATTTCTAAAATATGTATACGTACCATGGTAAAAAAAAAAAATTGATATAGCCTTTGAGAAGATAATTCTGAAATAGAGAACAGATAGAAAAACAAATATCTATAATATTTCATCAGTGTCATACATAACAGTATTTCTCAACCTTTTATATGATGGCCCTGAAGAAATGAATGCAAAAGAAACAAGCCTTAAAGCAGTCTATATGACAACTATAATAGTATTGGCTTTACTTCTTTAATTATAAGTATGTACATTTGGCTGCTGGAAAAAACACACGGGAGTTTTCCCTCTGGTCTTTCTTGTGCCTTTTAATTTAAAGTGTTCTGAGCAAGGGTTCCCCAAAAGATGCTTTTTGATAGCCGATTTGCATAAGAATCCAAAGCTTTCCACATCAATTTGCTAGCCTGCAGCACAATCCAGAAATAGACAAGAACCCAGTCTGAAGGACCATCTTGACAAGGAAGAGTAAATTGTTGCGGAAGAATTGAACATAATGGTTAGTATTCACCAATCAAAAAAAAAGTTTTGAGATTAAATCATTGTGACCTCAAATGCTTCTTTGTTTTATATGAAATTTGACCTTAGTGTTTCCAAATTTGTAAGTTTATATTCTTCTAGAATACATTCCTGTAAGCTATTTTCAGCAGAGTCCATTCAGAAAACATGGATGACTGTTTGAGAACAAATTAAGGTTTTAGCCTGTATTTGTATTTAAGGAAAAGTATTGAAGCATAGTGAAAAATGGATTTTAGAATCATTCAAAAGGCCCAGATTGAGGCTTCCCCTTAGCATTTGTTTAAACTTTGGCTTTGGCTGTAATAAACACACACATATATACACACTAATAATGTAAATATATTCTCCAATAAACTATTGAGGTAGTAATAACCCCCCACCAGGTCTTACTGAAGGAAAATTAATGGATATATGTAAAGTATCTAATAAGGTGCCTGGAATATAGTACCTATAATTTATGCTATTTAAATATTTTACTCTAAGTCCATCAAAGAATTAAGCATATGAATTTCGCTTTCACATTTTTTCTTTATAATAAATGTGATAAACAGTTAAAGCATCTGAAAAATCAGATTTATTAGCCATTGTTGGAATTCCATACTATCCAAATCCTCTTGTCTACCTAGTCATAATACACACATTTCAACAATATTTTCCTTCTTCAGTTTTGCCCTTTTTCTTCAATTTTCTTATTCTTTTTCTTCTTTCAAAATGTAGATAACACATATTTCCTAGCATAATTTTTCTCTAGGGATTAATTTTTAAGGGAGGAGGGACTTTTGGTAGAGACTGAAGGTTAGTTAGGAAAAAGGTGCACTTGAAATTTATCTCCAAAACACTGGAGTTATTTGCATGTGATAATGTACAGATGTGTGAGTCTGTGTGTGTGTGTATTTGTGACAGAGTGGAATAGGTCAGGAGAAGGGTAGAGAGAGGGAGTGACAAAAAGAGAAAGAAAGAGAGAGAGAGGGAGGGAGGGAGGGTAGGAAGAAGAGAAAGAGAGAGAATGGATTTACATATAGTTGAGGGAGATTTTAGCATTAGAATAAGACCAGAAATTAAATGATATGAGGATAGTTCCAGAAAATATTTCAGTATGATTTTGCTTTTTAAGAGGATTCCCAGTAACTAATCTCTGTACAGTGCTTTTAAGGCTCTTTTCCTACTTTGGTGTGTGTTTTCTCAATTGAAGTGGAATCATTTTAGGTACAGCAAGACTGGACCCAAATGTTAAGAGATCCTGAGGTTTGCACCAAAATTAGGGAAATATTCTAAACCAAGAGTTTGACATTTATAGTTTCAGTTATCTAGTTATTCTAGAATATTTTCTATAATTCTACCACAAATTTATTCCTATATATATTATATTCTTTAAATTATTAGATTAATTGACATACACAGAGGTAGGTTTCAATATTCTCAATTTGTGAATATATGCTATGTTAAGTTGAATTTTGAGCCCAGAATACTTACACCAATATCCATGTTTTTTCTCATATTTAGTATTTGTCTAACATAAGTAAAGCAACTGACAGATCCATTAATTTATGACTATGATGGAATCCCATTTTATTACACAAATGTTTAACCTCAGCAAAGCATTTTCAGGGAGCTGTTCTGAGGACATGGTTTATGTTAGAATCTTAAGCCTTTCTGATATGATGAACTTCATTTCTTTTACTCTTGGCAGAAGGTTAATGGACCCAACATCTTTGGTTCTACTTGCCAGTTGGAAAGGAAATGTCAACAGAATGAGGTGATTAGCTCTAGTAATGTAGAAATACTAGGATATTCAAGACTGTATGATCATATTCATGTTCCTAAGACTAGGTACCAGTACATATCATCAAATTTTTCCCATACTGTAAAATAAAATCCAAACAGCAACCTATGGAAAATAATAGGTTTTTTGGATCAAAAGTTGACTTACATGAGGAAGGCCTTTTGATATGGGCTAAAGGTAATTCTTTCAACATATTAGCTCCTTCCTCCCAGATGCACTGCGTTTGAGTGTCTACACACTTCTAAATATATGTTCAAATGAACATATAATTATTTCATTTTATTACTTATGTCTTGAACATAATTAGGAGAAAGGTGAGGCTTTAATAACATCCCATATTCCCACATTCAGAGACCTAGCAATTGCTCTATCTAATTCCCTGTTTCTAGGAAAACAATGTCCTGAACTTTAATCATACATGAGAAGTAAAGTCACTGAAAATATTCACAACTAAATTAGATTATTTCTATGATATGATTAAGATCATTGATTTTTTTTAAATTTCAAGAATAAATATTTAGTTTCAGTGGAGGTGTAGAATTATAGAGTGATTTGGGACTCTGCACAAAGTAGTAGGATAGAAAAAGAGAGGGAGTTGCTTACAATTATGCAAGTAGTTAGTGGTAGAGAAGGAGAAACACTTCATATATTTAGCAAAGACTGAAAATAGCTGTTTCCATTTGGCCTATGTCTGACACAGCATAGCCTCAAAGAGCATGGAATCTAGCATAGGGTTAAAGGTTCATATTTTAGATCAGCTACTATATATTTTAATGATGTGGTTTAAGTAATCGAACCCTCCAATACCTGTAATATCCCATATATAAAATGAGTATAAGAATAGTACTTACTTAGGTTTGGGATGTTATGAGAGTTAATACATGTAAAATATTTAGAAAATATGAGGATTAAAATGTGTTCTCATTTAAAAATCATTTAACATGACAAAAATGTCCTAACCTAAAAAGATTTTAAATTATAAAACCTATAATAAATCTACCATGACCTGCATTGTTTTTCCATTTATAATTTACACCAAGTTTAAACATGCTATTACATGTTTAATGTTCTGTATTATTTCAGATAAATTAAATTTCTGTTGTCTACTATGGACTCACATTACCTCATGGAAAATCAAAACAATGTCACTGAATTTGTTTTCTTGGGGTTATGGGAGGACAAGCAGATAGAGCTACTGTTCTCTTTCTTGTTCCTGCTCTGTTACTTGGTGGTCTTAATAGGGAACTTCATCATCTTACAATTACCTGCAGCCATCTAATTGAACAATCAATGTACTATTTTCTCTGCCAACTATCCCTCATGGACCTCTCCTTCACCTCTGTTGTAATTCCCCGGCTAATCAGAGAAACCTAGCTTCAGAGAGAAAAATAATTTCGTATAACAACTATATGACCCAGCTCTTCACTATGCACTTACTGGTGGCTATGGAAATATTCATCTTGGTGTCTATGGCTTTTGATTTGTTTGTAGCCATTGTCAAGCCCCTGCACTACATGGTCATCATGAACAGGCAGAGCTGTAACATGCTGATTATCATAGCCTGGAGTGTGGGCTTTTGTCACTCTATTGCTCTACCTGCTCATGGTCCTCAATTTACCTTTCTGTGGCCCTAATCAAATCAATCATTACATGTGTGATGTGAAGCCTCTTTTGAAACTGGTCTGCAAAGATATACATGTTTTTAGTGTCTTTGTTATTATCAATTCAGGGATTTCAGGGCTTTTAATTTTCCCTGCCCTGATGACATCTTACATAAACATATTGTACAATTTTAGGACACACACCTCCGCAGCATGACACAAAGCTCTATCAACCTGTAGCTCTCACATAATCATGATAATTTTGTTTTTTGTGCCCAGCATCTGTATATGTATTCTACATGCTGGCAGTGAGAACAAGGATAAGGAAATTTCTGTGTTTTATACTGTGATTTCCCCTATGCTGAATCCTTTCATCTATACACTGGTAAATATGGAGATAAAATTTGCCTTGCAAAAGTTACAGTCTCAAATGCTAACTTGAGAATTAAAGTTAATAAGGTGATATTCATTGTGATTCCCATGCTGTGTCCCTAGTGTAGCTATTATTCACATCATTGTAGAATGAAGTTAAGCATTCCTTGGGAGGTGGATTAAATAACTTCTAACATTACAAAAGCCTAAGGAACATATTACAATTATACATGTAGAAAACATACTTTAAATTGTCTAAATTGTTCCAGGTGGGAACACTTGTATTTGAAAAACACAAGAAGTGTCTCTCTAAATGATATCTTTAATCCTGACACTCCCCTCCAGAAATTTACAAGAAAGACTGATTTCCTTCAAATAATTTAGAACTTCCTCTCCAGATAATCAGAAATCTCAGATTGGCTCATGTCCAGTTTGCTCATCATAGAGATTACTGCATTGGAAAAATACATTGTTGCAAAATATAACAGATTTTTCATGTCAAGGACACCTGTGTGATGTCTTTTCAATTCCCCTACCTTTTTTCTTTTGTTTTCCTTTGTTGAGATGATTTAAGCAAATATACTGTACTCCTCTACATTCTCCAAACAGACTGATCTCTCACTTCCAGGTTTTATTTTCTGCTATCTTCTTTACTTAGGATGCCCCTTCCCCTATATCTGAGGGTCATGATTT
Organism: Tolypeutes matacus; assembly: GCA_026826555.1. Taxonomy (NCBI): domain Eukaryota; kingdom Metazoa; phylum Chordata; class Mammalia; order Cingulata; family Chlamyphoridae; genus Tolypeutes; species Tolypeutes matacus. Next base: position 125,242 of record JAKSZT010054122.1, read on the forward strand.
ATGCATAATTCACAGTAATTCTTATATGATCCAGAAGAATTTTGCATACTCATCAACAGAATTACAAGCATACTATGGATATATTGTGGGCTTTGTTCCAGACCACTGCAATAAAGCAAATATCACAGAAAAGCAAGCCACACTTTTTTTTTTTTTTTTTTTTTTGGTTTCCCAGTGTATATAAAGTTATGTTTACACACTACTGCAGTCTAATAACTGTGAGATAACTTTAGGTCTGAAAAAACATGTACATACATTAATTAAAAATACTTTATTAGTAAAAATGTTAACTAACATTTGAGTCTCCAGAATTCCTAAACTGTTTGCTGGGGTTGGGTCTTGCCTTGATGTTGATGGCTGCTCATTTATCAGGGTGGGGGTACCTGAAGATTGGTGTGGCTGCTGAATTTCTTAAAAGAAAACATCTGTGAAATTTGCTTCATTGGTTAACTCTTTCTTTCATGATAGTGTTCTCTGTAGTATATGATGCTGTTTGATAGCATTTTGCTCACAGTAGGAGTTCTTTCAAAATTAGTCAATATTCTCAAATCCTGTGACTACTTTATAAACTGAGCTTATGTAATATTCAATATCCTTTGGTGTCATTTCAGCAATATTCACAATATCTTCACCAGGAGTAGGTTCCATCTCAAAAGACCACATTGTTGCTCAGCCCTAAGAAGCAACTCCTCATCCATTCCATTGAAGTATTAACATGAGTTTGCAGCCAAACATTCATGTCTTTGGGCTACATTTCTAACTCTATTTCACTTCCTATTTTCACTACATCTGCAGTTACTTCCTCCACTGAAGTCTTGGAACCCTCAAGGTCAGCCATGAGGATAGGAATCAACTTCTTCCAAACTGCTACTAATGTTGATAATTTACCTCCTCCCATGAATCAGAAATGTGATTACTTTCCTAGAATTGTAAATCTTCTTCAGAGGTTTTCAATTTACTTTGCCCTCATCCATCAGAGGAATCACTCTGTCAGCTAGAGCCATCTAAAATGTGTTTGTTAAGTGAAAACCCTGGAAAGTCAAAATTACTCCTAATCCAAGAGATGCAGAATGGATGCTTTATCTTCAGGCATGAAAACAACATTAATCTCATTGTACATCCCCATGAGAGCTACTGGATTCCCAATTGCATTGCCCAGAAGCAGTAACATTTAAAAGGATTCTTCATTCTGAACAGAATGTCTCAATAATGAGGTTAAAATATACAGTAAGTCATGCTGTAAACAGATGTGCTGTGACCCAGGCTTTGTTTTTCCAATTATAGAACACAGGTAGAGTAGATTTAACTTAATTCTTGAGGGCCCTAGGATTTACAGAATGGTAAATGAACATCAGTTTAATCTTTAAAGTCACCAGGTACATTAGCCCCTAACAAGAGTATCAATGTGTCCTTTGAAGCTTTGAAGCCAAGCAGAGACTACTTTCTATCCATCAAAATGCTCCATGATATCTTCTTTCAATATAAGTCTGTTTCATCTTGTACTTTTTATGTAATGGATATGGCTTCTTTCCTTAAATCTCATGAACCAATATCGGCTAGCTTCAAACTTTTTTTCAGCAGCTTCCTCACCCCTCCCAGACTTGATAGAATTGAAGAAAGTTATGGCCTTTCTATGGACTTAGCTTCAGATTCAGGATATGTTGTGACTGCTTTGAACTTCTATCCAGAACATTAAAATTTTCTTTATATCAGCAATAAGACTTATTTACTTTCTTATCATTCATGTATTCACTGGAATAGCACTGGTAATGTCTAGCAAGAATCTTCCCTTTGCATACACAACTTGGCTAACTCTTTGTTATAAGATTTTGTCCAATATCAGCTTTCAGTATGCCTTCCTTAGCAAGCTTAATCATTTCTAGATTTTTTATTAAAGTGTGAAACATGCAGCTCTTCTTTTCACTAGAACACGTAGTGGCCATTATAGGTGTATTAATTGGTCTACTTTCAATATTGTTGTGTCTCAGGTTATAGAGTGAAGCTCCAGGACAGGGAGAGGATGGGAATTGAATTGATGGTTGGTAGAGCAATTAGAATACATACAATATTTTTCAGTTCAGTTTGCCATTTGATACGGGAGACTCTGAGTTTTGAGGAGCATACAGGCAAAGACCTATCGCATCAGAGAGAATGCTTTGTTATAAATATTGAATATTTTATTATAATTAGTTTTGATTAGTTTTTAAAGGTCCCACACAATTTAATGGTTGAAAATAGGATGAAACTATTTATTAGGTCAAGACCCTAAATCTCTTGAACTGAAATTATGTGTTTGCTAGTAGCCCTTTCTAGCATTCATTTTCCATCCTGTAATCTGATGCCTGTTGTTGAAAATAATGACAAATCCATGTATGATGAATTTGATTAATTGACTTGCTAAGCATATGAGTATAAGCATAGGAAGTTTAAGAACTATTTTAGGTCATAAACATGTAATTTACAAGAGTCTATCAACTAATTTATTTTTTAGAAATTTAAAGTACACCATAATACTTTTTTTACAAGAATACCATAACTTAGCTTGAAAGCAATCATATTATACAAGCATATTATTTAAGCTGCAACATGGTCAGAAATCACCAGGCTGACAGAAGCTTAGAAGTCAGGTATCAAAGTAAGTCAGGAGGTCATTCCAGAGGTTACACTAAAGCAAGTCTCAGCAGGATCTCATTGACTGCCACAGTAAACAATGTCTCAAATAGAGAGGCTCCCGGTGGTCTAGAGACATCCAGAATCTCTAAGCAGGGCAGAAAGCTCAGGAATTTAGCACCCTGATAAGGGGCCTTATTTTGGAATTTATGCTCCCTAGTGTAACAAAGTTAGACTCATTTACAGGTTCCCAACACATAGCTTCTGTCCCATTTATTTGAACCATGAATTAGCATTATACTTACTAAATATATGTCCCAGAGACTTAAATCTTTGGTTCATACATGTGCCAGTTGTGCCCTGAATTTTATCAGAGTTGCAACACCTACTCTCCAGTTCATTGGACTCACCCAGGACAACTAACAAGGAGATGATGATGGACAACACCTATCCCAAAGAACAGAGAGTGTCTGCAACTTTAAGCAAGATAGCTCCATCCATCTGCCCCCATGGGATCTAAGCTCCTTTGCAATTGGAAGCAGAGTGAGCATCACCATATTTTTGTTTGTGTATGTGTGACTGTGTATATTATGAGATTTTTTTTTTGTGATATGGGAGTTTTTTGTGATCATGAAAAGGGGTTAGGGAAAGACTTACACCATCATAGAGAATGAATGCTTTGGAACAAATTAATATTAATTATCTTTTTGCTAATTGTCATTCATTTTCCCGGCTATACCAAAATGCATAAAGTTGGCAAAAATATGTCAAATGAACATATAATGAGTTTGATCAATTGACTTGCTCAGCTATTCATGCAAGTTCAGAATATTTAAGAATTATTTTCAGTCATAAATGTGTAATTCAAGAAATTCTACCCATTAATACATGATGGCATAGAAATGTAGAGTCCATGACCCTAAACTTTATTAAAAGAACACCTTAACCTACCTTATGGACACTCATATCACATAAGCACACCATATGCACAGAACATGAACTTCAATCTATACCTCACACATTATATAAAAACTCATTCAAAATGGATCATAGAAATATACACAAAATATAAATCATAAAATATACACAATAAAATACAGGTGTAAATCTCCATGGCTTTCCACTTGTAAAGAATTGTTAAATATAATATGAGAATGTGATCCTTAAACAACAACATAAATGATAAATTGAACATTAACAAAGTGAAAAATTATGCAGTAAGAATTAGATTGTTACTAGAATGAATAACAAATTGCACTAAGGTAGAAAATATTTCACTTCAGAACATATAATAGTATCTCAAAATTCAATTAAAAAGGACAGCCCAATAAAAAGTGAACAAATGTTTTGAACAAATATTTTATCAACTAAGATAGATGCATTGAAAATAAGTACATGAAAAGATATTAGAGATCATTAATCATTAGATGAACACAGAATAAAAGCCCAAAGGTACTAGAGTCACAATGCAATGACAGATACAGGCCTTTATATATCTTGCCATAACCTACAAAATTGGGTGGGAGAGAATGTAAACTACAATGTCAACTATAATCCATGCTTAGTGGCAATTGCTCCAAAATATGTTCAACAATTGTAACTAATGTACCACACTAATGAAGGATGTTGTTAATGGGGGAAAATATGGGAGGTGTAAGGAGTGGGGCATATGGGAATCCCCTTTATTTTCTATATAACATTTATGTAATCTAAGTATTTTTTAAAAGATAAAAAATATATTTTAAAAAAGCACAAAGATACTGCTACATACTCACTCAAATGGCTAAAATTAAATACTGACCACATCAATTATTTGTGAATATATTGCAGGACTTTCATGCACTGCTGTAGAAGATGCACAATGGCACAACCACTCTTGAAAAAAATTTGGAAATTTCTTAAAAATATTAAATATACATTTTCCCAATGATCAGCCGTTCCACAGCTGTGTATTTACCCAAATTGATGTAACCATTTCTCCATATAAAGATTTGTACGTTAATGATTTATTAAAGCAGCTTTATCAGTCATAGCCAAAAACAGACACAACATGATTTCCATCATTGGTGAGTGGAAAAAAAATTTGTAGAATTTTGAAAACATTGGAATATTCTTCAGCAATAAAAAGGAAAGAACTATTAATATATGTATGATATAAATGAATCTCAAAATATGTAATTTGAGTGAAAAAATCAAAATCCTCACCATTCAGTATTTCAAAATATACAATTACATTTACCAAAACTCTAGATAATGAAAATTACTCCAATATACAAGAGAGCAGATCAAGGATTTCCTGGGTATTGGCAAAGAGGTAGTGTTGGGGATAGAATCACATCCCCCACAAAAAGCATGTTAAGGTCTCAACCCTTGGTCTTCTGTGTCTGAACCAATTTGTAAATAAGACCATTGAAGATGTTAAAGTGTGCCCAAATTTAATGGGGTGGTCTAAATCCAATATGTTTCAATCCTTACAAGCCAATGAATTTGGACAAAGAAAGAAAAGCAAAGAGAAATTAGTAGTTTGAAGTCAATGGAACCCAGAAGAGAAAGAAGACACTGCCACCTGCATTAACTGATGATGGAAAAAGCAAGGGATTTCAAAGATTGGTGACCAGACAAAACATACCATCCCCTGGAGAAAGCTTTCTATACTCTGAAACTGTGAGCCAATAACTTCCTTTTGCTAAACCAACTCTTTTCTTCATGATGATGGTTTTACAAGTATACATATAGGTCCAAACTTTTCACTTTGTGTATATTAATTATATAAATTGTTTTTGTGTTTGAATGGAAAATTCAATACAGCTATTAATATATATATATATTTGATGAGAGTGGATGTGGCTAAAGTGGTTGTGCAACTGCTTCCCACACGGGCAGTCCTGGATTCAGTCCCCGGCACATCCTGAACAAGTAAAAAAAATAAAGCAAACAAATGAAAAAGCCAACTTAGGGGAGCTGATGTGGCTCAGTGGTTGAGCACCAGTTTCCCCCATACGATGTCCCAGGATCAATACCTGACCCTGGTGCCTCAAAAAAACAAAAGAAAACAAAACAAAAAACCCCAAAAACTGATCCTGTTAATGCTTCTCTGGCCATTCTGGGAATTCAAAATTTAGAAAGGAATCTAATGCTTTTCCTCAAGTTTATTTCTTCAGGAATGCATTTAAACTTTCTAGATACTGTGAAAATTTGACACTTCCTTTATTTTAAAATATTACAATGTAATCCCATATCTGGAAATAAAGCCAGGTAATATATGCAACAAAAGATGTTGGAAGGGTATTCTGGAAAAAAAGAATGGTAGGAAGAAATACCAACCCTCAATAGAACAAAATGTATTTAGGAATTGATGTTGTAAATGAGGCACCTGAATATATTTATAAGGATCTTGGTGTGTGTGTTTGAAGGGAGGATGGTCATAGGTATAAGCAGCTACCTCCTTGACCGTATAAATACAGGTTAAAATGAATTAAGTCTTATATCCCATAAGTCTTATATCCATGGGATATAAGCCCTCTCTCACTTGGAGTTGGAGTGGACATCACCATCCCAGTCGCCTCTGGATTGGGGGAAGAACTATGGACTAAAGTGGACTTGATGGTATTCCCTTGCTCACATATGGTGATTCTTGCAATGCAAGAAATTATAACAATTAGGTGGAAAAAAAAAAAGATACTGAAAACAGGCAAGGAAGACAAAGGTATAGAGCATGCATTTCATTGTGAATAATTGGAAGAGTGATTCAGAGACAGTAGATGTAAGGGACTCAGGAGGAGTCTAATTTATGAAGCAAGGAGTATGCTAATTCAGTCTGTTACAAAAACAATTAGATACCAAATGCTTTACTGATCATCTTTAATAAAAATAAACATAAAGTTTTTGAAAAAAAAAATGAATTAAGTCTAGTCAATGTCAGCAGTTATTTCAAAGTGGAAGGCCATTCAGAAATTGTGTTTAGATATCCTTCATTCTAAAGTGCTGGAATCCTTCATTTACTCAATGTTAACTTAAATTTCAAAGCCTGAGAAAATGTACTAACCTTGAAAATACCTATTCTTTTTTTCAGTTACAAAAGAGTCAGTGGTCCTGCTTCTGTGCTTCCTGGATATTTGAGCTAGTTTCTATCCTCTAGAAGACTCGGTGTTCGTATCTGCATAATAGAACAATAATACTCATTTCATGATATGCATTATGGTCATGAATAAATGATGTAATGAACTTTGAGCACTAAATAATTGCTCAACAGAGTTATTAATTTTATTTTCAACTCTAAGATACCATAATAAGTTAATTTTCTGAACAAAAGTATTTTTAATAAATTTATTTTTATTTTTCTAAAGATACTTAGATTACATAAATGTTACACAAAAAATATAGGGATTCCCATAGGCCCCACCACCCACACCTCTCACAACCTCCCACATAAACATCCTTCATTAATGTGGCATATCACCTGCAACAGATAAACACATCTTGGGGCTTTACCATTAAGCATGGACCATAGTTGACATTGTAGGCCACACTCTCTCCCACACAGTTCTGCATGTTATATGATGATATAAAGTGGCCTATATCTGTCATTTCAATGTCACTCAGGACAATTCCCAAGTCCTAAAAAATCCCTTGTATTGCAACTGTTTTTCCCTCTCCCTGCCCCCAGAGTGTCCAGTGGCCACTGGCTCCACATTTTTGTTGTAATTTCTTCCATTGCTTGACTCACAATATGTCTAAAATAGAATATCACTAAGTCCACTCTAATCTTCACCCAATCTTGAGGAGTTTGGGATGGTGAGGTACACTCCACCTCCAATTGAGAGGGGGCTTATATCCCATGGATAAGATGAATGGGATTATCCTGCCTACAACTGCAGACTCTCTCCATTCCCTGGGATGGTTGTTGTCCATCATCATCCCCACACCAGTTGTCCTCGGTGAGTCCATCGAGCTGTACAGTAGGATATGCAGATCCACTGAGATTCTGGATCCAACTGGCACATGGGCAGCCCAAAGTCTCCTGTCTCTGCATGTATACCTACAAACTCCAGCACCACGTATAGGTTTGAATAGAAGGGAGAGATGGACCATGTGCAGGGAAGACATATTTGAGTCCAACTCTGGACTCTCAGGAGCACAAATTTTAAAGTAGGACCCCCTGGCAAGGCACCAAACTCTGGAGCTATCGGCCCTGACATAGGACTTGGGTGTCTCCAGAGCCCATAGGAGGCCCTCTCTTTGGGGTGATATCCACTTTGGAACTCTATGCGGTCCTACTGAGATGTGCATAAGCATTACCTCTGGGATGACCTTCCAACTCACTTTGAAGTCTCAGCCATATGAACTCATTAATCTTTACCTTTTCCCCCTTTTATTTGAGGTCTTTTTCCAGTTGTATTGCCAGGTGGCACTTGGTAGCAATCCCTCAGTGCCAGGGCGGCTCATCCCTGGAGTCATATCCCATGCTAGGAGGAAGGTAATGCATTCATATGCTGAGTTTGGCTTAGGGAGGCCACATTTGAGCAACAAATAAGCTCTTAGGAAGCTCTTAGGCACCCCATAACAGTAGGCTAAGTTTCAATTTCAAGAGCAAAGACTTATAAGGCTAGTCATCAATAACAAGGGTCCATGAGTGGATCATCCTCTTTTGCCAGACACTGCCCCTGCGTTTGGGGTACTGTTGCTGCTTCCGTGGAGAATGTGGCAATGCTCTCCATGATGGAAATTCAGTATTCTCTCATTTATTGAGTGATTTTCCACCCACTGTGACAATGCCCCATGAACCTCTGAACAATTTTATATACCACATATATATGTTCAGGTGAACTTCCTCCCATGTGCACCCCATCCCTGACACCCCCCACCTAGGATCCTCTCCCACCCCAGTTGTAACCCTTTGTGATCCAAAGCTTCATTAAAGATGAAGCCAATACAATAGCCAAATACAATTAATAGGAAAATGAAATAATAATGATAAGTTCAAATGTAAGAGCTAAAATACATGAAAACTTAAAAAAAATACTAAAAATTAAATTAAATTAAAAGATTTGGATATTTAAAAATGAAAATATTTTTAAAAATTAATTTTTTTTTTTTTTACATTTTGCTTTTTATCACTGCAGTATCTGTTGCCCAGTCTGTATGTTGGCACCATCCCCCTATCATTCCCCAGCATCTCACTATTTTCATTTTGAACAAAATTTTAATGTAAAGTTTTGTGTATGGTAAAGACATATTGGTAACTGGACTTCAGTGTGTGCATTTGGGACCAAGGCTATATAACTGTGAATATTCAGTAACAAGGAGAAAGAAACTTATGGTTAACAGAATAAAAGTTTTGGTATATTTGAAGGCTGAATTCCTCTGACATTTCCCCTATTTTTCACTTAATGAAATCTCCTTTCCAAACATGATATGTGTATGAGGGGAAATGTTTATTCATTTTTCTCTTCTCTTTTCTTTTCTCCTTCCTTTTATCTTACCATTTAATTCTGCTAAATTTGCCAAAGGTAACGTGCCAGAAATGGATTGGCTTTTACATTGTGGGATTATTACCTTACAAGCTTACAGTTCTAAGACATGAAAATGTCCAAATCAAGGCATCATCAGGCAATGCATTCTCCCTTAAAACCAGCTGCCAGCATTCCTGGACTCCTCTGTCATACAGCAAGGCACATGGTGGAAACTGCTGGTATCTCTCTCATCTTTTGGTTTTAGTTGCTTTCAGCTTCTGGCTTCCAACACTTTCTCTCTTTCTCTCTGTGTTCATTCTCTTATAAATGAATCCAGCAAGAGGATTTAGACCACACTGGGCAATGCCTTACCAAAGTGACCTGATCAAAAGGACATTAACTGAAGTAACCCAATCAAAAGACTCTATTTACAATAGGCTTAAATACACAGGAATGGAATAGCTTTAACAACATGATTGTCTGGGGTCTATTCAACTTCAAAATATCACATTCCACTCTCTGAATCCCAGAAAGACATGCTCTTTCCATATGCAAAATACATACATTCCATCACGATATCCTAAAGTGTTAAATAATTTTAGCAACACTATTGAGTTCAAAGTCTCATCAGAATTGGTTATAAGTGTGGTATTTTGGGGGCAATATTCCCCTTAGGCTTTGGAATTCTGAAACTTAGAAGTTATCTATTCTAATATACAAAGAAGGAACATTCATAAGATAAATGTTCCCATTTCCATGGGGAGAAATTGGAAGGAAAACAGAGATCACGATCTCCAAATAATTCTGAGACCCTGAAGAGCATACTTCTTTACACTTAAAGGCTGGAAAGTTATCTATAGAATCAAACTTTGTCCTCTGATCTTGAAGGAGTGCTTTCACAGGAGGCCTGCTGTTCTCAAACAGTTTTGGAGTGAGAGCTCCAAAACTTCAAGCATTGGGTTAATGACCATGCCTTCATCAAGCATAGGGGTAACAGCCAAATGGTAGACTCCACCATCCTAACACATCTGGGTGGCAGCCAAATTCTCCACAACCCCCTGGCATCTGAGAACATTGGGTGATAACACTCTTCCTGAACAATGGGGCAGAAAGTAGGCCCTCTCCAAGCTCTGAGACATATTCACCCTGTCCATGTGCATGATGGATCCTCTCTCTTGGCCTGAGATGTCTTCAGTACAGACCTCAGATTTCATGGTTCTGACTATGAAGTCATTTTTCCTTCAATCTATCCCTTTTACTCCAGGTTGGCAGTGGTTCATTCGCACAGATGTTGCAAAAAAAATGGTCAATTGCATGTAGCACACATGTATCCCAACTGTCAAACAAGAGAATTTTCCAAATTCTTTCTGGGTAACTGAACTGCACTGAAATGGCTGACTGCTTTCATGTTCAGTTAAATCCTCACATGAGGTACACTATTCTCTGGGAACTCACTTTCTGGAAGCTCAGAATTTTCCAAATCATCAGTTTCTGGTTCCTATGTGCTCAAGAGTTCATTTCTGCTTATCCATTTTCTCTGACATTTTACTATAAGCTGGAAGAAAAACCAGGCTGCACTTTCCACATTTAGTTTGGAAATCTCTTCAGTGAAATATCCAGGCTTGCCATTTTTAAATTCTGCCTTCCATCTGACATCAGAACACAATTTTGCCATGTTCTCTCCCATGTGAAAACAGGAATCACCTTTCTTCCATTTTGCAGTGAACGATTTATCATTTCTAAGTCCTCATGAGAAGTAACTTTAGCATCCATATTTCTACTAATAGTTTTTTCAAAGCAATGTAGACCTTTTCTATCAACCACCTCACAATTCTTTCAGTCTCTATTCATTAACCAATTTTAATACCTTAACATTTTTGGTATATGCAATAGCAGCAACCCACTCCTGGTACCAAAATCTGTTTTAGACTTCTAAATATTCCAAAAGCAATATACCAGAAATGGGTTGAATTTTAAAATGAAGATATAATAGCTTATAAGCCTTCAGTCTGAATCCATGAAAATGTCCAAATTGCGGCATCATCAAGCAATATTTTCTCCCTGAAAACTGATTATTGGTGATCCTGGACATGTCTTTCACATGGCAAGGCACATGGAGGTGAATACCAGTCTCTCCCTTCTTTCCAGCCTTCATTACTTTAGCTGAATCACATTTTATGACTTTCTCTCTGAATTTCATTCTCTTATAAAGGACTCCAATACAATGATTAAGACCCAACCTGGATAAGGCCTTAGTAAAGTAACTTGATCAAAAGTCCTTTAGCTTAAGCAGTCTAATCAAAAGGCCCTACATACAATAAATTTACAACCACAGAAATGGATTAGCTTTAGCAACATGATTTTCTGAGGCTTATTCCATTTCAATCCATTCATCTTCATTTTCTGAAGCATATATTTCAACAAAGTTAGTCACTGGAAAGAAACAACTGGGTTATAGTTGATTTTTCAGGTTACTGATTTTATTGCTTTATCTACGTTTACACACCTAGATTGCTCTTGAAACTTATCTTTATTGGGTGGTAAATTTACAAAACATGATTTTAAGCTGTTGAAATTTCATTTTCTATATAGGAGTCAAATTTAATGGACAATGTTCTTAACAACTGTTAGGAACATAATTTGCTACCAATAATATTTTGATATTATTACCAGGCATTAATATTTTTATTGTTAATAAAGCAATAGTCACTTATTGATTTGAACTTAAAACCATTTTGTGATAAAGCCCAGACAGGTTTACCAATTTATAAAGGAGATAAATTAAATTCAGAAACAAATCATTTGGTACCCAAATTCACACACTCTGGTTTAATTAAATAATTGAATCTAGGTGGTAACTCTTTGGCCAAAAACGTTTCCCATATTCTTTCTAGAAATTTCTCTTTATTATGCAATGTCAGTCTCTTTAGGTATTTTGGAAAAAACATTTATTGGACAATAATGGAATACAAAAATGAAGGCTTCATTTCAAACAATTGAGCAGAAATTGATTTGAAAAATATAATAAATATGATACACAGAGTGCAGGGCAGAACCATCAAGGTAAACTGTCTTCTACTCCTCTTAGTTTTAACTATTGTTTTATTCCATGGTTAATTTACGTATATGATTTTAATTGAAATGTTTGTAGAAATAAATATACTTCTTTTATAAAATATCAGCATTTTGCTGTCACAAATAAAGAAAATGATAAACTCGCAAGAAAAAATTAAACAAACCAATTTCATTTGCTTCCTGCAGAGAGTTTTTCTTCCATTTATTAAGTACATATGTATCATTACATCAATATTTCACTTAATTTTTACCTAATGTTTTAGATAGCATATATCCCATTAGTGCACACAGTTACAAATTTACCTTTGCATGTACATTGTTAAACAAATCTTTGCATGAATTATACTTGTATCAGCAAATTTCAAGTTTCTTAGGATCAAGAGCTATAGCTTTCCAACTAATTAACTATATATTAAATTTGAATTGGGTAATATTTGCTTGTTAATAAAATTTTAAAGGATTTCATTGGCTGAATAAATTCATACATTTTTATTAATGTTAAGATTGATTGTAGTGTTCTGAAAGATTTATGGAAATCTTAATGATTTTTATTAAATATTAGATTTTCATTTTCTGAAACACTGAAATCATGCCAACACAGTTTAATGAAATGTATGTTGTTATCACTATTATCCATAAATATTTCTCGCATTGGCTTATAAATTTTGCCCTTTCAGACTACTGTTAAGCCTTTTTTTTTTTTTTTCTGCTATGCCTTTTTATTGCACTTGACCATGGAAAAAGCATAATGTAACTGTGTGTAATATCTTAGGACTTTCCCAAAACAAACACATAGAAATACTCTATTTTGTATTTATTTTAGTTTGTTACATTGTTATTTGGATGGGAAAAATTTTTATAATGATTTCTATCTCATGCAGTCAACAAACTGACCAACCCATATATTTTTTCCTTAATTGTCTTTCACTTTCTGCCTTTTGCTAAACATCCACAGTAATACCCAAACTAATGACTGACTTACTGGCAGAAAGGAAGACCATTTTGTATAGTAACTGCATGATACTGCTGTTTATCATTCATTTCCTTGGAGTCATCAAGATCTTTATCCTCACAGGGATGGCTTATGATCACTATGTGACCATGTGCAAACCCCTGCATTACATCATCATCATGGGTAGGTGCAGACATAATGAGATCATCAAAGCTTGTCATGCTAGGGGATTGATACACTGCCAGTCAGTTTCTTCTCACCATCTAGTTACCTTTCTATGGTCCCAATGAGAGAGATCACTAGTTCTGTGATGTGTATCCTTTGCTGAAATGGGCCTGCACAAATATATACAGAATTGATCTCTTGGTAATTATGAATGCAGGTCTGATGGTTTTGGTGTCTTCCATGATTGTGATGGTATCGTATTTTCCTATATTATACCCCATCAGTGCTTACCCTGCAGAAAGCCATAGCAAACCATCTTCTACTTGTAGTTCTTTTATTATATTGGTCTTATTTTTTGTGCCTGGTCTCTTTATTTATATTAGAAGAACCATAATTTTGCCATAAGATGAAGTGTTTGCTCTTCTCTACACCATCATTTATCCCTTCCTAAACCCTCTTATTTATACTCTGATAAACATCAAGATGAATGCTTTGAGGAATCTGTGGTGTCATAAATGGCTTTTGCAAGGGAAGTAACATGTAGGAAAGGCATTTCTGAATTTCACTCCAGATCTTTTAAAACAGTGCCTATTTAAATTAGGGCCCTAAAATTTATCTGGAATTATATACAAAGCAGGAGTCTTCACATTGGCCCATAACTCTTCTTGACTGGACACTTCTGATTATTTTTCACCTGTTCTTTGTTCCTCCATTCTTCTCACATATCTGTTTCATGTCCTTATCTTTAACAGAGAAAGTCATTTTTTCCTCCTGTTGTACACCATTTGGCAAATCTAACTAGAGGCTATCTGCAGAGGTGAAAAGCAATTTATAGGCTCTATGTCCCAAAATCACACAACAAAATTTAGAGAAGTGAATTTTTGGCTCATGCCAAAAAATAAATGAGTGGAACATATAACTTATTTGGCTACTCAGCATTCATAAACTCCCTTCATACATATTTCAACTTCTTCATAAAACAATTACATAATTCCACTTCCACAAAACAAGATACTTCTACAAATACATTCTGAAACTGATCATTAAAAGAAACACAGCATGCTCAATGTCTTTGTAGACATCTCTGGATAAGTTAATTAAAATAATACTTGTTATTCTACTAGGTTACAATACCACCTGAATAATCTGTAGCTTATAGATTACATTGTAAATTTACATTACAAAAACATCTTTTATATGAAATAATAAGGAAGTAAAATGTAATTCATTCATATACACACATAAGTAATTATATTTGTATACCACATACACATATAACTTTAACAACTAAAGAAAAATTTTTACAATTTTAGTTACTTAAATTAGTCTTAAGATTTTATTTAATATTTATATCTTTATTTCTTCCACTTTCTATTCCACCTTCCCTTTGCTCTCAGACTGACAATCAGCTATTAGGATTTATCTAGTAGTTGAACAAAATTTCATTTCTGATTTTCTCACTCCTCAATAGTCATACAATTATTGTTGCTTTATTTTTAAATTAATATTCAATTTTCATCATGGAAAGTATAAAAGATGAATAAGAGAATTCACTGAGTTGAAGATATTGGTCAAATCTTCCCTCATTGTTATAAAAACCAAACTTATCTTGGTGGTCAGTACCAATCAATACATCCCCTTTTTGTCTGTTGGCATAGTACATGAGGAGCTCATATTCACCAGGTGGCATTCTCAGTTACCAATTCAATAAAATCATTGCTGTGATCCTCGATGAAAGCATAACTTCTTTTTAACTATGGTCGCAAACCACAAAAATGGTGGGAGAGGAAATATTCAGTAGAAAGATTATTAGTACAATAGTAAAAGGAGTTACTTGTACTTACATAACTTGATTCCCATAATTGTTTATTCTGGATGTGAAAGAAGCAACATTACATATTTGCTAATACATCCTTAAAGATAAAGTCCCAGATTTTCAAACCATTTAATAATTGGTGCTTGAATATTCAGCAAGACATTCCACTACTTTAACATACCAGCCACTACAGAGTAATGGGGTACATGGTAAGACCAGTGATTTCCTTGGGAAGGTGTCCACCACCATAATTCTTTCACTTTGGAATAATATACTTGATCAGGTTCAGTGATGTTTGGACAATATGAATATTTGAGCTCCAAGAATTTCTATAAGCTCATGGATTATACTGTTACTACAAGCATTATGAAAAGAAAAGGTAAATCCACATATTAGCTTAAGTGTCTATTTCTATGAGTACAAATTCTACCCTTTCATTATGGAAAATTTTCCAGGTATTCAACTTGCCACCAAGTGGCTGGATACTCTGACTGAGAAATAATATATGTTGCTACTCAATCTTGTTTTCCAAAGTATATCATATCTATATTTCTCATTCTGCTTGAACTTCTTACAATGTAACATTAACACTTCCATAAATTTTTGTTATCTATAATCTCTTCCCTTGTATCTGCATAGATCTTTTTTAGCTTTATTTTTAAAGATTTAGATTATATAAATGTTACAATGAAAATATTGGGGTTTCCCATAGACACCATCTCCTCCCCTCCCACTCATTCCCCCATCAACATTTCTCTTTACTGTGGTAAATTTGTTACAATTGATGAACATATATTGAAGCATTGCTGTTAACCATGGCATATAGTTTATATTATCGTTTACACTTTACACTGTACACTTTACACTGCACAATTTTATAGTTTTTGACAAAATGTATAATGGTCTGTATCTGTCATGGCAATATCATGCAGAGCAATTTCAAAGACCAAAAAAATGCCCCATGTTACTTCTATTTTTCTCTCTCCCTCCCGTCAGAACCTCTTTTGAACACTCTCTTTAAATCAATGTTACAAGTTCTTCCATTACTCAAATTGAAATAATTCTACTTTAGTTTATAGTTGCATTCCTCTCTTATGTTTGTTCTTTCCTCAATCTTGCAGAATGGGGGATGGTGATGTCTACTCTGCTTCTAACCCAGAGGGGACTTAGATCCCATAGGTCACATGGATGGAACTGACTTGCTTGCAGTGGTAAACTGTCTGTTTTTTGGGATGGGTGCTGTCCATCATCATCTTTTTGTTAGTTGTCCTGGGTAAGTCTGATGAAGTGGAGAGTAGTTACTTGCTGCCACTCCTCTGAGATTCAAGGCCCAACTGGCATATGAACAGCCAGAAGATTTATGTCTCTGGTATATATATTTAACAGGTATAGTGCTGATTATAGATTCAATGAAATGGTGAGAACAATGTGTAGGAAAATATAAATGAGTTTAACTCTGAAACATTGGAGAGATAGGTTATCATATATTCCAAGGTAAGGCCCACCAATACCTATTTCCTGGGCTTGTCTGGCCTACTTATAGTGTATAGATGTCCAATATAATACAGCAGAAATGAATACCTGTAAATTCCAAGAATAGGTTAAAAATGTGCCTTACACCTAGGACTCTTCAGTTCTTGCTTTTGATTTCTAGCTGACATATTGTGTCAAAAGCCACACTAGTCCATACAGAGAGACCTTATTGAAATAACATGTGGGTTCTCATTGCCATTAACTCAGCTGAAGTCCCTATCCATAATCAACATCAATTTCCATACACATGTGTGAAGATGCTCCCAGATGATTTCAGCTTCCAACCTATGATTCATACCCAGTATTTTGGTCTTCTAACTGAAACCAGACACATCTTGTAGCATAGCCAGGCTGTTCCCATTATATCCTATTTAAATTTCGATCTACAAAATACATGAAAATATTTATTGATTGTTTTATATCAAGTTTGGAGGTTTTTGTTACACAGACATAATATTCACAACAATTTGGCACTCAGTGATAGCAGCAGTGAGATAAACAATGTTGAAAGAATTATCTTTTTAATTATTTGCAATGATCTTCATTCTTGCAACCAAGGCCATTTTATGCTTGAACCATTGAGTAAAAATTTGGATGGCTGAGATAAGAAGATGAATGACATCCAAAGAACATATAATCTTGTCTAACATTATTGAGAAACTTTTCTGCAGTGAACGCCCTTTGGTGGCCATTATTTTTACAGTTTGTCCAGTAGTCCTTCCTAACATACACAAATAACATATGCCTTTACCACTTAAACTTCCACCCTATCCTACCAAATCTCTGAACAACCAGTGAAATTATTACCAACTGCCATGAATTGGAATAGACCCATCTCTCTGTCCATACAAAGTGTATAGCCTAAATGCACTGGCTGAGCTTTGCTCACTGAGAAAATATTCCTTTACTCCTATCTCTTTAGGAACATTTATGTTTGGAGCTTTAATGCTACAGCATTCCACTTTCAGTTGGCACCATATTTTCATGTAGAACTAAGTATAAATACACATGATCTTATATTTCCTCTTCAATCAAAAATTAGACCATATGAAGAATGTGGGAAAGAAGACAATACATTAAGATTTTCATAAAATTTTCTTGTGCCTATCAGACTTGTTAAAACCTAACCTCTATGATACCATTTTAAATAGACTGTGCACTGATGGTAAACAACCCCCAAACTTGGTGTAAAAGATTAACCTGGGATCACGATGTTCATTTTACACAATATGGATATTTGCTGTGTTTGGTTAAATGGTCATTCTCTGCTAAGCAATTAAGTCATGTTGAGTTTTTTTTTTTTTTTTTTAACAATATGTGAATAATTATCTGCAGGAAAACTTAAAGCTATGCTGTGAAATCTTAGGTGTGCACATGATCATTCTCCTAATGAGGATTTACAGAGGCTCTATATACCTTTCTTATTTAGATTTTCTGGGATGTAAGGCTCAAATTGAAAACAACAAATTGTAAATAAATATAGTTGTGTTATAAAATGTCGACAATTTACTGTTATGTGTCATTTTTTAAAAGTGATAAATAAACTATTAAAATTAGTCAAACAAATTCCATTGACATCTTGCCCAGAATATTTTGCTATCTAATAATATATTTTAAAAGCTTTCATTTAAATGATTGAATGCATTAATTTCTACTAATGTCTTAGTTGAACATAATGTTGTGGAAGATTTCTGGGAAACATCATGAGAAGAACAGAAAAGACACTTTTATTAAATATCAGTTCTTCATTTTCTGAAGAATTAGAAAGATGTCAATTAACATAGTTCAATAATATAAGCATTATCATCAATATTTTCCCTAAACCCCTCTGACATTGACTTATGAAATATATCTTTTCAGGTCACTGATATGCATTTTTACATTTTTATGCACTAGACTCAGAAAATAGAAATAATATCAAACTGTGTTTATTCTCTTGGGAATTTCTCAAAAAAAAAAAAAAAAAAAAACCCACATAGAAATACTCTGCTTTGTATTGCTTTTATTTTTTTACATTGCTATTTATTTAGGAAACCTATTCATAATGATAGCAATATCATGCAGTCAGTTTACTGACCAGCCCATGTATTTCTTCCATAACTCCCTCTCACTTCCCAACCTTTGCTATACATTCACAGTGTTATTCAAACTAATGACTGACTTTCTGGCTGAAAAGAAGACCATTCCCTATGATAACTGCATGGTAGTTTGATATGAAACTGTGCACAGTATTAAACTGAAAACCATTTGTGAAGAAACTTAACCTTCAACATACAAAAGACTATCAACTTTGTGAACCTCATACATGAAAGTTTATGTATGATAGAAGAAATTATAGATTAATAGTGAGAGAATGACTGGTTATTTATTGGTGCTGGAAAAATACAATTTGCTGTAAAAATCATCAGATTTGGTTATGGAGCATCATTGCAGATTCTATTAGAACATTATATAATATGTATTGTATGTCCCATGTAACTTTCTAAAACTTTTTAAAAATATAATTTTATCAAAGGATATCATTCATATATGTAATGCATAAATAACAAGTGTAGAGTAAAGATTCTGAATTTACAAAATAAACATACATAACATCATATAGGGGTCTCATACATCACCCCTCCACCAACACTTTGCTTTGTTGTGAAATATTTGTTACAAACTATGCAAGAGCATTATCAAAATATTACTACTAACTATAGTCCCTACCTTACATTTGGTGTCTTTTTCCCCCAACCCACCCTATTTTTTTAAAAATATATTTTATTACAGAGGTTGTGTATACACGTGTAGAATTCCCATACAACACACCTTCACCAACACCACACCATGCTGGAACATTTGTTACAGATTATGATATAATATCATCAGACTATTACCACCAGCCATGGTCCATAGCATACATTTGGTACACTTTTTCCATATACCTCCGTATCAACATAGGACATCTTTGCCATTGATGCAAGAATATTATAGTATGGCTGTTAATCACAGTATATAGGTCACACCAATTGTAGTTTTCCCATGTTTCTACACATTTCCACCATCCTGTAAGAGTGATGTACATCTACACTAGATCACAGAACGGCACTCTTGTATTTGTACCCTCAACAACAATTTTCATCCACCTCTGTGTTCATTGTATTATTCAGTCCTTATTCTTTAGCTTTCTTTCGGTTGACATTTATTTTTTCAGACTACCCTTTGCAGCCACAATCCCATTTATAAACCAGTTGATACTCACTATAATGTGTTACCATCAACTCTATCCAATTCCAAAGCTTTTACAGTCAAGTTAATTAAAGTTTCTACATACATTAAGCATCAGTAGTTCTTCTCAATCCTCCCCTTATCTCCTACTAACTTATACTCTAGGTTTTAACTCCATGTTTATTCTTCATATTTACTTCATATTAATGAGACCATGCAATATTTGTTCTTTCGTGTCTAGCTTACTTCACTTAGTATAATGTTTTCAAGATTCATCCATGTTATCACGTGTCCCAATTTCATTGCTTCTTGCTGCAGCATAGTATTCCATCATATGTATATACCACATTTTGTTTATCCATTCATTGGTTGATGGACACTTGAGTTGTTTCCATCTTTTGACAACTGTGAATAACAACGTTATGAACATAGATGTGCATATGTCTGTTTTTTTCATAGTTTTTACTTCTTCTGGATGTATTCCTAGTAGAAGAATTGCTGGATCATACGGGACTTCTATTTTTAGCTTCTTGAGGAACCATCTCACTCTCTTCCACAGAGGCTGCACCATTTTATACTCCCACCAACAGTGAAGGATTGCTCCTATTTCTCCACATTCTCTCCAGCAGTTATTGTCGTATGTTTTCTTAATAATGGCCATTCTGTGCGGTGTTAGATGATATCTCATTGTTGTTTTACATGTCCAGGATCATGTAACACTCTTCATACAATGCCCCTCATTGTTAATCAGATATTAAGAACATTTCTAAAATTTAACCAAAACTTACTGTTGTAATGATTCCACATCTGTGTCCCTGTCATCTCTTATTCATGGGCTTCTACTCCCTTCTCCTCCAGGAAATACTACAGTTCCTCCTTCAAGGCTCAGTACACTTTTCAGCTTTCTTGTGAAGCCTTCACTAACCTCCACTGGATGAGTCCAACGTTCTGGATCTACTTCACCAGGGTTTCATAGCTACCACAGGATATTGGACATACTCACTTCTATTCTCTTACCCCATTTGGAGTTAATCCCTTTAATATGAGGAACAAAGCCTTACTCTTTATTCCCAAAATAATATTTAGTGCTCATCATGAAGTAACTGATGACTAAATGTTTGTTGAATGACTAAAATTAAAAAAAAAAATGTATGAATGTGATTAAACAGATACTGTCAACAATTGTAGAGAAAGAAGAAGCAGTTAAAAAAAGAAAAAAAAAAGTGCTGCTGAGAAAGAGAAGCCCCTTCTGTAAATCAGTTTGGGTTAGCTAGACATCTTAAAGATATATAATTTTCCTATCTATGAACAGGGAATATTCTTTCATTTATTTAGGTCTTCTTTGATTTCCTTTAACATTGTTAATTAGTTTCCTGTGTACAAGTCCATTACATCATTAGTTAACTTTATTCCAGGTATTTGATTCATTTAGTTGCTATTGAATATGGAATTTATTTCTTGATTTCCCCCTCAGATTGCTCATTATTTGTATACAGAAATGCCACGATTTTTTTGCATTCATCTTATATTAAAATTCTTATATTAACCTTATAATATATTCTTATATTAATCTTATATTCTACCACTTTACTGAACTCATTTATAAGGTCTAGAAACTTTGTTGTAGATTTATCAAGGCTTTCTATGTATAGGATCATGTCATCTGGAAATAATGAAATTTTTACTTCATCCTTTCCAATTTGAATGACTTTCATATCTTTTTTGCTTAAGTGTTCAAGGAAATACTTCTAACACAATTTTAAATAAGAGAAGTGACAGTGGTCATCCTTTTCTTGTTCCAGATTTTAGAGGGAAAGATTTTAGAATTTCAGAGTTCTAATTGAATATGATGTTAGCTATGGGTTCTTCAATATGCCTTTTATCACAATGATGAAGTTTCCTTCTATTCCTATTTTTTAAATATGTTTATCAGGAAAGGGTGCTGTATTTTGTCAGATGCTTTTTCTGCATCAATAGAGATGATCATGTGGTTTACTTCTTTTGATCTATTAATGTGGTGTATTACATTGATGGATTTTCTTATGCTGAGATATCCTTGCATACCAAGGATGAAACCCACTTGTCCATGATGTATAATTTGTTTGATGTGTTGTTGAATATGATTAGCAAGTATTTGATTGATGAATTTAGCAGCTATGTTCATTCTAAAAATTGGTCTATAGTTTTCCTTTTTGTGGATTTGATACTAGGGTGATGTTGGCATAATACAATGACTTAGGCAATGTTCCTTCTACTTCTATTTTTTTTTTGAATAGTTTAACCAAGATTGGTCCTAGTTCTTTCTGAAATGTTTGGTAGAATTCACCTGTGAAGCCATCTGGTCCTGGGCTCTTCTTAGCTGAGAGGATTTTGATGACAAATTCAATCTCATTACTTGTGATTTGTCTTTTAAGTTCATCAATTTTTTTCTTTAGTCAATGTAGGTTGCTTGCGTGTTTCTAGGAATTTGCCTATTTCACCTGAGTTATCCATTTTGTTGACATATAATTTTTCAAAGTATTCTCTAATGATACTGTTTATTTCTATGGGATCTGTGGTGCTATTCCCTTCCTCATTTCTTATATTATGTATTTGCATCTTCTCTCTTTTTCTCTTTGTTAGTCTAAGGGTATGTCAAATTTATTAATCTTCTCTAAGAACCAGATTTTGATATTGTTAGTTTTTCTTGTGCTTTATTATTTTCAATTTCATTCAGCTCTGTTCTAAGCTTAGTTATTTCCTTCTTTCTGCTGGCTATGAGGTAAGTTTGTTCTCTCTCCAGTTTTTTTTTTCCATTCACCCTTAAAACTTCCTTTAGTATTTCTTGAAAGAGCAGGTTTCTTAAGGTTTCTTATTGATAAACTCTCTTAATTTCTGCTTATCTGTGAAAATTTAAAACTCTCCCTCATTTCTGAATGCCAGCTTTGCTGGTGTAGCACTTTTTCTTTCTTTTAGCACCTTAACTGTGTCATACCACTGCCTTCTTTCCTCCATGGTTTTAGATGAGAAATTATCACTTTATCTTACTGAGCTTCTCTTGGATGTGATAGATCTCATTTCTCTTGCTGCTTTCAGTATTCTCTCTTTTTGTTAAACATTGGACAATTTGATAAGTATATGTCTTTGTGTAGGCCTGTTCAGATTTAAACTTTTTGGGGTGCACTGCACATTCCATACATGTACATCCATGTACCTTAAAAGAACTATGGACTAGAGTAGACTTGATGGTATTCTGTTGTTTACATATGGTGATTCTAGCAATGGAAGAAATTATAACAATGAGGTGGAGCCTTTGGCCACTTGACACTTTTGGGGCAGGGAGGGGATGAGCAGTTGAAATACAGGGGCTTCTTTGGGATTTGGAGGTTGTCCTGAGTACCGTTTTGGCAATGGATATAGGCCATTTTAAATCAGCACACACCACTCAGAGATGAGGAATTTTAAGCCATTATTTCCTCCAACACTCCTGCCTCATTTCTCTTCTTTTCTCCCTCTGGGATGCCAATAACGCAAGTATTTCCTCATTTTGTGTTATCCTTCAAATCCCTATGTCCCAGCTGGATTTTACCTATCTTTTTATCTATTTGTTATACTATCATTTTCATTTCAGGTGTACTGTCTTCAACATTACTACTTCTTTCCTCTGCCTGTTCAAATCTGCCATTATGTGCTTCCAGTGTATTTTTTATTTCTTGCATTTTTCCATTCATCACCATGATATCCATTATCTTTTTAGCTATGTTTACACTTTCTTCAGACTGTTCCTTGGTGTCTTCTTAATATCCTTTATCTCTTCCTTTACTTCATTAAGTTGATTCATGTATTTGTTTGGACATCCTCGATTGGTTGTTCAATGTTCTGCACCTCTTCCTGTTTTTAGTTTCCTCATTAGACTGGTCCTGAATTCCTGTTTCTTCATATGGCTTGTAATTTTTTGATTTTACAATAGTTTTTGTAAATTTTTTTTTGTCTAGGATGAATTAAATGATTAAAATGAAATTAAATGAAAAAAAATTAACTTATAGACTGAATTAGAAAGCCAGAATGATGAGAAGAGAGGAAAGCAGAAAAAGAAAAAGAGAGAGAGGTAAATAGAAAATGAAGGCCAAATAAAAGGTTGTGGAATGACAGAAGAACAACAGAAAACAGATGAAAGAAAAATGAAAGAAAGAAAAGAAATAAAGTAGGTAAAAAAATGAAATATGATGAAACAAATATGAAAGACAAAAAAACAATAAACAACAAAACAACAACAAAAATAAACAACCAGGTAAAACAGCCTTCCCTTTTAAGCCCCTAAGGAGATTCTCAGGCTGCCAGTGCTCATCAATCAATCATCCTTGAGCCTGTCCTCCACAGGTGATGTATTGGTTTTAGTAGGAAAAAAAAAAGAATGGATAAAAAATAAAAAATTACAGATTGAAGAGAACATAAAACAAAAAATCTCTCTAAATCTTCCCTGTCACTGAGCCCCAGCTGGGTGCTTGATAACAAAATAGATCACTCTCTGGTTCAGTTCTCTAAGAACATCTGGGAATCAAAGTCCAGACCTTCCATATGCAAGGCAGGAATTCCTCCACTGAGCTACAGTGACTCCACAGCTACAGTTGGCTTTTAAAAGCGTTTCAGTCTTCCTGATTCCATTCCTTCAGGCAAATTAGGCTTCTGACAGTTTTCCAAATGAGGCTGTTTAGTTGCCTATCTCTGCCCCTCTGTACCTTAATTCCTCTCTCTCCCAAGTCAGCTTGGAGTGATAGCTTGCTTGATCAGATCCATCTCCCCTCCCTCCACTGCTGCCTCAGTCAGAAACCACTCTCCACCCTCCACAAGACCCCTCTTCTTCCCAGGGAACACTTCCTCCCACTCAGTTGATTGCATGGAGTCAGGAGCTTTACCAAGACCATTTGCCTTGAAGGTAGGGTATATGTGCCATTTCAAGTTACAGGGTTGAGTCACTCATGGTTTTACATTGACTTCTTTATCTGTCTAGTTCCCTCTTGGATTTTGTGTAGAACTTTCCCATTCTATATATTTCCAAAACTGCTTTCTCCAATAGGTTTTTGCCCTTTCTTCATTTTTTTTTTTCATGAAAGAGCTGGGCTCTGCTTACCTACTTTGATGTCATTTTCCTGGAAGCCTCTGGTCTGTGGTTTTCACCTGACAGGCAAAAGCATCCATGGAACAAAACAGATTAAGAACTCCTGAAGTAACATATGTTGCTGATGGCAAAACAATTATTACTAATGAAAAGTACACTTGACAATGGTAAAAACATGAAAATCTGAGTAGCATTTATGTTACTACCATAAAAATTTAAAACACATATATATACATATATGTATATATAGACATAGATATATATGCAAATCTTGCAAGGAAAGCATCCCTTAGGGGTTTCCAGTAAGATGTCATCAGTGTATATCAGCAGGGCACATTTCTCTCACAAAAACTGTGGAGGAAAGGCAGAATCTGTTGAAAGGAGTTTCTATGGACATCTGCACACCAGAAGATGTGCCATGCACATGATCCAGGACATAGGTGAAACAAGTATAAGAAACCTGTCAGTAACTTTGGAATGGCACTCATCCCCCACCATTGATGGGAACAGCTCTGATAATATCCATCACTAAGGGTGACAATCCAAGAGAGGAGAGGACATTTTCCTCCCTGAAAAGAGGCAAGATATGGTGGAGGGCTGAGTGTGTTTTCTCTTCAGTGAGTTTAAACAACAGGGCCAGGCTTTGAACCATGGCTCTAACCAGCCCAGAAGCAATTTCCAGTGGAGGTTGGAGTATTCAACTCCTTGGAAAGGTTTGCCAATGTGCACCAACTGCTGGCAGGTCAGGAGAGTGAAAGGAAAAATAAAAGAGTTTTGGAATCTCTCCTGTCACTATTTCAAGGTCCCCTTGAATATAGTCTGTGTCACATTAATGGGTCCCTGACCATGTTTTGATAATTTAAACAGGTTAAATATTAACATTTAGAATAATTAAAAACCCAATATTAAAGCAGAGACAGGAAACAAAACCACTAGTGAAGAGATAGAATTTGACCATCAGAGTAAACTCAGCAACATAATCATATGCCTGGAGATCAGCAAACTCATGCTATGAGACCAACATCACCCTAATACTGAATCTAGATAAATATACTACGAAAAAACAAAATTGTAAATCGATTTTTAATGAATATAGATTTAAATATTCTCAACACAACATTTGCAAATAGAGTCAAACAGCACATTAAATGAATCAGATGGAATGCCCAAGTGGGTTTTATCTTAGATATGAAAAAGTGGTTCAACTAAAAAAAATGAATCAGTGTAATTCACTACATTAATAAAGAAAAAAACCACATGAACATCTCAATTGGGACAGCAATCCTTTAACAAAATACAGTATCTTTTATTGATAAAACCACACTAAGAGGAATAGAAGGAAACTCTCTCAACATGATAAAGGACACATAGGTAAAACCTACAGCTAACGTTGTATGCAATGTTGAAAGACTGAAAGCTTTCCCTCTGAAATCAGCCTGTCAAACCCACCCAGCTGGTAGAGAAAAATCTCATCAACAAATGGTGCTGGGAGAACTGGGTATCCATATCCAAAATAAAGATGACCTCTATTTCACACCTTAGACAAAAGTTAACTCAAAATGGGTCAAGTGCCTAATTACCAAATCTAGAACCATAAAAAACTAGAAGAAACATGAGGGAAATATCCTCAAGTTCTTGTGCAAGTTGTGGATTCTTAAACTTTACACAATGAAAGAAAAAGAAATAGATAAATGGGAACAACTCAAAATTATACATGTTGCATCTTGAAGTACTTTGTCCAGAGGGTGACAAGGCAGCATACTCTATGGTAGAAAATAATTGCAAGCCACACATTCTATAAGCATTTAATATCCATGACATATCGAGATCATACACCTGAATGATAAAAAGGCAAGAAACCCTTTTTAAAAATTGCAAAATACTTCAATAAACATTTTTCCTAAGAAGAAATACAAATGGACAAAATACAAATTTTAAAAAAAATCATCATCACAGGCTCTTAGGGAAATGCAGATCAAAACTACAATGAGATATCATTAAACACATTACAGAATGTCCATTATTTAATAAAAAAAGGAAATCTTCAAATGCTGGAAAGGATATGGAGAAATGGAAACTCTCCTTCACTGTTGTTGGCACTATAGAATGGTTCAAATTCTGTGGAGGAGAGATGGATGGTTCTTCAGGAAATTAAATACAGAAGTGCCAAATTGTCTGGCAATTCCGTTACTAGGATTATATTCAGAAGAAACACAAGCAAGGATAAAAATAGATATTTGCAAACTGATGTTAATAGGTGCATTATTCACAATTGCTAAAAGATGGAAACAACCTAAGTGTACATCAACCTCTGAATGGATACAGAAAATGTGGTATATATATATGGAATGGGTACTGTTCAATGTTAAGAAGAAATGTAGTCAGGATGCATATGACAACATGGATGAACCATGAGGACATTATGTTGAGTGAAGTAAGCCAAACACAAAAGGACAAATATTGTATGTTGACACTAATATGAATTAAATATAGTTTAATGAGGAGTAAACTCATGGAGTTAAAATCTCCCATATAGTTTACTAGGAGGTAGAATGAGGTTTGAAAATGGGGATCTGATATTTAATTACTTATAGTATGTAGAATTTTATTAAGGTTGATTGTAATGTGTGGAAATGGATAGAGTCAATAGTAACATAGTGAGAATAACTAAAACTACTGTTTTAATTCCATTTATAATAGCAACAAAAAATCAAATATTTAGGAATAAACTTAACCAGGGACATAAACGACGTGTATTCAGAAAATTGCAAAACATTGCTAATACAAACTGAAGAACACTTAAATAAATGTAATAGCATTCTGTATTCATGGATTGGAAGTCTAAATATCATTATGAAGTCAATTCTCCTCAAACTGATTTACAAATTCAATGCAATCCCAATAAAAATCCCAACAGCCTCCTTGCAGATGTGGAAAAACCAATTATCAAAATTGTTTGGAAAGATAAGGGGTCCCCAATTGCCTGAAAGATGGAGTATACTTACTTCTGGACTTTAAAGCATAGTACTTAGTTACAGTGGTAAAATCATCATGATACTGGTATAAAGACAGGCATGTTTACCAATAGAACTGAATCTAGAACTCAGAAATAGTCCCTCACATCTACTATCAAGTGATTTTTGACAATGTAGCCAAGCCCTCCCTGCTGAACCAGAGTGGTTTATTCAACAAATGTTGCTGGGAAAACTGTATATCCATATCCAAAAGAAAGAAAGAAGACCCTCTCTCACACCATATAAAAAATTAATGCAAAATGGCTCAAGGTCCTAAATATAAAAGTGACAAATATATAAACTTCTAGAATAAGATATAGGAACACATGTCCAAGATCTTGTGGTAGGCAGTAGTTTCTTGAAAGTTACACCCGTAATATGATACCAAAGAAACATAGGTAGATTGGACCTACTCAAAATTCAACACTTTTGCACCCCAAAGGAATCTGACAAAAGGGTGAAAAAGGAGCCAACTCAATGGGAGAAAATATTTGCAAATCACATATAAAATAAGGGTTTAATATCCATTATTTACAAAGAGATCACATTACTCAATAATAAAAAGACAAACTACCTGATTAAAAAACGAGCAAAACACTTGAAAAGACAATTGTCCTAAGAAGAAATAAAATTGGCAAAGAAACAAAGAAAAAATGTTTGACATCACTAGTGATTATACAAATGCAAATCAAAACTACAATGCCATATCATTTCATAACTATTAGACTGGTTGCTATTAAAATGTCAGATAACTGTAAATTCTTTGGGAGGGTGTGGAAAGATAAGAATATTAATCACTGTTGGTTGGAATATAGAATGGTACAGTAACTTTAGAGGACTGTTTGGCAGTTCTAAGGTAGTTGAACATAGACTTGCCATGGGACCCGGCAATACCAATGCTAGGTTTATACCCAAAAGAACTGGGAACAGTGACATGAAAAGACATCTGCACACCAATGGTCATAGCAGCTTTATTCACCATAATCAAAAGTTGGAAACAACCCAGGTGCCCATCAATTGATGAATGGATATAGAAATTGTAGAGTATAAACACGATGGGCAACAATGCTGCAGTAAGGAGAAATGAAGTCATGAAACATATGACAACATCGATGAACCTGAAGGACATTATGTTGTCCAGACAAAAGGATAAATACTGTAGGATTGTCCTATTATGAACTAAATAAATTATGTTAAATATAAATATATTATGTAAAATATCAATATGGGTAGAATTGCATATATAACACCAATTTTCTTTGAAGCCAAACAAATATAAGTTAATATTACAAAATGTTAATATCAGACAAAAAATAAGCATTATACTAAATGAAGGAGACCAGACACAAAGTACAACATATTTTTGTATGATTCCGCTTATATAAAATGTAAGTACAAATTAGTTTATAAAACTGAAATTAGATTTGTGGATATGTAAGTCTGTGGAAGGAATGTTAAAGGGTGTGGAGTCTTCTTTTTGAAGCAATGAAATGTTCTAAAGTTTTTGAGGTGAATGTACAATATTGTGATTATACTAAAAGTCATTGATTATAGAATTTTTCTAGATCATATTTTATGTGAATATATCTCATTAAAACTGCTTAATAGCAAATAAATTATTGTCCAAGAATAGCCAGAAACAGTAGCTATGTACAACAGGAGAAAAAGAGAGAGATTGAGAAGTGAGAATTTTCTTGTTTGTATGTTTGTCTGCTTTTAATTTATTATTATTATTATTGAATTAATGAAAATGCTCCAGTAATGAATGAAGTGATAAATGCAAAAAGATATGATTATATGAAGAGCTAGTGATTGTACACTTTTGCTGAATTGTGTGCCTTATTAATATGTATTATTAAAATTGACTTGTTTTAAAAAATGAACAGAGAGCTAAAATCCATAACCTAACTGCACATCTGTAGGAACTAGAAAAGGAACAGTAAACTATTCCCAAAGCAAGTAAAAGAAATGAAATAACAAATATCAGAGCAGAAACAAATGTATTTGAGAACAAAAAAACAATAGAGAGAATTAACAAAACCAAAAGCTAATTTTTCAAGAAGATTAACAAAATTAATATGCATCACTCTTGCAGGGTAGTCAGAGCATGGAGGGCATGGGATAATTGCAGCTGGTATGACCTATGGACTGTAGTTGACAGCAAAACTGTAGTGTTCTTGCATCAATGCCAAAGATGTACTGTGTTAATAACAGTGGGTTATAGAAAATATGCCAAATATACACTATGTACCATAGTTAGTTTTAATAGTCTGATGATATCATCACATAATCTATAAAAGTATTTTAAAACAGTGTGGCACATTGTGAAGTGATGTTGTATGAGAATTCTACACATGTGGAAGATTGTTTTCTAAGTTCATAAATTCCATAATAAAATATATTTAAAAATTAGGGGTTTCCCATATATCCTACACTTACCCCTCTACCATTTTCCCATATTAAGTGGTACATTTGTTACGATTGGTGAAAACATATTGAAGCATTGTATTAACCAAGGAATATAGCTTACATTATAGATTACACTTTGCCCTCACACAATTTTATAGGTTTTTGACAAAATGTATAATGGCCTCTATCTATCATTACAATGTCATTCAGGATAGTTCCAGTGTTCCAAAAATGTCCCCATGTTGTAACTATTCTTCCCTTTCCCTCCCCTGAGAACCTCTAGTGGACTCTGCTTTATTATCAATGATACAGGTTCTTTCATTGCTAGAATAATCATGTCAACTTTAATCCACAGTTTCCCTCCATATGTTTTTTCATCCCTCAAATATGAAGATTTTGTGATGGTGATGTCCACCCTATCTCTGACTGATAGAGAGTTTAGATACCATGGGGAAGATATATGGAACTGTATTGCTTGCAATTGTAGACAGTCTCCACTTCCTGAGATGTGTTTTGCCCATCATCATCCATTTGTTATTTATCCTGCGTGAGTCCAATGAACTGGTGAGTAGGTGTTGCAATTCTGCTGAGATTCAGGGATCAACTGGCATATGAACATACTGAAGATTTATGTCTCTGGGACATATATTTAACAAGAATAGTGCTAATTATAGGTTCAAATAAAAGGGGTAGAAGAACAATTTGTAGAGCAATTATAAATGAGTCTGTTACATTGAGAAGCATACATTCCAAATAAGTTCCATTGACACGATGCAAAATTCCTGAGATTGCTTGTCCTTCCTTTAGTGACTCAATGTCTCTAGATTCCTCAGGAGTACCACTGTTTGAGGCCCTCATTACTGTGTCAGTTAGTGAGATCCTGCTGAGACATGCGTAAGTGTAAACATTGTAGTTTTGATTTGCATTTCCCTAATAGCTAATGATATTGACCATTTTTTAATGTAATTTGCACGATTTTTATTTCCACTTTGGTAAAATGCCTGTTTAAATCTTTTGCATATTTTTAAATTGGATTGCTTTTTCTTTAACTGAGTTGTATGATCCCTTTGTATAACACAGAATTAAAACATTTATCAGATATGCAGTTTCCAAACATTTTCTCCCATTGAGTTGGCTGCTTATTCACCATCTTGACAATGTCCTTTGAAGCAAAAGTATGTATAAATTTGAGAAGTTCCCATTTGTCCATTCTTTTCTTGCTTGCTCTTTGTGTGTAAGTTTTAAGAAATTACCACTTAAAACAATATATTTTTCCTCAGTATTTTGATCTCTGCTATTCATGACAGTTCATTCTCCAATGGCCCCATCACAGAGAGGTGGGAGTCTGACATGATGGCCAGGAGGATGAATAGGCTCCCTTTGAAAGTGACTAGATACATAGACAGGAAAAGATCAAAGAGGAGAGGCTGCAGGTCCTGCTCCTTCACAAATTCCAGGAGGAGAAAGTTTACAACACCTGTTTGGTTTCCTCTTTCCATGGGATGACTGGGTTTGCCCTGGAAAGAGGAAAATTGGCATTCTCCAGTATGACAAGAATATCATAAACTCTGTAGCTTATGATGCCATACATCTTGTCTAATAATTGGTTCTCCTTTGATGACAAATTGTGGTTCCTTTTGCTACCTGGAATCCAATGCCATAATGTTGTTTAGTACACCAATGCTATCATCACTTTCAACAATAAAACGTGGCTGCTATTGACCTTACAGTGCAATGATATCAGAATGGAAATTCTCCAAATCCACAGCAGATATACCTAATCTTTAGAAATTTCCTTCTTTCTTTGTTCTCACTTTTTGTCATTTATGCATATTCCATTCTATGGGACCATTGCCAATCATATGGCAAAAAATTATCATCCACTCTAACAATTAATCATTATTTACATTTCATTTATATGATGGACTTTTCTGATATAAATTAAAAAGAAATCAAGACTAAATAATGTCCTCTCTTCAAATCAGAAAATCTAAAAAAACATTTTCTAATATAATCCAATGCTCATCAGATTAAAAATATTCTATCATATGGAAGTGGCAACTTTAACTTATGTACCACCCATTTTTATACATTTCCTCAAGGTTTCCTTAATTAGATGAAATGGTTTGTTTAATTATAATTAAAAATTTTTATGAGTACAGCCGTAGGTTTACAGAAAAATCATGCAGAAAGTATAGAGTTCTTATATACCCTTCCTTGTACATGCAGTTTAATCTATTCTGCATTTGTATATTTTCCCTTTGATCAATGTATAATACTCTTGAGCTCAATAATTAAGCTCCAGTGTTTCTTTGAATATATTCTTAAAAAGATTATCTGTTTTATGACTTCTATGCTTATACACTGAAAAAGCTGTCAAATCTTTTTGTTCTTATTTTTATCTATCTTTATAATATATTTAAATGTTGAATAGAGAAACTCACCTAGTATTTTATCATAATTTCATTATGTAATTTCCTTATTCTACTAGATGAATTCATAATCATCTATACACATGCAATGAAAATATTGTTGGAAATTTAATAAGTATTTCATTAGGATTTAAATTAATTTACAGAGAATTGACTTCTTTTAAGTTCACATTCCTCTCCCAGGAATAGAAAATTGGTTCCAGATATTTAAGTATTATTTTTGTAAACATTTTTCCTATGTTGCTTATGAATATCATGCTCATTTCTTGTTAAAAGTACTCTAGGATTAATGTCAGTAAAGATTAGATCCCTCCCTCCATTATGTCCATGATATTGCAGTTACATTAGAAAATAGTTAGACTTTTTCTTAATATATCTTATGTCATGTTAGCTTTCTGTATTTTCTCATAATTTTAACAATTTTCTCAAATATCTCTATAATCTCCAAACAAATTATAAATAATAGCTTTTCCTTATCATTCATATTAGCCATTTCTTATTTAGGTTTATAGAATTGGTTTGACTTTCAAAACAATTTCAAGAATAATGGAAAGGGTGGCAATGATCTTTTAATTTATGATTTAAAAGGGATAAACCTAGAATCGTATATTTAATTTTATGCTCATCATGATTTAGGTTATATTATTTTATATTTTGTTAAACTTGAATATATTTAATTCCTAATTATCTTAAAGAGGTTTTAATATTTATGAAAACTTGTTAAATGTCTTATTAAATATTTAGAAAACCTCTAACTCTGTATTCCTAAAGAAATTTCAAACAAATGTTAAAGAAGAGAAAATACTAGCTGTTAGAAGAATATGTAGATGAATATAGAGATATATAAATTTCTGCATACATACAGTCTTAAAAAGGAATAGTCCTTTCTGAATATAAAATTTTTGGTAGAAATAAGAGAAGAAAAGATGAAAAAGTTAATGCAAAAATATACAATGAAGAAAAATTAAAATGAAAAAAATAATCTACTTGAATCTCCTTAACATGAAAGGCAGAACAGTTATTTCTTTTTTGAGCATAAATGACATTGGATATTAACAATTCACAAAGGAGATGTAAATGAGGGTATAAATGTTTGAAAAAAATTTTATCATACTATTATTTTATGACAATGACATAAAAACAAAATGTCATCTTTACTGAAGGATTTAAAAGTCCTTTTAAAAAGTAATAATGCAAAATTCTTCTGGGTGTGAAAAACTACCAGCCATATACTGCTACAAATGGATAATTGGTCTGCTCCTCTGGGATGTAGAATTTAAATTAGCACACAGATCTTTTATACAGAAACAAGTATTTGCCAATATGCAATGTAAAAAAAATCTGCAACAATCTACACTAAATTGATAAAAGTGATCACCTCTAAGTCATAATGTTAATCTTGATTGTTAGATTCATTTTCTTAGAATATTGCTTTCAAACGCAATGAACACATATGCATTCTAGATTTAGAGATGAAAACTTTAAAAGTTTGACTATGTTATTGATAAAATTTCCAGAAAACAACATAGGCAAAGTAGAAGGGATTAAATTTTAAAGGTTAAAACCTGTAGTTAATTAATTAAAAGGCAGAGAAGTTCTAGAACAAAAAAGGAACCCTCACAGCAAGTTCTTTAGCAAAAACCAACAATTAGAGAAAAGTAGTTAAAAGTCTATTCACATGGTTATAATTTCTTCCATTGCTAGAATCACCATATGTGTACAACAGAATACCATCAAGGAAAAACAAATAGAGATTGAACAGAAATACATTAAAGTAAGATT
>JAKSZT010054122.1:159889-171179 GCA_026826555.1 Tolypeutes matacus
GCCACAGATTTAAGAAAATGCTAAACTTGGGATCATAATCTTACTTTTATCTCCACGACAATATTTGAAAATCTCCAGGAAAGTAACCCATGTTTGGAAAATACATGTGTCCAAAGTCGATTCAGGATTGAGATTAACAGATAAATCACTAAGGAAAGAATTAAGTAAATGACAAATACTACTCAAAATACCTGGTGGGGTCTTGTGGCAGGAGAAATATAAGAAATCCCCTCAAATATTGAGAAAGATAAAGTCTACAAAAATAATATGATTTACCAGCATGTTGGAAGATCCCACCAGTGCAATGTGACAAGAAAAAGAAATGAGATATGAGTACTGGAAATGAATTTTTAAAATTTGCAGGTGATGTATTGTCAGCTGAATACCAATTTTTAATGAATAGGATTCTAGGAGGCTCTTTGATACCCAGAAGAAGTGTAAAGCTCAGTAGCCATACTGAAATGTGCAATTAAGTGCTATTTTTAATCATTCAGTTTGTTGGGCTACCATCACCTCTATCTAGTTCCAGAATATTTTCTTTATCATGGGAGCTCTTTTTTAAATTATTCAAAACTCTCCTCTCATTATTAGAAAATTATGAATAAGTGGGTGCAAGGAGAAAAAGCAGTCTTTTAAAAAACAGAGAAGAATCATTTCAAATATTAACAAAAATATTAAACTCCTGGAACAGAGAATAGAAATCTGTAAATAATAAATGAGAGTAAAAATAGCTAAAAACTCTTGACATTACAATGAGGCAAGCACTGTGCTGTGTTTGATTTACATGAGCTCATTTTGTTATCACCACCACTATTTCTTTTTTTAAAGTTAAAGTTATTGAAATCGTTTAATTAATCTTATCTGAATACACAATGGACAAAAGCTAGGAATCAATAACAGAAGGAGAATTGGAAAAGTTAGAAATATGTGGATATTAAACAGCACACTCTTTTTAAAAAAAAAATCTGAATTCTTTTTTTTCTGTGCATTGATCTTGTATCCTGCCACTTTGCTAAACTCTTTTAATAGCGCAAGTAGCTTTGTCACGGATTCTTCGGGATTTTCTAAGTGCAGGATCATGTCATCCACAGTGAGAGTTTTACTTCCTCTTTTCCTATTCAGATGACTTTAATTCTTTTTTCTTGTTTAATTGCCCTAGCTAGAACTTGTAGTATGTTATTGAATAACAATGCTGACAGTGGGCATCCTTGTCTTGTTCCCAATTTTAGAAGGAAAGCTTTCAACCTTTCCCCGTCAAGTATGATGTTGGCTGTGGGTATTCCATAAATGCCTTTTATCATATTGAGGAATTTTCCTTCTATTCCTTTCTTTTGAAGTATTTTTTCAAAAAAGGATGTTGGATTTTGTTGAATGCCTTTTCTGCTTTGATTGAAATTATCATGTGCTTCCTCCCTTTAATTTGCTAATGTTTTATATTACGTTGATTGATGTTTATATGTTGAACCTGCCTTGTCTACCAGGAATAAATACCAAAATTTTTCAACAGTGGCTGTGCCATTTTGCATCTCCTACAGCAGTGCATGAAAGTCCTGTGGTGCCACATATTCACCAACAATTGACGTGGTCAGTCTTTAGTTTTAGCTATTTGAGTGAGTACATAGCATTTCTTTGTGCTTTTTTAAAAATATATTTTTTATTTTTTAAGATTACATAAATGTTATAGAAAAAATAAAGGGGATCCCAATATGCCCCACTCCCTATACCTCCCACATTTTCCCACATTAACAACACCCTTCATTAGTGTGGTACATTCATTAAAATTGATGAATAAATTTTTGAGTAATTGCCAGTAAGCATGGATTGTAGTTTTCATTGTAGTTTACACTCTCTCCCACCCAATTTTGTAGGTTTTCGGAAGATATATAATGGCCTGTATCTGTCATTGCATTGTGATTCTAGCACCTTTGTGCTTTTATTTTGTGTTCATTTAATGATTAATGATGTATTTTCGTTCTCATTTTCATTTATTTCTGCTCTATTCTTTATTATTCTTTCCTTCTGCACGCTTTGGGATTGGTTTGCTGTTTTTCTAGTTTCTCTAGTTGCTCAGTTAAGTCTTTGAGCTTCACTGTTTCTTCTTTTTTAATATAGGCATTTAGGGCTGTAAATTTGCCTCTCAAGACTGCCTTCTCTGTATCCCATAAGTTTTGATATGCTGTGTTCTCATTTTTTGTTTTTTTTTCCTTCTTTTATTATTTAATTATCTGTTTGTTTATTTATTATTTACTTATTTTATTGTGGGTAAAAATCAAATTTTTCACAGTACAAACCAATATTTGTAAAATGACATATAAATATATATGCATGTATGTGCGTTTGCTTACATAACTGTAATTATATATATATATATATATATATTTTTTTTTTTTTAAAGGTGCTTAGATTACCAAAATGCTACAAAGAAATTACAGGGATTCCCCTGTTCCCCACCTCCCACACCTCCCATAACATCCCACATAAACATCTTTCATTAGTGTGGCACATCACCTGCAATAGATATACACATCCTAGGGCTTTGCCACTACAAATAGACCACAGTTCACATCATAGACCACACTCTCTCCCACACAATTCTGCATGGTATATGCCGATGTAAAATGGCCTATATCTGTCACCACAACGTCACTCAGGGCAACCCACAAGTCCTGATAAAGCCCCTGTATTACAACTGCCCTTCCCCTCCCTGCCCTGAAAGCTTCTAGTGCCCACTGGCTCCACCTCACTGTCATAATTTCTTCCATTGCTTGAATCACAATATCTCTACAACAAAATACCATTAAGTCCACTCTAACCCATAGCTCTTTCCCCAATCCTAAGGGGACTGGGATGGTGATGTCCACTCCCAATGAGAGTGGGCTTATATCCCATGGATACAGTGGATGGGATTATCCTGCCTGCAGGTGCAGGCTCTCTCCATTCCCTGGGATGGCTGTTGTCCATCATTTCCTCCTCACCAGGTGACTTGGGTGAGTCCATTGAGCTGTAGGGTAGGAGTTGCAGCTCCACCAAGATTCCAGGCAAAGCTGGCACATAGGTAGGACAGAGGCTCAAGTCTCTGGAAGTACTTCTACAAACTCCAGCATCACATATAGGTTTGAATAGAAGGGACGGATGGACCATGTGCAGGGAAGACTTATTTGAGTCCAACTCTCCCACTCTCAGGAGCACAGATTCCAAAGTAGATCCCACTGATAAGGCATCAATCTCTGGGGCTATCCTCCCTTTTATAGGACCTGGGTGTCTCAAGAGCCCTCAGGAGCCCCTGTGTGTGGGGTGATATCCAATTTGGTGTTCTATGAGGTCATACTGAGGTGTGCATAAGTGTTACCTCTGGGATGACCTCCCTACTCTTTGAAGTCTCTTAGCCACATGAACTCATTTGTCTTTACCTTTTCCTCCTTTTATTCAAGGTTTGTTTCCAGTTGTGTTGCCTATTGGCACTTGGTATTAATCCCTAATTGCTAGGGAGGCTCATCCCCGGGAGTCATGTCCCACATTGGGAGGAAGGTATTGCATATATATGCTGAGTTTGGCTTAGAGAGAGGCCACATTTGAGCAACAAGGAGGCTGTCAGATGGCAACCCTTAGGCACCCCATAACAGTAGGCTAAGTTTCTATTAAAAGATCAAAGACTGTTAAGGCTAGTCATCAATAACAAGAGCCCATTAGTTGGCCATCCTCTTTTGCCAGACATTGCCCCTGCATTCATGGGACTGTTTCTGTTCACTTGGAGAATGTGGGAGAGCTCTGCAGGCTGGGAATTCAGATTCCCTCATTTATTGAGTGATTGTCTACCCACCATGACCATGACCCATCCCTTGATCATTTGAACAATTTTATATATCTTTCATGTGTATTCAGATGAGGTTACTCCCATGAATCCCCCATCCCAGACACCCCCCACCAACGATCCTCTGTAGCCCCCCTTGTAATCATTCTGTGATCCAAACCTTCCTTGAAGATGAAGCCCATATAATAACCAAATACAATTAATAGGAAAATGAAATAATAATTATAAGCTTAAATGCAAAATATAAAATACAAGGAAACTCAGAAAAAAAAAAAACCTAAAAATAAAATATAATAAGCAGATTGGATAATTTTAAAAAATGGGGAAAAAATCCTTTTTTAAAAAATTATTTTTGGTCCTTTTATCACTGCATTATTGGATATCCTGTGTACCACGACACCTTCCCCCTCTCGTTCCCCAGTGTCTCCCAAATTTTGATTCAATTTTCAAAGAAGTTTTAGGTCACAGCAAAGTCACATACAGAATACTAGAGACTCCCACATACTGAACCTCCCTCTCCCTTCCTCACCCCATATTAAAACATTTTTTTAAATGGATGTTAGCATTGTTATTACTGTTACAGCGATAGTGAAATATAGCAACTTAACATTGTCAATGGTTTACAGTATAGTTTACAATTTAGACGGTACAGTTTAATAATTTTTGTTGATATTTACCATGTCCTGTGTTCATTACTGTAAGGTAATGAAAAACATTTCCCATGATCACTAAATACCGCATTTGATCTTTCCTGTTCCTTCCTCCCCATCCCCCTGGGGCATAGGACACTCCCCTGTCTTGACTCATGGAATGACAAGATTCATAGTTACATGTCCTGGATATTCTAACCTGCCCTTCCTAATCTACCCACCTGTCAACCCTGCACCACCAAACCCAGTAATATCACTACCCATCTGTCCTATCCTTCAATATGCAACTATACTCTAACACTTCACCCATATGGACATAATCTATGTGTTCTCGTTTTCATTTGTCTCAATATATTTACTGATTTCCCTTGCAATTTCTTTCTTGACCCACTGATTATTTAGGAGTGTGTTGTTCAGCCTCTACACATTTGTAGATTTACTTTTTTCCTGTTACTGATTTCCAGTTTCATTCCATTAAGATCTGAGAAGTTGCTTTGTATAATTTCAATTTTTTAAATATTTATT
This sequence comes from Tolypeutes matacus, assembly GCA_026826555.1. Lineage (NCBI taxonomy): Eukaryota > Metazoa > Chordata > Mammalia > Cingulata > Chlamyphoridae > Tolypeutes > Tolypeutes matacus. The sequence goes on from JAKSZT010054122.1 coordinate 164,876, forward strand.
GAGAGATGCATTGTGCCCTAATATGTGGACTGTCCCGGAGAAAGAGTCACATGCACTTGAGAGGAATGTATAGCCCTCTGAGTTTGGATGTGGTGTTCCAAATATGTCTGTTAGGTCTTACTCGTTTATCATATTGTTCAAGTTCTCTGCTTCCTTGTTGATCTTCTGTCTAGTTGTTCTATGTAATGATGTGAGTCGGGTGTTGAAGTCTCCAAAGATTATTGTAGAGAAGTCTATTTCTCCCTTCTGTTTTGTCTCATGTATTTTGGGGCACCCTATTTAGATGCATATATATTTATCACTGTTATATTTTCCTGGTGGATTGTTCCTTTTATTAATATATAATGGCCTTCTATATCTCTAATAACTTTTTTGTTTTTAAACTTTGTTTTGTTTGATATTAGTATACCTACTCCTGCTCTTTTCTAGTTACTATTTATATGGAGTATCTTTTTCCAATCTTTCACTTTCAGCTGGTTTGTATCCCTGGGTCTATGGTGAGTTTCTTGTAAGCAACATATGGATGGCTGATGTTTTTGTAATCCATTCTGTCAGCCTGTATCTTTTGATTGGAAAGTTTAATCCATTCACATTCAATGATATTACTGTAAATGCACCATTTACTCCCTCCATTTTACTCTTTGGTTTTCATATGTCATATCTTCTTTTTGTCTGTCTTTTTACACTTTTGCTTATCCTTTCTGCTATTCTTTCTTCTATACACTCCTGTATTTTTCTTTCAAGTTCTAAGGCTTCCTTTAATATTTCCTGCAAAAGTGGATTCTTTTTTGCAAAAAAAAAAAAAAAAAAGTTTCTTAATTTCTTGTTGTCAGCATTTTTTCTGTTTAACAGATTATAATATATTTACAGTGGGGTACCAATTACATTAATTAACATTTATAGGTTTCAGGTTGATCTTACACACTCCAGTAATGATTTCCTATGCACTCTCTCCTTTAATTTATTTCTCATAAACAGCCCATAAGGTAGATATCACTGTTATCCCCATTACAAAGGTAAAATCTGGGGCTGAAGAATATTAAGTAACAGAATTAGTATTTCACATATCATGCAGAAGATGTGTGAAATGCTTCCAAGTTCTAATTACACTGGATACAAGAAAATGTTTCTTGAGCAATTGAATGAATGAATAATTGAGTGAGATTGTATAAATGATCAATAAAGGAGAATCCATGAGAGGGTAGAATGGAGGCACTTTTAATGACTACAGAAAAATTTCTAAGATAGCCAGGATATGAAACCGTTGAGAGATGAGAGATGTTGAGATTGAAGAAAAAGCCAGTTTACATAAAGAGAGGCACTTAATATTGCCTTCTAGACCAGAGAGGCAGAAAAGATGGTAGAGGGGACTGCACGACTGTGTGCAATCCTTAACTTGATGGACTCACCATTGTGTTAACCCAGCTTGCCCCATTAGAGATCATGTTCTGAGAATGCTGCCTGCTTCCAGATTAATTTCCCACAGCAGATGCTCACATGAACTTCCTCAAGCTTCTTTTTCCCTGGGTCTTTTCCTGAGTGATGGAGGTTCAACTCAGCCTCGAGGAAGAGCAGGAAGGTGGTGCCAGGCATAATTTCCATCTGAGAGCAAGTTGAGTTCCCTTCTTATTGGCACCCTTAAACTTTAGGTGAGAGAAGGAGTGGGCATATTTACCATTTCTGGGTTCTGAAAAGTTTTTCTCCCAGATGACCATTAAAGAAATTCTCCCATTCTTACTCTAATCTCTGAGCAATTTGGTTCCCATATGTGAAGTGGCCAAAATAGAAATGTTTATTTTCTGGTAATTTTGGACCATGGAGGGACCTTGGATGACACATGTTTTTCCCCTCCCCTGGGTCACACTCCATCCTTTGCTTTTTCTCCATGGCTCTGATGTTCACCATTCATTGATCTCTCCAAGGAACATTTACTCAATATTTTAGATTGAATTTCTTTGCCTATTGAATACATTAAATATACTGCTGGTTTTGGTATCCTGGATTATAAGGATCTTGTTTTCCATGGTACAAAGTTTCATGGTGTTGTAACTATTCTTTTTTACACACTTGAAAATCCACCACTTTTACTGCGACCTTAATCTGATGGCTTCATCAATGATATAGTGATGTACTTTGCAGCTTGACTGCTGGCTAGTGGCCCCCTCACTGGGATCCTTTACTGTTATTGTAAAATTTTTCCTCCATACATGTATTCCCATTGGCTCAGTGGAAGTATGGAAGATTTTCCACCTGTTCATCTTACCTGTAATTTTTTCCTTATTTGCTATATGAGTGTGGGTGAGTTTGCGAGTTCTTCTGCTTTGCACAACGCACAATGCACGTGCACTAGCCTTGGTGATTAAAATGTGAGGTTATGCTGTTTCCTTGTTAGATAAACCTGTACTGCTGGGCCTTGAGGAATCAGCCACCTGGCCTCCAATCTGCCTTGAGTAATCAGCTTTCCCACTTCCAGCTGAAGAGTTTAATCCTGTTTCACCAGCTGTAACTGTAATGGAATACCCAGAAGTATTACTAATTCCTCAAATGACCCATTGCCATCAAGCCTCTTCTTTTCCCAAAATATAACTACTGTGAATTCCCAACATTGGTTGAGGTACCAAGTGTGAACCATGGGTGGATGTGCCACACTCCAAAAGGACTTCATGAATTTTCCAGTGTACAGACAGAATTTAGGGCAATATGTATGGCAATGGAAATGAAAGATGTGGTATAATGGTAAAAGGAAAATTATTGGATCAGGTTGAATTTATTGATATGGGCCCAATAAGCAGAGATTCTGGACTCAACTATGTTACTCAAGGGGTTAGGAGTGCTATATCATTTTTTCAGATGGTTAAATGAAGCATGGACAAAACAATGGCCTGCATTAAGTGATGTTGAAATGCCAGAACTGTTCACGTATAATATAGATGATGGGAACCAAAGCCTTAGAGAGATTGGATGGCTGGAGTAGATTAATCATGTAAGACCTACTCACCTACCCAATAAATATCTACAGGACACACCTTTCACCACAATTGTGAGGAATAAAATGTGAGAAAAGCTCCATCATCTCTAACCCTGAAATAATCTGCAGTCACTTTCTTCTGTATACCAGATATTAGTGTGGGAACTGTTATTACAGAACTTGGAAAAATAATAGGGAATATGGACAACAAAGTAAAAGCCATATTCAGAATGGTCTGACTCACATATATGTGGCATTGGTTAATTGATTTGGGGGGTAACTATAAGTGAAATGGATGGGCAGTCTACTAGATTCTGACTTGATATCTATAAGGAGAAATTTATAGGTGAAGTGAACAAAAACCTTGAATCACACACACTCACATTCAAAATCATGGCCTTTAATCAGTTCCCAGATGTGGGATAGCTTATAGGCCCAGAACTCCTTGAAACAAGAGAAGACCAGGAGACATGGAGAAGGGGTCTGCTATACAGCAAAAAATTTTCTTTTAGCAATCCCCAAATAGACCAAAATCTTTTTACCTAAGTGATTTGCTATGTTGGGTATGCAGAAATGTTTGGGCTTTTAGGGTTTATTAGATGCTGGATCTTAAATGACATGAATTCCATGATATCACTGTGCACCCCAATAATGTAGGAGTAATGGATGTCAGGAGATCAAGAGTTGTAGCCCATGTTTGTCTCTACAGTGATTCCAGATGGTTACTAATTCCATTCTGTGGTTATTCCCAAGTTCCATAACATATAATTGAAAGAGACATACTCAGCAACTGACAGAAAGCCCACATTGGTCCGCTGACTTGTGGAGTTAGGGCTATTATAGAAGGAAAGGCCAAATGGAAGCCACTAGAACTGCTGTTAGCCAAAAAATAGTGAAACAAAAGCAATACTGGATACCTGGAGGGCTTGCAGAGATTAGTGTCACCATCAAGGATTTGAAGGTTGCAGGGCTAGGGATTCCCACTACATCCCCTTGACATCTCATATTTGGCCTGTGCAGAAAACAGATGGGACTTGGAGGATGACAGTGGATTATCAAAAACTTAACCAGGTGCTGACTCCAAATGCAGCTGTTGTTCTACATGTGGTATCACTTCTTGGGCAAGTTAATGCATCCATGGTACCAAGTATGGCAGGTTGAATTTTGTACCCCAGAAAAACATGTTCTTAAACTTAATCTACTGCTGCAAATGTGAACGCATTGTAAATAAGACCATTGGGTGATATTATTTTTTAGGTAATATGCAACCAACTAAATCAGGATGAGTCTTAATCCTATTTCTGTAGGCCTTATAGAGGAGGCCACAGAAAGAACATAACAGGAAAAAACAGGAATGAAAAAAAATTGAGAATAGAAAAGAGACGACATCATCATTTGAGAGGAAAGCTGAGGGCCCAATGACCACTGGCAGCCATCCCCAGAACTCCACAGTCTTCAAAGACCAAGTGTTGCCTTGCTGACACCTTAATATGGACTTCTTCTAGACACAAAAGTGTAAAAATAAATTCCCAATTGTTTAAACAAACCCATTGTATGGTATTTGTTTTAGCTGCTGGAAAACTAACACACATGATATGCACCTATTGATCTGACAAATGCTATTTTATTGATACTTGTTAGTGAAGATCATCATAGACAGTTTGCTTTAACCTGGCAAAGCCAGAGAGAAATACACATTCACTGTCTTGCCTCAGGGACATATCAACTCCCAGGCCTATGTCATAATCTAGGCCAAGGGACTTTGGCTGTTTCTCCCTTCTACAAAACATCACACTGGTCAATTCTATTGATGATATTATGGTGATTGGACCTGGTGAGCAAGTGACTACTACTCTGGAATTGCTGGTAAGGCAGAAAAATGAATAAAAATTCATGAACCTTCCCCTGCTGTGAAATTTGTTGGTGTCCAGTGCTGCAGGGCATATTGAGGTATCCCTTCCAAAGTGAACTATAAGGTCTTGTATCTGTCTTCTCCTACAACTAAAAAAGTAGCAAAAAAAAAAAAACAAAAAAAACAACAACTATTTATTCTCTTTGGAGGCAACATATTCCTCATTTTTGTGTGATCTTCCAGGCCATTTTACAGAGTAACCTGAATGCTGCTTGTTTTGAGTGATGATTTGGGAAAGAGGAGGTTCTGTATTGTTTCAGGATGCATATGATTCAATAGTACTAGAAGTTTCAGTGGTGAATAGAGAGGCCATTTGAACTTGAACTAACCCTATGGTAGAATCAAAATACAGACAGCAAGGAATTTGGATGAAATCCCTCTTATCCTCTGTAGATAACTACCTTCCTTTTGAGACTCTTCTTTTACCCTGTTACTGGGTCTTATTAGAAGCTGAACACTTTCTTAACTATGGGCCACCAAGTTACAAGGAGACCATATTGAGCTGGGTATATTTTGATCCCCTAAAGTTCAGGATGCACAGCAGCATTCCATCACAAAATGGAACTGTTTTATATAAGATCTGGCTCATGCTGGCCGTGATGTCACAAGGAAGTTGCAGGAGGACGTGAACTGAATGCCCATGTCCTCCACTTCTGCTTCATTGCCTTCTGCTTCCTAGGCAGCAGCTATAGACTCATGGGAAGCTCCCTATGACTAATTGTCTGAAAAAGGAAAATCTGGGGCTTGTTTTGTGATGGTTCTGCCTGATATACTGGTACTACCTGTAAGTGGACAGCTGAAGAACTACAGATCCTTTCTAGGCCATTCTTGAAAGGCAGTGGTAAAGGAAAATCTTCCCAGTGGGCAGAACTTCATACAGTGAACCTGCTTATTAATTATGCTCAGAAGGAGAAATAGCCAGTCAGGTATCATTTCTATATTTATTCCTGGGATGTGGCCAGTGATTTGACTGGATGATCAGGAATTTGGAAGGAACATGATTGGAAAATTGGTGGCAATGAGTTTGGAGAAGAAGTATATGGCTAGAACTTTCTAAATGGGCAATAAAGAAGAAGGTATTTCCATCCTGCATGAATGCTTACCAGAGGATCATTTTAGCAGAGGAGAATTTTAATAATCAGTGGACAAGAGACCTTTTTCTGTCATTTCCCATGGGCTCATGAACAAAGTGGCCATGGTAGTAGGGAAGGAGGTTATGCATGGACTCTGCAAAAGGAACTTCAACTCACAAAGGCTGACCTGACTAGAGTTGTAGATTATTGCCCAATATGCCAATAGCAGGTTTCAACACCCTGTCTCTGATATGTCACCATAGTTTTTGGTGATCAGCCTGTTACCTGGTGGCAGGTTGTATACATTAGATCACTTTCATAATGAAAGGGGAAGGTTTTTTTTTTTTTTTT
>JAKSZT010054122.1:175246-201981 GCA_026826555.1 Tolypeutes matacus
TTGAACAGAAATACATTAAAGTAAGATTGACACAAATTGCCACAGATGTAAGAAAATGCTAAACTTGGGATCATAATCTTACTTTTATCTCCATGACAATATTTGAAAATCTCCAGGAAAGTAACCCATGTTTGGAAAATACATGTGTCCAAAGTCGATTCAGGATGGAGATTAACAGATAAATCACTAAGGAAAGAATTAAGTAAATGACAAATACTACTCAAAATACCTGGTGGGGTCTTGTGGCAGGAGAAATAGAAGAAATCCCCTCAAATATTGAGAAAGATAAAGTCTACAAAAATAATATGATTTACCAGCATGTTGGAAGATCCCACCAGTGCAATGTGACAAGAAAAAGAAATGAGATATAAGTACTGGAAATGAATTTTTAAAATTTGCAGGTGATGTATTGTCAGCTGAATACCAATTTTTAATGAATAGGATTCTAGGAGGCTCTTTGATACCCAGAAGAAGTGTAAAGCTCAGTAGCCATACTGAAATGTGCAATTAAGTGCTATTTTTGATCATTCAGTTTGTTGGGCTACCATCACCTCTACCTAGTTCCAGAATATTTTCTTTATCATGGGAGCTCTTTTTTAAATTATTCAAAACTCTCCTCTCATTATTAGAAAATTATGAATAAGTGGGTGCAAGCGAGAAAAAGCAGTCTTTTAGAAAACAGAGAAGAATCATTTCAAATATTAACAAAAATATTAAACTCCTGGAACAAAGAATAGAAATCTGTAAATAATAAATGAGAGTAAAAATAGCTAAAAACTCTTGACATAACAATGAGGCAAGCACTGTGCTGTGTTTGATTTACATGAGCTCATTTTGTTATTACCACCACTATTTCTTTTTTTAAAGTTAAAGTTATTGAAATCATTTAATTAATCTTATCTGAATACACAATGGACAAAAGCTAGGAATCAATAACAGAAGGAGAATTGGAAAAGTTAGAAATATGTGGATATTAAACAGCACACACTTTTTAAAAAAAAAATCTGAATTCTTTTTTTTCTGTGCATTGACCTTGTATCCTGCCACTTTGCTAAACTCTTTTAATAGCGCAAGTAGCTTTGTCACGGATACTTCAGGATTTTCTAAGTGCAGGATTATGTCATCCACAGTGAGAGTTTTACTTCCTCTTTTCCTATTCAGATGACTTTAATTGTTTTTTCTTGTTTAATTGCCCTAGCTAGAACTTGTAGTATGTTATTGAATAACAATGCTGACAGTGGGCATCCTTGTCTTGTTCCCAATTTTAGAAGGAAAGCTTTCAACCTTTCCCCATCAAGTATGATGTTGGCTGTGGATATTCCATAAATGCCTTTTATCATATTGAGGAATTTTTCTTCTATTCCTTTCTTTTGAAGTATTTTTTCAAAAAAGGATGTTGGAATTTGTTGAATGCCTTTTCTGCATTGATTGAAATTATCATGTGCTTCCTCCCTTTAATTTGCTAATGTTTTATATTACATTGATTGATGTTTATATGTTGAACCTGCCTTGTCTACCAGGAATAAATACCAAAATTATTCAACAGTGGCTGTGCCATTTTGCATCTCCTACAGCAGTGCATGAAAGTCCTGTGGTGCCACATATTCACCAACAATTGACGTGGTCAGTCTTTAGTTTTAGCTATTTGAGTGAGTACATAGCATTTCTTTGTGCTTTTTTTAAAATATATTTTTTATTTTTTAAGATTACATAAATGTTATAGAAAAAATAAAGGGGATCCCAATATGCCCCACTCCCTATACCTCCCACATTTTCCCAAATTAACAACACCCTTCATTAGTGTGGTACATTCATTAAAATTGATGAATAAATTTTTGATTAATTGCCAGTAAGCATGGATTGTAGTTTTCATTGTAGTTTACACTCTCTCCCACCCAATTTTGTAGGTTGTCGGAAGATATATAATGGCCTGTATCTGTCATTGCATTGTGATTCTAGCACCTTTGTGCTTTTATTTTGTGTTCATTTAATGATTAATGATGTATTTTCATTCTCATTTTCATTTATTTCTGCTCTATTCTTTATTATTCTTTCCTTCTGCACGATTTGGGATTGGTTTGCTGTTTTTCTAGTTTCTCTAGTTGCTCAGTTAAGTTTTTGAGCTTCACTGTTTCTTCTTTTTTAATATAGGCATTTAGGGCTGTAAATTTGCCTCTCAAGACTGCCTTCTCTGTATCCCATAAGTTTTGATATGCACATTTCTTGTTTTGTTTTTTTTTTCTTCTTTTATTTATTTATTTATTTGTTTGTTTATTATTTACTTATTTTAATGTGGGTAAAAATCAAATTTTTCACAGTACAAACCAATATTTGTAAAATGATATATAAATATATATGCATATATGTGCATTTGCTTACATAACTATAATTTTATATATATATATTTTTTAAAAAGTGCTTAGATTACCAAAATGCTACACAGAAATTACAGGGATTCCCCTGTTCCCCACCTCCCACACCTCCCATAACATCCCACATAAACATCTTTCATTAGTGTGGCACATCACCTGCAATAGATATACACATCCTAGGGCTTTGCCACTACAAATAGACCACAGTTCACATCATAGACTACACTCTCTCCCACACAATTCTGCATGGTATATGCCGATGTAAAATGGCCTATATCTGTCACCACAACGTCACTCAGGGCAACCCACAAGTCCTGATAAAGCCCCTGTATTACAATTGCCCTTCCCCTCCCTGCCCCGAAAGCTTCTAGTGCCCACTGGCTCCACCTCACTGTCATAATTTCTTCCATTGCTTGAATCACAATATGTCTACAACAAAATACCATTAAGTCCACTCTAGCCCATAGCTCTTCCCCCAATCCTAAGGGGACTGGGATGGTGATGTCCACTCCACTTCCAAGTGAGAGTGGGCTTATATCCCATGGATACAGTGGATGGGATTATCCTGCCTGCAGCTGCAGGCTCTCTCCATTCCCTGGGATGGCTGTTGTCCATCATTGCCTCCTCACCAGGTAACTTGGATGAGCCCATTGAGCTGTAGGGTAGGAGTTGCAGCTCCACCAAGATTCCAGGCAAAGCTGGCACATAGGTAGGACAGAGGCCCAAGTCTCTGGAAGTACTTCTACAAACTCCAGTATAACATATAGGTTTGAATAGAAGGGACAGAGGGACCATGTGCAGGGAAGATTTATTTGAGTCCAACTCTGCCACTCTCAGGAGCACAGATTCCAAAGTAGAGCCCACTGATAAGGCATCAATCTCTGGGGATATCCTCCCTTTTATAGGACCTGGGTGTCTCCAGAGCCCTCAGGAGCCCCTCTGTGTGGGATGATATCCAATATGGTATTCTATGAGATCATACTGAGGTGTGCATAAGTATTACCTCTGGGATGACCTCCTGACTCTCTTTGAAGTCTCTTAGCCACATGAACTCATTTGTCTTTACCTTTTCCCCCTTTTATTCAAGGTTTGTTTCCAGTTGTGTTGCCCATTGGCACTTGGTATTAATCCCTCATTGCTAGGGAGGCTCATCCCTGGGAGTCATGTCCCACATTGGGAGGAAGGTATTGCATATATATGCTGAGTTTGGCTTAGAGAGAGGCCACATTTAAGCAACAAGGAGGCTGTCAGATGGCAACCCTTAGGCACCCCATAACAGTTGGCTAAGTTTCTATTAAAAGATCAAAGACTGTTAAGGCTAGTCATCAATAACAAGAACCTATTAGTTGGCCATCCTCTTTTGCCAGACATTGCCCCTGCATTCTTGGGACTGTTTCTGCTCACTTGGAGAATGTGGGAGAGTTCTGCAGGCTGGGAATTCAGATTCCCTCATTTATTGAGTGATTGTCTACCCACCATGACCATGACCCATCCCTTGATCATTTGAACAATTTTTTATATCTTTCATGTGTATTCAGATGAAGTTACTCCCATAAATCCCCCATCCCAGACACTCCCCACCAATGATCCTCTGTAGCCCCCCCTTGTAACCATTCTGTGATCCAAACCTTCCTTGAAGATGAAGCCCATATAATAACCAAATACAATTAATAGGAAAATGAAATAATAATGATAAGCTTAAATGCAAAAGATAAAATACAAGGAAACTCAGAAAAAAAAAAACCCTAAAAATAAAATATAATAAGCAGATTGGATAATTTTTAAAAAATGGGGAAAAATCGTTTTTTAAAAAATTATTTTTTTGGTCCTTTTATCACTGCATTATTGGATATCCTGTGTACCACGACACCTTCCCCCTCTCGTTCCCCAGTGTCTCCCAAATTTTGATTCAATTTTCAAAGAAGTTTTAGGTCACAGCAAAGTCACATACAGAATACTAGAGACTCCCACAAATTGAACCTCCCTCCCCCTTCCTCACCCCATATTAAAACATTTTTTTAAATGGATGTTAGCATTGTTATTACTGTTACAGTGATAGTGAAATATAGCAACTAAACATTGTCAATGGTTTACAGTATAGTTTACAATTTAGACAGTACAGTTTAATAATTTTTGTTGATATTTACCATGTCCTGTGTTCATTACTGTAAGGTAATGAAAAACATTTCCCATGATCACTAAATACCGCATTTGATCTTTCCTGTTTCTTCCTCCCCATCCCCCTGGGGCATAGGACACTTCCCTGTCTTGACTCATGGAATGACAAGATTCATACTTACATGTCCTGGATATTCTAACCTGCCCTTCCTAATCTACCCACCTGTCAACCCTGCACCACCAAACCCAGTAATATCACTACCTATCTGTCCTATCCTTCAATATGCAACTATACTCTAACACTTCACCCATATGGACATAATCTATGTGTTCTCGTTTTCATTTGTCTCAATATATTTACTGATTTCCCTTGCAATTTCTTTCTTGACCCACTGATTATTTAGGAGTGTGTTGTTCAGCCTCTACACATTTTTAGATTTACTTTTTTCCTGTTACTGATTTCCAGTTTCATTCCATTAAGATCTGAGAAGTTGCTTTGTATAATTTCAATTTTTTAAATATTTATTGAGAGATGTATTGTGCCCTAATATGTGGACTGTCCCAGAGAAAGAGTCACATGCACTTGAGAGGAATGTATAGCCCTCTGAGTTTGGATGTGGTGTTCCAAATATGTGTGTTAGGTCTTAGTCATTTATCATATTGTTCAAGTTCTCTGCTTCCTTGTTGATCTTCTGTCTAGTTGTTCTATGTAATGATGTGAGTCGGGTGTTGAAGTCTCCAAAGATTATTGTAGAGAAGTCTATTTCTCCCTTCTGTTTTGTCTCATGTATTTTGGGGCACCCTATTTAGATGCATATATACTTATCACTGTTATATTTTCCTGGTGGATTGTTCCTTTTATTAATGTATAATGGCCTTCTATATCTCTAATAACTTTTTTGCTTTTAAACTTTGTTTTGTTTGATATTAGTATACCTACTCCTGCTCTTTTCTAGTTACTATTTATATGGAGTATCTTTTTCCAATCTTTCACTTTCAGCTTGTTTGTATCCCTGGGTCTATGGTGAGTTTCTTGTAAGCAACATATGGATGGCTGATGTTTTTGTAATCCATTCTGTCAGCCTGTATCTTTTGATTGGAAAGTTTAATCCATTCACATTCAATGATATTACTGTAAATGCATCATTTACTCCCTCCATTTTACTCTTTGGTTTTCATATGTCATATCTTCTTTTTGTCTGTCTTTTTACACTTTTGCTTATCCTTTCTGCTATTCTTTCTTCTATACACTCCTGTATTTTTCTTTCAGGTTCTAAGGCTTCCTTTAATATTTCCTGCAAAAGTGGATTCTTTTTTGCAAAAAAAAAAAAAAAAGTTTCTTAATTTCTTGTTGTCAGCATTTTTTCGGTTTAACAGATTATAATATATTTACAGTGGGGTACCAATTACATTAATTAACATTTATAGGTTTCAGGTTGATCTTACACACTCCAGTAATGATTTCCTATGCACTCTCTCCTTTAATTTATTTCTCATAAACAGCCCATAAGGTAGATACCACTGTTATTCCCATTACAATGGTAAAATCTGGGGCTGAAGAATATTAAGTAACGGAATTAGTATTTCACATATCATGCAGAAGATGTGTGAAATGCTTCCAAGTGCTAATTACACTGGATACAAGAAAATGTTTCTTGAGCAATTGAATGAATGAATAATTGAGTGAGATTGTATAAATGATCAATAAAGGAGAATCCATGAGAGGGTAGAATGGAGGCACTTTTAATGACTACAGAAAAATTTCTAAGATAGCCAGGATATGAAACCGTTGAGAGATAAGAGATGTTGAGATTGAAGAAAAACCCAGTTTACATAAAGAGAGGCACTTAGTATTGCCTTCTAGACCAGAGAGGCAGAAAAGATGGTAGAGGGGACTGCGCGACTGTGTGCAATCCTTAACTTGATGGACTCACCATGTGTTAACCCAGCTTGTCCCATTAGAGATCATGTTCTGAGAATGCTGCCTGCTTCCAGATTAATTCCCCACAGCAGATGCTCACATGAACTTCCTTAAGCTTCTTTTTCCCTGGGTCTTTTCCTGACTGATGGAGGTTCAACTCAGCCTCAAGGAAGAGCAGGAAGGTGGTGCCAGGCATAATTTTCATCTGAGAGTAAGTTGAGTTCCCTTCTTTTGGCACCCTTAAGCTGTAGGTGAGAGGAGTGGGCATATTTACCATTTCTGGGTTCTGAAAAGTTTTTCTCCCAGATGACCATTAAAGAAATTCTCCCATTCTTACTCTAATCTCGAAGCAATTTGGTTCCCATATGTGAAGTGGCCAAAATAGAAATGTTTATTTTCTGGTAATTTTGTACCTTGGAGGGACCTTAGATGACACATGTTTATCCCCTCCCCTGGGTCACACTCCATCCTTTGTTTTTTCACCATGGCTCTGACGTTCACCATTCATTGATTTCTCCAAGGAACATTTACTCAACATTTTAGATGTAATTTCTTTGCCTATTGAATACATGAAATATACTGCTGGTTTTGGTATCCTGGATTATAAGGATCTTGTTTTCCCTGGTACAAAGTTTAATGGTGTTGTAACTATTCTTTTATACACACTTGAAAATCCACCACTTTTACTGTGACCTTAATCTGATGGCTTCATCAATGATATAGTGATGTACTTTGCAGCTTGACTGCTGGCTAGTGGCCCCCTCACTGGGATCCTTTACTGTTATTGTAAAATTTTTCCTCCATACATGTATTCCCATTGGCTCAGTGGAAGTATGGAAGATTTTCCACCTGTTCATCTTACCTGTAATTTTTTCCTTATTTGCTATATGAGTGTGGGTGAGTTTGCGAGTTCTTCTGCTTTGCACAATGCACAATGCATGTGCACTACCCTTGGTGATTAAAATGTGAGGTTCTGCTGTTTCCTTGCCAGATAAACCTGTACTGCTGGGCCTTGAGGAATCAGCCACCTGGCCTCCAATCTGCCCTGAGTAATCAGCTGTCCCACTTCCAGCTGAAGAGTTTAATCCTGTTTCACCAGCTGTAACTGTAATGGAATACCCAGAAGTATTACTAATTCCTCAAATGACCCATTGCCATCAAACCTCTTCTTTTCCCAAAATATAACTACCGTGAATTCCCAACATGCCCTAAAATTTGAGGTACCAAGTGTGAACCATGGGTGGATGTGCCACACTCCAAAAGGACTTCATGAATTTTCCAGTGTACAGACAGAATTTAGGGCAATATGTATGGCAATGGAAATGAAAGATGTGGTATAATGGTAAGAGGAAAATTATTGGATCAGGTTGAATTTATTGATATGGGCCCAATAAACAGAGATTCTGGACTCAACTATGTTACTCAAGGGGTTAGGAGTGCTATATCATTTTTTCAGATGGTTAAATGAAGCATGGACAAAACAGTGGCCTGCATTAAGTGATGTTGAAATGCCAGAACTGTTCACATATAATATAGATGATGGGAACCAAAGCCTTAGAGAGATTGGATTGCTGGAGTAGATTAATCATGTAAGACCTACTCACCTACCTAATGAATATCTACAGGACACACCTTTCACCACAATTGTGAGGAATAAAATGTGAGAAAAGCTACATCATCTCTAACCCTGAAATAATCTGTAGTCATTTTCTTCTGTATACCAGATATTAGTGTGGGAACTGTTATTACAGAACTTGGAAAAATAATAGGGAAGATGGACAACAAAGTAAAAGCCATATTCAGAATGGTCTGACTCACATATATGTGGCATTGGTTAATTGATTTGGGGGGTAACTATAAGTGAAATGGATGGGCAGTCTACTAGATTCTGACTTGATATCTATAAGGAGAAATTTATAGGTGAAGTGAACAAAAGCCTTGAATCACACACACTCACATTCAAAATCATGGCCTTTAATCAGTTCCCAGATGTGAGATAGCTTATAGGCCCAGAACTCCTTGAAACAAGAGAAAACCAGGAGACATGGAGAAGGGGTCTGCTATACAGCAAAAAATTTTCTTTTAGCAATCCCCAAATAGACCAAAATCTTTTTACCTAGGTGATTTGCTATGTTGGGTATACAGAAATGTTTGGGCTTTTAGGGTTTATTAGATGCTGGATCTTAAATGACATGAATTCCATGATATCACTGTGCACCCCAATAATGTAGGAGTAATGGATGTCAGGAGATCAAGAGTTGTAGCCCATGTTTGTCTCTACAGTGATTCCAGATAGTTACTAATTCCATTCTATGGTTATTCCCATGTTCCATAACATATAATTGAAAGAGACATACTCAGCAACTGACAGAAAGCCCACATTGGTCAGCTGACTTGTGGAGTTAGGGCTATTATAGAAGGAAAGGTCAAATGGAAGCCACTAGAACTGCTGTTAGCCAAAAAATAGTGAAACAAAAGCAATACTGGATACCTGGAGGGCTTGCAGAGATTAGTGTCACCATCGAGGATTTGAAGGATGCAGGGCTAGGGATTCCCACTACATCCCCTTGACATCTCATATTTGGCCTGTGCAGAAAACGAATGGGACTTGGAGGATGACAGTGGATTATCAAAAACTTAACCAGGTGCTGACTCCAAATGCATTTGTTGTTCTACATGTGGTATCACTTCTTGGGCAAGTTAATGCATCCATGGTACCAAGTATGGCAGGTTGAATTTTGTACCCCATAAAAACATGTTCTTAAACTTAATCTACTGTTGCAAATGTGAACGCATTGTAAATAAAACCATTGGGTGATATTATTTTTTAGGTAATATGCAACCAACTGAATCAGGATGAGTCTTAATCCTATTTCTGTAGGCCTTATAGAGGAGGCCACAGAAAGAACATAACAGGAAAAAACTGGAATGAAAAAAAATTGAGAATAGAAAAGAGACGACATCATCATTTGAGAGAAAAGCTAAGGGCCCAATGACCACTGGCAGCCATCCCCAGAACTCCACAGTCTTCAAAGACCAAGTGTTGCCTTGCTGACACCTTAATATGGACTTCTTCTAGACACAAAAGTGTAAAAATAAATTCCCAATTGTTTAAACAAACCCATTGTATGGTATTTGTTTTAGCTGCTGGAAAACTAACACACATGATATGCACCTATTGATCTGACAAAGGCTATTTTATTGATACTTGTTAGTGAAGATCACCATAGACAGTTTGCTTTAACCTGGCAAAGCCAGAGAGAAATACACATTCACTGTCTTGCCTCAGGGGCATATCAACTACCAGGCCTATGTCATAATCTAGGCCAAGGGACTTTGGCTGTTTCTCCCTTCTATAAAACATCACACTGGTCAATTCTATTGATGATATTATGATGATTGGACCTGGTGAGAAAGTGACTACTACTCTGGAATTGCTGGTAAGGCAGAAAAATGAATAAAAATTCATGAACCTTCCCCTGATGTGAAATTTGTTGGTGTCCAGTGCTGCAGGGCATGTTGAGGTATCCCTTACAAAGTGAACTATAAGGTCTTGTATCTGTTTTCTCCTACAACTAAAAAAGTAGCAAAAAAACAAACAAAAAAAAACAACTATTTATTCTCTTTGGAGGCAACATATTCCTCATTTTTGTGTGGTCTTCCAGGCCATTTTACAGAGTAACCTGAATGCTGCTTGTTTTGAGTGATGATTTGGAAAAGAGGAGGTTCTGTATTGTTTCAGGATGCATATGATTCAATAGTACTAGAAGTTTCAGTGGTGAATAGAGAGGCCATTTGAACTTGAACTAACCCTATGGTAGAATCAAAATACAGACTGCAAGGAATTTTGATGAAATCCCTCTTATCCTCTGTAGATAACTACCTTCCTTTTGAGACTCTCCTTTTACCCTGCTACTGGGTCTTATTAGAAGCTGAACACTTTCTTAACTATGGGCCACCAAGTTACAAGGAGACCATATTGAGCTGGGTATATTTTGATCCCCTAAAGTTCAGGATGCACAGCAGCATTCCATCACAAAATGGAACTGTTTTATACAAGATCTGGCTCATGCTGGCCGTGATGTCACAAGGAAGTTGCAGGAGGACGTGACATGAATGCCCACGTCCTCCACTTCTGCTTCATTGCCTTCTGCTTCCTAGGCAGCAGCTATAGACTCAAGGGAAGCTCCCTATGACTAATTGTCTGAAAAAGGAAAATCTGGGGCTTTTTTTGTGATGGTTCTGCCTGATATACTGGTACTACCTGTAAGTGGACAGCTGAAGAACTACAGATCCTTTCTAGGCCATTCTTGAAAGGCAGTGGTAAAGGAAAATCTTCCCAGTGGGCAGAACTTCATACAGTGAACCTGGTTATTAATTATGCTCAGAAGGAGAAATAGCCAGTCAGGTATCATTTCTATATTTATTCCTGGGATGTGGCCAGTGATTTGACTGGATGATCAGGAATTTGGAAGGAACATGATTGGAAAATTGGTGGCAACGAGTTTGGAGAAGAAGTATATGGCTAGAACTTTCTAAATGGGCAATAAACAAGAAGGTATTTCCATCCCGCATGAATGCTTACCAGAGGATCATTTTAGCAGAGGAGAATTTTAATAATCAGTGGACAAGAGACCTTTTACTGTCATTTCCCAATGGGCTCATGAACAAAGTGGCCACGGTAGTAGGGAAGGAGGTTATGCATGGACTCTGCAAAAGAAACTTCAACTCACCAAGGCTGACCTGACTAGAGTTGTAGATTATTGCCCAATATGCCAATAGCAGGTTTCAACACCCTGTCTCTGATATGTCACCATAGTTTTTGGTGATCAGCCTGTTACCTGGTGGTAGGTTGTATACATTAGATCACTTTCATAATGAAAGGGGAAGGTTTTTTTTTTTTTTTTCTTACAGGAATATATATGTACTCTGGATATGGATTTGCTTCCTTGAATGAAATTCTTCTGTGAAACTACCATCTGTGGCTTCCAGAATGCCTTATACACCATACTTATATTCCACCACAGGATTACTTCTGAGGAAGGAGCCCACTTCACTGCAAAAGAAATGTGGGAAGTGGCACATGCTCAGGGAATTCATTGGTCTTACTAAGTTTTCCATCATGCTGTAGCAGCTAGATTGATAGAATGGTGGAATGCCTTTGGAAGACTCAATTTATTCTAGTAGCTGAGTGGAAATATGCTGCAATTCTGGGTAATGTTCTCCAAGGTCTAAATTATCATGGACTCTAAGGTGCTGGTTCTCCCATAGGCAGGATCATGGTTTCAGGTAATAAGGTATGGAAATGGGAGTGGCACCACATATTTTATTACCCATACTGATTATTTGAAAATCTTTTGCTTCCTATATCTTTAACATTATGCTCTGCCAGTATAGAGTTCTCATTTCCAAATGGAAGAGTGTTCCCACCAGGATACCCAAAAATATTTCCACTGAACTGGAGGATAAAATTGCCAGCGGACCACTTTGGGCATCTCTTGCCTCTGAAACAATAGGCAAAGAAAGGAGTGACTGTACTGGGTGCACTGACTGATACTGATTACATGGAATTTCTTAATACTACGTGCCATGTTGTTAAAGTCAATGGAAAACTGCAACAACACAATGCAGGCAGACTTGTAATAGTCCAGCTCTGTCAGGATAGAAAAACTGGATTACTAAATGAGGAAAATAGCAAATACCAGGTGAAGTGCTTGCTGAGGATACAGTGAATATGGAGTAGGTAGAAGAAGGAAGTTTTACATATAATGTAGGACCA
This sequence comes from Tolypeutes matacus, assembly GCA_026826555.1. Classification (NCBI taxonomy): domain Eukaryota; kingdom Metazoa; phylum Chordata; class Mammalia; order Cingulata; family Chlamyphoridae; genus Tolypeutes; species Tolypeutes matacus. Next base: position 187,437 of record JAKSZT010054122.1, read on the forward strand.
CATAACCAGTTGCAGAAATGAGTTATTTCTTCTTTGTTTTGTAATATGTATGCTTCTATATACAAATAAAGAACATATCTTTGTTTTTTCTCTCCCTTATTCTTATATTATATTAAATAAATCATATTAATTTTACTTTATAATATGTAAATTACAGGATACAAATGATAATAATTAATATTACATAATTTCTTGCATCCTCTTCTGGGGACAGTGTTAGTGCATTTCCAGTAGTATGGAAGACAGTTGAATGATGTTAGGTGAAAGCATGTCTATAATATTGACTCTATTTAGCAATTAAATACCATTTAAGGAGATGTGTGTGGGTTTTAAGTTTATTAAGTGAGGATTGCGATAGTAAATTTCATGTATCAATTTTTCTGGCTTATGTTGTCCACTTGTTTGTTCAAGCAAACTTTGGCTTGATTGTTACTGTGAGTATGTTTCCTAGATGACTTTAAGTAATTAGTCAGTTGAATCCATCTATGGCTGATTTCATCTGGAATCAACAATGGCGATTGCTTTCAGCAATGACAGGAGTCTTCTCATCCAATCAGGGGAACCTTAAAAGTAATGTGGAGGGTTTTCTTAGTCACAAAATAAGAATGTCTATGTCTGCTTCTAGCATTCCCCTACTCCCAGGGATTTCATCATCACATTCATTGGAATCTCCAGTGTGCATCTTTGGTGGGTGATTTCAACATTACCTTCATTGAGTTTTTTACTTGAATGCCCTACAGAATCTGGACTCACCAATTCCCACACTTTTGGGAGCCTAATCCTATTATAAATATCTTAGTATTTACATATTATGTATATTCATGAATGTATTATCTACCTACCTACCTACTTATCTATCATCTTCTGCTAGTTTCTTTATTCTGGAGAACCCTGAAGAATACACCTCTGCAACCAGCTTAATAAAGTGCAAGTAGTATAACATGAAGATAAGGGACTCCCTGTGTCTTGAAGTTTCATCAGCGAGCCTCCTTGTTCTTAAACTTCTCTGACATCATCGCTCATCTTTCTCCCTTTTATTCCTCCTCTGCCACTCTGTCTTCTTTATTGACAGTGAACATCCAATAAAGCCTTTTCCTTAGGGCCTTTGCCCTGTACAATCCCACTGCTGGTCATAAATATCTAATATCTCTTTCACTCCTGCATTCTGCTTTGAGGTGTTTTGAAATGTTTCCCCATGGGCCACTCTTGCCTTAATATTGAGCACTACTTCTGAGGCTCTCAATTTTCCCTGCTCTAAATTCATTTTAGCCATTGTCTCCATGTGACATGTTATATGGCTATGGTTTTATTTGCTTATTTTCTTTCTCCATCATCAGATTTCAGATAACTGGTTTTCAGCACATTATTCCCATTGCCTAGACAGTGCCTGTGGCATAGCTATACTGAATATTTATTACACAAATGAATGAATAAATTTCGATAAAAATATTTCAATGTATGACAAAGTGGGGAATATTTTGAAAGTAGGGGAGCAATTGCTAATCAAAGACAGCACTCTTTGTTTAGATTTGATTTTAAAAAATTCAGAATTTAATTTCTGGCCTCCAAAATACAAATTACAGATAGGTTAGTAACGATTGTTTGTTTGCAATTAGCCATGCTCTTTCTTTGTTTCTTTCCAGTTAGTCACATCAAGCACATGGAACCAGGATATAATACAGGAATTTTATAATTTCTCCTTTGGGGATTTTCTGAGGAACCAGAATTGAGCCTATCCTCTTTGGCCTTTTTCTGTCCATGAACCTGACAACTGTCTCTGTGAACCTGCTCATCATCCTGGTCAACATCATTGACTCTCCCACCTCTCTACACCCATATACTTCTTCCTGTCCAACCTGTCCTTTATAGACATCTATTTAACCATGACCACAATGTCAAAGATGCTGGTGAACATACAGACGCTGATCAGAGTCTTAACCTATGCAGGTTGTCTCACCCATATGTACTTTTTTGTGCTCTTTGCAGGTTAGATGACTTTGTCCTGGTTGTGATGGCCTATGATTGCTTCGTGGCCATAAGTCACCCCTTAAACTACACAGCCATCATCAACTCCCAGCTCTGTAAATGCTGGTTCTGGGGTCCTGGACCATGAGTGCACTGCATTCCTTGTTACAAAGTTTAATGGTTTTGACCCTGTCCTTTCATAAATTCCCCACTTTTTCTGTGACCTTAATCAGATGATCCAACTTTCCTGTTCTGACACTTTCCTAAATTAAATAGTGATGTATTTTGCAGCTGGGTTTCTTGCTTTTGGTCCCTTCACCGATATCATTTACTCATATCCCAAGATTTTTTCCTCTGTATGTGCAATCTCACCAGCTATGGGGAAGTATAAAGCATTTTCTACCTGTGCTTCTCACCTCTCAGTGGTATCGTTATTCTATGGTACACTCTTAGGTGTGTATCTTAGTTCCACTGCATCACAAAATGCACACTCAAGTGCAACAGCTTTGGTGATGTACACAATGGTCATGCCCATATTGAACCCCTTCATATACAGTCTGAGGAATAAAGAAATAATGAGGGCTCTGAAAAGATTTTTTGGGAAGGAATTCATCAAAGTGTCATTTTTTTTTTCTTGGGCAAAGGAAATGTCCGTGATTACAGGACTCAAAGCCTGAGAACCAGAAATTGTGATCCTGTGATTATTTCATGAAACAGAAACCTGCCCTAAATTCAGATATAATCTTAAATTTTGTGAAGAAAAACTTTAAATCATACATTGTATTACCTTAGAGAATAATTGTATTTTTTTTTACTTTATTTTAAAAGAAGTTTTAGATTACAGAAAAGTTACATAGAAAATATAGGGAATTTTGAGTCTACTAAACACCTCTAGGGTGGAGTGGGGTTTTCGTATCCATTCCAGAGCTCTGTGCTTCCCCCAAAAAAGAAAAAATGAGAAAGGAAACATGGTAAAATAATAACAATTGGTGAATTTGATTTAAAGTTAAAGAAGTTTTTGCAAAATTCTAAGTGTTGGAAATAATTTCAAAATAAAAAAAAATTGTCAACATCACTTAAAGCTTATTTAATAACTCATTAAAAATAAGAAAATATACTACACACCTTCCCCTTCTCATATTTTCCCCTATTAATAACATGTTTCATTAGTGTGGTACATTTGTTACAATTGATAAACAAATATTGAAGCAGTGCTACTAACCATTGTCTACATTTTACATCATGGTTTATACTTTGCACTGTACAATTGTATAGGCTTTGACAAAATGTATTATGGTCTAGATCTGTCATTGCAATATCATACAGAACAACTCCAATGTCTCCCAAATGCTCCTGTTTTCTCCAAATTCTTCCCTCTCCCTTTCCTCAGAACTTCTGGTCACCACTAAAAGTATTGTGCTTGTTGATTAACATCTACTCACTGAAATAGTAATCCTACACAATGGAGATATATATATACTGTGGGATAGAGGACTGGGTTGCACATTTTTCCCTATTTTATTTTGCAAAATATGTGACTTTTTCCATTTCATATCTACCTTCTTCACATTTTGCCCTATACATTTCAGGGTATATGAGTGATAAAGGTATATATTTACTAAGTCATCCAATGTATCGTCTCCTTACTGTCACTTCACATTAAAAATAACTTTTAACCAAAAATATTACTCACACAAAAGAGTATATTATAAATATTCAGTTGGCTAAATTTTTACAAAATGAATATTCTGGTAAAAGAAGAACCTTAGAATTTCCCAGATATCTGTTCTTTTCTAGAAAACTTTCCTGTTTTTGGAAAAACACTCTACTAACGCTGTTATATGTGAATTTTTATTATTTGTGTAATTTATATAAATCAATTATAATTTATATATTATTTTTGTAAGCTTTTTCCCTGACTCTATCCATATTTTTGAAAATGGCTAGAGAAAAACCTCAGTCACTGATTCATGGTAATCCTTTGTGTTAATACCTTTAAGTTTATGTATCCCACTTTACTGTTGCTGAGAATTTGTTGAGTTTCCATTTGGGGACACTCACCAATAATTTTCCTGCCAAAATCATGGTTTATGTCTTCTCTTAATGCATGTGTGTGATGGGAGACGGTGGGGATGCTGGCTCTTGATGGCAAAATTACAATAAACACTGCAATGCCTGGTTTTCCCAACAAATGAGGAAAGGAATCTGTATGACTCAAGTTTCTCAAGAGAAACAGAACTAACATGTTTTCAGTTTCAGATCACTTGAAAAGAGTGGAGTTTCCACTCCAGAAATCCCAAAGGATAGAGCATCTATCCACAGATGACACAACTTGAAATCTAATGGAGATTATCCTGGTGAGTTTCAGACTTGTGTCAGATATGAGGTTCCTGGTTTTTTTTCCAATTTCTTCCTTCTCATATTGAAATGGTTTATTAAAGCAAAATATCTCTGCTTTATTTTGGAAGCAGAGAATCTTTTTCCCAGATTCCACAGTTCCACAGATGAAAAGGAATTTTCCCACAGGAGAGAGAACACTAATAGCTTATTTTGTGAAACTTTGGGGATATGGTGATGGGGTGAATGTATTTTGCATGAATGAAAAACATATCTTTCTTGGGGTTCAGAGGGTAAGCTGTGTGAGACCAAATTATGTATACCCTCCAAAGACATGTACTTAAATGTAACACTTGTTCTTGCAGGCATGAATCCACTTGTAAATAAGACCCTTTGAAAATATATTACCACTTTATGTGTGGGCTGATTTGTGAGTATTTTCTTTTAAGTTCCTATTTAGATAGTAGACTCAGTATGATCTTTTATTCATGTTAGTGGAGGCATGATAAAAAGTGAGAATTCAGAGGAAAACACAGAAGGAGCACATCAATGACCCCACCATGTGATAGAGAATTGCCACAAGCAAAGCTACTGAAGCCAAAAGAAAAATGGCCTCTCCCACTCCTTGATTTGGGACATTTGACCATAAACCCATTAGGCAATAAATTCTTATTTCAACCAACCCAGTGTGAGCTCTTTGTCATTCTAGCCTGGAAAGCTAAGACATAATCCATGACATTGAATTTGTGAATGATCCAAGCTCAGAAAAGGATAGGAAATTTAAAGGAATGTAATGAATGAAGAAACACCATCCAGAGCTGGATAAGTAATGGCAGAAGATTTTAGTAATGGGCTACTCCTGTCTGTGCCTGGCTCTGTCTTCTAGAACTCACCTGTCACCAACGTCTTCCCTCTCTCCATAGGTCTAAGCTAGTGCTTCTCAAACTTTCTGTTATTATTGCTCCATAAGGGGCCTTTTTAGATATTTTAAACAGTAAACTTTCTCTCTACATGTAAAGTTTTAATACCTCAGATACATGTTCAAGTACTGTGACCCTTTATATAGTTATCGATGATTATAAGATTATAATTACTGAGGATTTCTTCTCTCTCAAAACCTCTTCTTTCAAACTCCCTTGCTTTTGATCAGTTTTGGCCTTATTTATTCCTAGAATTAAGAATACTTAATTCTAAGCCCCACTATGAAATAAATCACCTATCAATCCTTTAAATTAAAAATTTCAGTGAAGCAGGTGTGGGATTGGGTCTTAGAGTCTGCATTTCTCTTGAGGTCCCAGGTGAAGCTGCTGCTGATCGTTCATGTTGACATATCAGGGTTGGTTGTGGGCTGTGTTTCCATCACATTCATAGGCTAATGTAGGGGTACTTGTCCTGTTGATACTGTGATAGCTTGTGGAAAAATATATTAGTCCAAGGCTGATGTTCATCAGGCAAGATGATGTCATCCCATTATCCATCACATACATGAACTTTATCTGTATGGACATGATGATCTTGTTGGAAATGTATGCTTGTCACAGCTTGGATTCCTGATTGCCCCCAATTATATATTGCCTTCTAGATGAAGAAGCTTTCCCATCCTAATAGTCCTCATGTATGCCTATAAACATATTTCAGTTCAGTTCCTGCTACAATATGGCAGAGTTTTGGATGTTTGCTCTCTTCTGAATGTCTACAACCTTCTTAAGGCATTTCTTCATTGGCAGTAGTTATCAAAAAATAAAGTGCAATATCATGGGTATTATTATTACAAAATAACATGGACTCAAACCATTTTCATCCCCATGCAGCTTTTTTATTAATGGGCCATTTAAAAAATTTATCATAACAGTGCACTTAATGTATCTAGTTAAAGTTGACATTCAACTGCATGTAAAAGGTGAATAAAAATAAATGCTAAAAAACATTTTGGGGGTGTTAATTATACACACAGGTCTAAGACTAAGGAATCCAGGGCTGTTATGGTAGCTCAATGACATTGCTAAGAATTACATCTTCTTTTAGTTTACTTATCAGGTGTTTTTCCATCATCATAGTCACAGACTAGTTACTGCACCTCTGATACTTAATCTACTTCCTATTGAGAAAGACTGGGAGCAGATTAAGAAGTGCTAGATGGGTTGGGTGGTGTAGGGTTGACAGATCGGTAGATTGGGAAAGGTGGATTAGAAGGTCCATGGTACTGGGGGGAGGGTTGGGAGAGGGACAAGGTGAACACTGGGGATTTGTGGGTATGGAGTTGAAAGAACAGAGGTGAGAATGCTCTTATGGCAAATAACAAGGAAAGGTCACTGGTTTAGGTTGTTGTTTGGGGGGCATTTGGGACAGGGTGCACCTAGAGCAGGATTCTAGGGAGTGTGTGAGTGTTCATTCTGTCATAATGTGTTGTATCAGTAGGTGGAGACCCACATAATAAGCAGGAAGGTTTTGGACTCCCATCTTTGGAAGGACCAATTTGTTCAGAAATAGATGGGAATCTCTGAAGATTAAGGGTGGTTCCTACTAGGAGAGGACAAACCAGTGTGTCAAGACCTCTTGTTGCATGTAACTATGAATCTTGTCATCCAATGAGTGAAGCCAGGGGGTCATTGAGGGCCCTGGGGGGATGGAGTGGGAGGAATATAATAAATCAAACGGGGTATTTAGTGGTCAGTAGAATAGTTCTTCATTACCATACAATGATGGACACAGGATATGGTAAATATCATCAAAATTTATAAAAGCGTATGGTCTAAAATGTAAACCAAAGGGTAAACCATTGACAATATTTAGTAACTATGTTTCACTATTTGTATATCTGTTATAACAATGCTACCATCAACATATAAAAAAGTATTAATTTGGGGGGGTGGAGAAAGGGTGAGGATGTTAGTATATTGAGAGACTTCTGTATTTTGTATGTGACTTTGCTATGAACTAAAACTTCTTTGAAAACAAAATGAAAACAGTGAGACACTGGGGAATGAGGGGGGAAGGTGCCATGGTACAGACTGGACACAAGATATTGCAGGGATGAAAGGAAAAGGTCCAAAAATTTTTTTTATATTTTTCATTTTTTAATATCCCAATCTTTTAATTTAATTTAATTTTTAGTTTTTTTTAAAAAATTTAAGTATTTTATCTCCTACATTTAAAATTATCATTATTTCATTTTCCTATCAACTGTATTCAGCTATTGTAATGGCTTTATCTTTGAAGAGGCTTTGGATTACAGAAGGATTACAACTGGAGCAAGGGAGGATCATTGGTGTGGGGTGTCAGGGATGGGGGATGCATGGGAGGAAGTTCACCTGAGCATAAATATAAGGTACATAAAAATGTTCAAATGTTCATGGGTCATTGTCACAGTTTGTGTAGATTATCTCAATAAATGAGAAAACAATGAATTCCCATGCTGGAGAGCTCTGCCACATTCTTTAAGAGTTCAGGGGCAGTGACTGGTGAAGAAGGATGATGCACTGATGGGCCCTTGATATTGATGACAGCCTTATGAGTCTGCTCTTGAAATTGAAACTTAGCCTGTTGTTATGCAGTGCCTAAGGTTTGCCTCTTGAGAGCCTCCTTGTGGCACAAATGTGGCCTTTTTCTAGGCCACACTCAGCATATGAATGCATGAGCCTCCCTGGCACCAAGGGATTGTTACCAAGGACCAACTGGCAGTGAGACTGGAAAAAGACCTTGAATAAAATTTGGGAAATGGTAAAGACAAATGAGTTTATATGTCTAAGAAACTTCAAAATGAGTCAGGAGGTCATCCCAGAGGTAATGCTTATGCACATGTCAGTAGGATCTCATAGAATTCCACAGTGGATATCACCCCAAATACTGGGGCTCCAAGGGCTCTGAGAACACCCAGGTCCTATGTCTTGGTGGATAGCTCTGGAGTTTGTGCTTTGCCAGTGGACCCTACTCTGGGAGTTTGTGCTCCTGAGAGTGACAGAGCTGGACTCAATTATGTCTTCCCTGCACATGGCTCATCTATCCCTTCTATTCAAACCTATACTTGATGCTGGAGTTTATAGGTGTATGTCCAGAGACTAGAGTCTTTGGGCTGTCCATGTGCCAGCTGGGCCCAGAACCTCGGTGGAGCAGCAACTCCTACTCTACAGCTCATTGGATTCACCCAGGACAATTGGCAGAGAAATGATGGACAATGGCTGTCCCAGGGAATGGAGAAAGTCTGCAGCTGCAGGCAGGATATTCCCAATCCATCTTCCCCATGGGATATAAGCCCCCCTCAATTGGAGGTGGAGTGGATATCACCATCCCAGACTTCTCAGGATGGGGGAAAGAGCTATGAAGTAAAGTGGGCTTACTTGTATTCTACTATAGACATATTGTGATTCAAAAAATCAAAGAAATTACAATATTAATGTGGAGCCAGTGGCCACTGGAGGCTCTGGGGCCAGACAGAGGGAAAAGCAGTTGTAATACAGGGGCTCTTTTGTGACTTGGGAATTGTCCTGAGTGACATTGCAATGACAGATATAAGCCATTTTATATCATCATATAACATGCAGAATTGTGTTATATGATGGAGAGAGTGTGTCCTACAATGTGAACTATGGCCCATGCTTAATGGCAAAGCCCCAGGATGTGTTTATTGATTGCAGTTAATGTGCCACACTAATGAAGGTATTTATGTGGGAGTTCATAGGAGGTGTGGGATGTGGGTTGTAAGGGAATCCTTATATTATTTGTGTAACATTTATGTAATCTAAGTATCTTTTTTAAAAAAATAAATAAATAAAAATTAAAAAGAAATGAAAAGAAGTGCTGGATGTTCTTTCTCAAAATTCCCTTTTGTCAAGTATAACATCTATATGGAAAATGTCATATCATAAGATCAATAAATTAAAAAAAAAAAGAATTTAGTCCATGTAACCTGAATCCAGACCAAAAAGCGAAACCTAACATGGCCAGCCAATGAAGTTCATTCTGCCCAATTACTGTCATCCCTTCCACACTTAGACAAACCAGGATACAGAATAACACCCACCCCTAGGCAAACCAGAATTCAGAATATTACCACCAAAGTTATATTTCTGTCTTAGAAGTTTATATAAATGGAATTTTACGATGTATATTCTTATTTGTTTGGCTTATTTGCTAAACATTATATTTGTGATACTGTCTTTTTTTTCCTGTTTTTAAAATGGAAACTATACATGTTTTCCTAAAACTGTTGTAATAGATTTCAAATTACATAGCTCATCCAAAAATGTGGCAGATCATATGGTATTCAGAACAATATGTTTCCAATGATGCCCATGTAATAATCCCTGGAACCTTGGATTATGTTATCATATATTACATAGATGAACTAAGTTAGCAGATAGCGCTAACATAATCAGCTGAGCATTAGATTAGGAGATTATCCTGGATATTAGAGAAAGCAGAAAAGTGAGTGTCAGAGTGACAACATAAGAGAAAACTCAATGGTCATTGCTGGTTTTGAAGATGGCAGAGGGTCATGAGCCATCAAACGTGGACTGCCTCTAAGAAGCTTGAAAACTCAGGAAAGAAAATGGATCCTTGTTTAGAGATTTCAGAAAAGAACACAGCCCTGAAATCATCATGATTTTTGCAAGATGAAGATATTTTTGGAATTTTAACCTTTAAGACTAAAAGCTTACAAGTTTGTGTTGTTTTAGCCACTATGTTTGTGATAATTTATTATATCAGTAATAGGAACATGGTAACCCCTTGGTTCCTGACCTGACTCTGAGTGTGATGATTAAGCTAAATATATTGTCACTCCCACCAAAATTAGTGTTCACCTTTTAACAAAAAACCCAGGTATAGACAAATTAACCATATTTTCCACAAACTATACTTTGGGATGATAATTTTTAAAAAGAGGAATAAAGAGGAAATACTTGCCAACTCATTATTAAAATGTGTAATAAAGCCATGTTAATCAAAACATTGAGATATTGTCTTAAGTTTAAATTGATATAATCAATGCAGCATAATAAGAAATAAATCCTGTAATATAAAAGTGATTAAATTACAAAAGTGATATTAAAATCAATGAGTAAAGGAAAGATTTAAAAATAAATGGTGATTGTACAATTGATCATTTATTGGAGGGAAATAAAATTAAATTTGTATCTTACTATAAGTTGCCATAATTTAAAATTGGAAGAAAGATTAAAAATAGCATAAGACGTGTAGAAGAAAGTGTAGGTTAACTCTTTCAGCATAAATTGAGATTTTTTTAAAAAAGGAATAAAATTGGGCACATAAATGATGGAATCAAGCCCATGAAGACCTGAATGTAAAAACATTATAAAGAAAATAGTCCACAAATGAAAAACTAAGGAAAATATTCAGAATGTATTTGATATTTTAAAATGTAACAATGAATATGTAAAGAAAAGTAAATATATAATATATATATGCCTAATGTAAAATATGTTAATAGTACAATTTCAATATTCTTTACTCTACTGTAACAAAGTTACACAGTAAATAAATTGTCAACAATAGGTTGGTACATGGGAGTATTTTATTGTTCACATGATATTTCTGTAAAGCTACAAATTTGTGAATTAAAAAACTAAAAATTTGTAAATAAGAATAAAACATACTAAAAAAGTTAAAGAATAAAAAGATGTGAATCAATGAGACAGCACAAATATAACTAATTTATAATTGTAAAAATTTGTTCAGCTTCACTAATACTCAATGGAAGTGAAATTAAAATATCCAGGAAATTTAATTTCTCAATAACCACTTTGACAAATAACTTACAAATACCCAGAAGTGGAGAGGATGTGTTAAAATATGAAAACTGTGAATTGCCAATGGAAATTGACTTGTCCAATAAGGGTCTTATACTTATGTTTGATTTGTTTTGGGGCTGTAGTCACTGGAGACCGGAACATTCCTTGTATGGGGAGCATCTTCCCAGAAGAAGCCCTGAATTCTTTGAGTTTTAACTATTATTACCATAATGTTCTCTTGGGGTGAATACAAAATGATGCCTAAGGGAATGTCTTCATTTTATATAGTCTAGGTTTGAACCCTACCTCTGCCTCTTCACTACCTCTGTAACTTTTGAGGTAGTTATCTAATTTCTGTAACTCCTTCCTTCTACATTGGCAACAAAGGAAAAATTATAATAATCAAATAAAAGAATTACAAAATTTAAAGAAGATAATATGTATAAAATGCTTAAACAGTGTTAACATTAGGATGTGCTGTCATTTTCAGTCAATGATTTTGAAGTTCTTTTCTAGGTGACAGGCTTTCACTAATTCAATGAATTTGTATTTTTCAGGTCCAGATTGTACTGCTTACCCATCCACTGAACTTTTTGTCCCTCCATTCAACAAATATTATCTCAGTATGAATTCCATAACAAGATCTCTAAAAGACACCAAGTTACAAAGACAGATGATAATAGTGTCCAAATACGGAAATAAATATTGAGATGGGTAGGAAAATTCTGTAAATTACATGTGTCTCAAAGAAAGTGACCCAGATGAAAAGGGGGAAATCTTTAGGTTGATTTCAGTCTTATAAAGTCACAATGCATCTTTGTAAATAAGTTCCCAGGGCAACATTTCCAAAATAGGTATACAACCCATCAATTCAGAGTTTAAATATAAAATGTATACTAGGAAATTTATTTACATATTTTGAATGTAGTAAGGGAAATTTTAGGTTATATATGTGTTACTAGAATGAAAATTAAAAAATAATAAACACAGGACTGTACAACACATGCATGGAACCCTAATGTAAATCATGGACTATAGGTTATAATGTTATTATAATTCATCAATTGTAACAAATGTATCACCTTAATGTAAGTTGTTAATAATAAAGCCAGTATATGGGAACTCTTTACTTTCTGCATGATTTCCTATAAATCTATATCTTCTCAAATTAAAAAAAATAGAGAAAAGACAACATATATAATAGAATAAATTATTTGGAATCCATTTAATAGGTTAAGTTTCATATCCAGATTAAAAACAAAATAGAAGCAATACAATTAAAAAATGGGCAAAGGACTCAAATAAACATTTCTCCAAAGAAGATAGACAAATGGTCAAGAAGCACATGAAAAGATGTTCAACATTATTAGTCACTAGGAATTAAGTACTGATACATGCTAGAAAGTTGATGAAATTTGGACATATTATGCTAAGTGACAGAAGCCAGGCACAAAAGGTCAAATATTATATTATTTTATTTATATGCCATATCCAGAATCAATTAATCCATGGAGACAACATGCAAAATGTTGGTTGTCAGGGTCTGGGGAGAGGAAGAAATGAGGATTGAATGCTTAATAGCTCTGGGGTTTAATTTTAGGAGTATGAAAATATTTTGGAACTAGAGGTAGAGGTTGCAACACTTTGTGAATGTACTAAATGCTACTGAATTGTTAACTTTAGAAGAGTTACTTTTATGTTATGTGAATTTCATTTCAATAAAAATGCTTGGATAGAAAAAGAAATGAAGATCTGATACATGCTTCTACATGCATAAACCTTGAAGATATCATGCTGAGTGGATTAATACAAATACCAAAGAGAAATGTTGTATGACCCTGCTCATGTGAAATTCTTAGAGGAAGCAAATTCAGAGAGAAAAATACTAGATTATGGTTTGCCAAGCGACTGAGGCAAGGGGAATGGAAAATTATTGCTTAAAATATTCTAACTTGTGAGAGGATTGTGAGAAGATTGTGATGAACAACAGGCAGGGTTGGATGCTCTCCCAAAATCAACGAAAAAAGAGCCAAAAGCTGTCTGAGAGAACTTCTTTATGGGTCAGCAGTCCATGACAGTGTTACCCAACTCCCAGGAGGGTAAGAGACAGTGAGACAAAGAAGCCAAAAAGAAAAACATGAGTTACCATGCCTCCATGTCAGCTAGGAAAGCCTCCTCCACCCTATCCCTCAACATATTAAGCTGGAATAAAAACTCTGTCTCACTGTAGCCAACTGTGAGGGGAACAGACATCTTCTTTCCTTTTGGCTGATTTAAGGGAAAAGGGAGGGTAGGCCAGAGTGCTTTTCTTCATTGAATTCAGTCAGCAGAACCTGCTTTGAATATCCAATCTCGAGATTCAACACAGGAACACAGGAAAGCTGAGACTGAAATCCTTTAGGGAAAGGTGTGCTGAATACTGCAATTTGCAGGCTGGTCTGCAAACTGCATGGACAAAAACTGTTCATGCTATCAGTACCCAACCCCTGGGAGAACATCTGCATGCCACTAGTGAGTCCCTGGCCTGATTCTGAAAACTTAAGCTGGATAATTTAAAAACTGAGAACAAGTTGAACCAAATGTCAAAGAAGAGCTGTGGAGGAAAAATGATGATCAGGAAAGAGAAATTAGTCATCAGAGTAAATACACCAACATATTCAGATGCTGAGACATCAGCAAAATATTACAAGCCCTACTAAGAAACAGGAAGAGATGGCCCAGCCAAAAGAACAAATCAAATATCCCAAAGAGATACAGGATTTAGTAGAAGTAATCAGTGATAATCACAACTCTATTAAATCACTTCAAAGAATTTAAAGAAAATATGACTAAAGAAGTAAAAGATATTAAGATGACACTGAGATTCCCATGCTGCCCACCTCCCACACCTCCCACCACATCCAACACAAACATCTCCCATAGTGTGGCCCACCAACCTCAATGAACAGTGGGTTCCGTGTAATATTTTGGGTAATCTAAGCACCTCTTAAAATATATGTATATATATATAAAAAAAATAAAAATAAATTAAAAAAAAATGAAAATCAAATTGATTAAAAACAATTATGACAACCTCCAACTCCCAAAGAAGTCCTGAGTACTGTTGTGGCAATGGATGTAGGCCATTTTAAATCAGCACACACCACTCAGAACTGAGTGGGAGAGAGTGTGGTCTACAGTGTGAACCGTGGTCTATGGTTGGTGGCAAGGCTCCAGGAGGTGTAAGTTCATTGAGGTTGGTGGGCCACACTATGGGAGATGTTTGTGTTGGATGTGGTGGGAGGTGTGGGAGGTGGGCAACATGGGAATCCGAGTGGGTTCCGTATAATATTTTAGGTAATCTAAGCACCTCTTAAAATATATGTATATATATATATATAAAAAATAACATTTTTGTAAGCAAATACACATATATGCATATATATTTATATATCATTTTACAAATGTTTGTATGTATTGTGAGAATTTTGATTTTTACCCATAATAAAAAAAAA